>QXTE01000040.1:1345682-1655684 GCA_003942145.1 Platysternon megacephalum | reverse complement strand
CCCCCCAACCTCCTCCCCTGCCCCCCACCCCCCAATCTCCTCCCCCCTCACCCCATCCCCTCACCCCCCAACCTCCTCCCCCCTCCCCCTCCTGGAGAACCCAATCTCCTCACTCCCCCAACCCCAACCTCCTCCCACAGACCCCCAACCTCCTCCCCCTCTCACCCTGCCCCCTAACACCACAAGCTCTTCCCCTCAGCCCCCCCGGAGGCCCCAATCTCCTTTCCTCGCCCTCCCAAGCCTCCACCACCAGAGACCCCAACCGCCTCCCCCTCGCCCCACCCCCAGAGACTCCAATGTCCTCCCCTCACACACACCACCCCTCAGACCCCAACTTCCTCCCCCTCATGCCCCCTGCCCACTCAGATGTCAACCTCCCCCCTCACACACCCTGCTCCCCTCCCTCTCAGACCCCCAACCTCCCCCTTTCACACAACTGCTTCCTGCTTTCCCCTCATCCCTCCCCAGTTCACCCTGTACCTTTTTCCTTTCACCCCTTTCCCTCCGCACCCCATTTCCACACCTCCATTCCCCTCACTCCTTCCCTCTTGCACTCTGCACCCTTTCCCCTGGAACACCCCTTCTCTCCTTCCCCTGCATCCTTTTTTCTCATCAATCCCTCACCCCTTTCCCTCTGCAGGTTTCAGCTGGACTGGACTCCATGCTGCCCCCAGTCTTCAGTGGCACCTTCCTTGGGGGAGTGTGTAGCACTTGGCAGATGTTCCCTTATCACAGCATCCCCTGGGCACCAGCAAAGTAGTATTTGCATAGAAAGACCCTGGAGTGTGTAGGGAGCTGGGGAGGGAAATGGAGTCAATGCTCAGACTCTAGGCCCTGAGCTGTCTCTGCTGTGTATTAAGAAAAGAATCTCTCTCTGCCAGTATTTAGCGCTAGTGGTCCATGTATTGGTAGTGCTCTCTGACGACAATGTCTGGAGGTGGAAATTGGGGATGGAGGCAGACTGCCAGTGGTACATGGTGGGAGATGGGAAATGCCTAGCTGTAGTAACAGTGTGGGAGGTGAGGAATGCCTACTGGTGGTTATACTGAAGGGAGGGAGGTAATTATGCTGCTGTTGGGATGCCCACACATTTGACTGTCACAAGAAAACAAATGGACTCCTACAAAACTTTTAAAGAAAGAAAACAGATTAATCGCAAGACAGACCCATATCTCATGGAATTACGAGGAACCACCGCTGTGTTTGGTGGAATGACAACTGTCTCTGTGGAGAGATGTGCCAGCAGCACTGGCTGCGAATGTTTGTCAGCAAAGTGACTCCCATCCCAACTAATATTCCCCACCCAGATGCATAACCAGTTCAGGGCAGACTCCTTCAGGCCAATGCCGCATTGCAGTGGAAAGGCAAGGAATGACAGGTGTTTTCTCTGGAATGACAGGTGTTTTCTCTGGAGATGGTGTTTATCACATTTTAAATATCTCATCCAACATGTAAGAGTTCTAATTTATACTTTAAGTACTGGGCAGAATGGTTTATTAATGGTATTGATTGTAAATCAGTTTGTTTTGTCGATAATTTCTCTTGATCGCAAATATTTATGGTTATTGATTTTGGCTGGAAACAGAGACAAATGTGGATTTTTTCTGAAAGGAGCCTCTATTATAACTCAGACTTTTTTCATTGCATATTGCAGCATCTCTAGTTAAGTAGTTTGTTGTTAAGCTTTGTTTGCCTTGAAATTTACAGTTTGTTTCCTTTCTGAACATTTGAGTGAATCGGTTACCATGTATGAACAAAGGACATTTTACCTGTCTGATTTTTATGGACATGATTGAGTGGATATTGAGTGATTGATAATGTGGGTTCAAATCAAGATTATTCTTGATACCTGGGGGTCAAAACTCAGACACAGCCTCTATATTGCACTGTGACAATGTCCCTTATTAAGGTGGTGAATGTACAGATTTCAGATCCTCACCTAATTCCAGTTCTA
The DNA here is from genome assembly GCA_003942145.1 of Platysternon megacephalum. Classification (NCBI taxonomy): domain Eukaryota; kingdom Metazoa; phylum Chordata; order Testudines; family Platysternidae; genus Platysternon; species Platysternon megacephalum. The sequence continues at coordinate 1,653,730 of QXTE01000040.1, read as the reverse complement.
AGCCCTCTCTTTCCAATCTATCAGACATTAATGATTTCCTCACCATCCACCTTATGGTCCAGCAGCCAGAGTTGTTTTCAAAGTGAGGTGGCTTGGCCCATACCTCCTTCAAAAAAAAACCCACATCTTAACTGAGGAGAGACCATAGTGCATCCTGATCACCATCACCAGCAGCCTAAGCCTCTTACCAGGGGAGTCTGTAAGTAGATCAGCAGGTTTTTGGAGAACCCAAGCTTTCAAGTTAAACTCAACATTTAATTCATAAGGAACAACGCTACTGAACAGTTTAAGATGGGAAATGAAGAAGAAACCTGTATTAACTTGAAACTGCAAGAGGAATTCAGGTATGTAGAGTATTATTAGAGTTTGAGGACAACTCTTGCTCTGATTCACACGCAGGAATTCCACTGAGCGCAATAGAAATATACAGAGTGTGTGAGGCAACACAATTTAGCCAGAATCAGGCCTGCTTGTGTGGTGTTCTGCTCTTCCGCCATACATTCCTGTTCCCTTTATAATCAGCTGGTGTCTGATTATTCAGACGGAAAGAAACTGAGTTTAAACCTTGCTTAAGATCTATGATGCAAGGTGCTGCTCTGCTTTCAAAAGGGCAGGGTGGAGGTTATTGTATCGCAGTAAGGAAAGGAAGGTTTGCTGTATTCTGTACTGCAGCCAGCTGTAATTGCAAAAATTGTGCATTGTGGTTTGTTTCTGAACTGGACCCTCATTATAATGGAAGCATATTAGAAGTTAAGTTCAGTCTTACTATAATGGAGCAAGGTTTTAGATGAGAAGCTAGTATGTATAAGCATAATAAATGCTTCTGAAGCCATGGAATGTGATGTTTTCTTAACCAAATGTTTGTCCTCCCACATCTCCAATCCCTGTAACTCTGCCTACTTCATCCTCATAATGTTGGCTTTGTCTGACATAGCCTTGATGACTCCTCTGCTGAAATGACCATCTCTGGCTTCATTTCTTCTAACCTAAACTACTACAGTTCCCTCTTTTTTGATGCCCCCAAGCTTCAGGTCAACAGACTCCAGCATGTGCAGAATGCTGCTGTGTTCTTGCCTGCTGAGGAACTATCACTACATCATACCCAGCCTCAAACACCTTCCCTGACTCCTTGTTCATTTCAGGATCCAGTTTAAAATTGCTCTTCTGACAGGCCTCCATGGAACTGCCCTAGTTGAGCTCCAAAATCTTGTCTCTTTCTACTTCCTGCTATTTCCACCCATCTTGCCCTGGCTTCATCTCTTTCCTCTCCCACAGTCTCACCATTGGCAGTGTAAGAGCCATCAACGCTGACGCTCCTGCTGTCTGGAACAGCCTTTTGCTGCTTCATTAACTCTTCTCCATCTCATTTCAAATTCCATGTAGACATCTGTTTTTCTCATGCCCATGCCGCTCAGTATCTGTCTCCCTCTGCTGCTACTAATTATGTAATTCTGCGAAGAATTTTGAGATAGTTTGTATGAAATAAACTGTACAAAATAACGTATTATTTCTACTGTAATATTGTATTGGGGGAGGCTTTTCTTATCAGGTATTTATGAATTTTTAAAATATATTTTTGCAGTTCTCTTCCCTCTAGAGCTCAGGTGGCCCCCATCATGGAGCATCTTCCTTGCATGTCTCCCCCCCACCCCTTTGGAAGAAGCAAGGAGACTCTTAATAGAATGACAGAATCATAATATTTGGCAATGGAAAAGATCTGTTCCCCTTAGGTCACATCCTAGGGACTCAGGCTGCTCACATTGAAGTCAATGGGAGTTTTATCATTTACTTGAATAGCAGGAGCAATAATAATGTTGTAATAATTGGGGCGTAGCAGGCCTACTTTAATTGTTAGCCTAACTGGTGAAAAGTAGGTAAAAGTTTGTGGATTGTCACGATGATCTGTTATATACAATTGTTTAAGAAGAGGTGTAAGAAGGAGTCAGAAAGACTGAATTAATGTAAACAGAAAGGGTTTACTGGTACCACACAAGGAGTACAGCTGGTGAACAAAGGGAGCAGAGTACTGGACCAAAATCGGTGCTATGGAAATTAGGTCTAATTGGTGGGCAAAATAATGAGAGGATGGGCCATTCCACCTATTGCCTTTTGGGGAACCCTTCAAAAGAGACATTGGAGGAGGAAAAAAGACAACTTTTTACCATCACCACAGCTATGGCAGAAGGATTGTTGCCAGAACACCAGACCTTGATACTCCAGTGGGAACACTTGACCATCATCGCTGCACCAGTGACGACCCAGCCTGATACATGTGAAAGCCTGCTCTGTCTTCCCCTTGTGTGCTCCTTTTTGTTCCCCACTATCTTCCTCCTGTCCTCTCTCTCTCGGCTTTTCACTTGATCCTGACATCAACTGTACTTCACGGCCCCAGCAGAGAGAGCTGAGACAGCCCATTCAGCTCTGCTCAGTCTGAGAAGGACCAGTAAAGAGAGGGACCTGACCAGACCAACCAGATGATGTCCCTGACCAGGCTTGCCTGCCAGCCCAAAGCATCTATCCATGACTGACCAGCCGCCTTGTGTCCTGAGAACATCAACAAAAGCCATATTACCTCCATCTTTACTATCCTATCTCTTCTCTCCCTTCTGGGTCTATCTGTTTTATCTAAAGCAGCAAAGTGACTATCATTCCAGTTGCAGAATTGAACAACAGAACTAATCCTTTCTTCCCCACCAACAAGGTCTGCTTGATTGAATAAAAGACTTTACCCAATATTCACTGTCTCCAAAAAGGGACTTTGATGGGTTTTAATTGTTTGTTTCGCATAATTACTCAATTTCAGTTTCAATGCTCTTTGCCTCGTTTTGATTCTTTTCCATGTATATGTTTCAATCAATACATTTCTAACCTTTAGCAAGAATTTCCTAATGTGTTTGCCAGGGTACTAAGCAGGCTGAGGTCTCTGTTGACCAAACCCCAAACCTTGTTTAAAACTGTTTAATGTTGGAACGTTTCAGGGTCATGTTAACACCTTTGAATTCCTTGGGCTCTTTATTCCATCTTTATTCCATCTAAATTAACACAACAGACAGACCCCAGTCCATTTCCTACATTGCTCCCTATAGTAATTTATACTGGAAAATGCACCCGTACATTTTAAATGTTCCAAATGATGGGACCTCTCCTTATTTAAAAATTTTAGCTTGAATACTGGCCCTTAGTTTGCTAATTCCGCCCCTCCCCCCAATTTAATACTGGTGCCACAAGGACTCCTCGTTGTTTTTGCGGATACAGACTAACACAGCTACCCCTCTGAAACCTAACACCCATATGGTGTTTTAAAATTGGGTCTCAACACGTATGAAGTAGTTTCAGGTGAGTTGTGCTAAAGGCAGTTTTCAGCAATAAATTTTATATGTCTGTTTTTTTTACAGAAGCTATATCTGTAATTCTGCCTGTGCAGCTGGGTTTACTATCAAGACTGCTGCTGGGTTTGGTTTCTCTGTGAACGTTTTGTATATTGTACATCTTGTGAGTGTACACGTCAGAAAATCTTGACATTTATCAGTGGAAGGCTTAGGGGTCTGTGTCAGTGGCTTAAAGCCAGCCATATGGGGCCTGAAAAATGATGAACACATCTTATAAGGGGATAAATAACCTCTGCTTCTATTAATGTAAACAGCAACAAAACCTTTTCATTCACAAACAGCAAAATATAAGGGCATCTGGAAAAGTCAGAGGAAAAACTCTTTAATGAACAAGATACTTCTATGGTTACTACTGCAGGTGGAAGGCAAGATTTTTATATAGTGCTTACCCTCTATGCATGTTTTCCATTTCTAGGGCTTGATCCTGCAGGGTGCTGAGCATTCTGGCCTTAACTAGCAAAGCATTCCGGCATGTGCATAGTCCTGTTAGCTTTGTTAGGAGTACTCATGTGCCTAAAATTAAGCATGTGCTTAAATGTTTTGCTGGATCAGGGCCAGAGTGGTCAGCATCCTGCAGGATTGCACCCCTGAAGTGCTGTACAAATGTTAACTAATTGTAGCATCTCGTATTAATTTGGAGCATTTTGAGTCTGATTCTGTGAAATGCTGAGCACCCCTAACTACTCCTAACAGGATTTGTAAAGCAAGTTGGAAATGCAAAGCCCTGCACAAGAGCTAATCACTGCATAAAATCTTGCTTCCCACTGTGAGAGCTAAGCCTAGAAGTTCCTTTCTCATTCAAGTATCAGAGCGGTAGCCGTGTTAGTCTGGATCTGTAAAAAGCAACAGAGAGTCCTGGGGCACCTGCTTTCGTGGGTGAATGCCCACTTCGTCAGTGGGCATTCACCCACGAAAGCTTATGCTCCAATACATCTGTTAGTCTTAAAGGTGCCACAGGACTCTCTGTTGCTTTTCTCATTCAAGAGTTTCTCAGACTTTCCCAGATGTCCTTATATTTTGTTTGGGAACAAAAGGGTTTTTTAATCTCAAATTGCACAAATGCACCCCCTGCCCCAATGTCAGAAAAGGAATGCAGGATTGTGTATAAACAATGCTTTCAAATGAAGCTAGAATAAGCAGGTTTGATGGTGAAGACCAAGACTTGGTCAGTTTCTGACCATAATCCTGTCAAAATAATTGCCTTCTGATTACTATAAACTCCCCTGGAGAACAATATCTATTAACTACACACCGGCAGTTCTAATAATTTGAACAGAACAGGTACACTTATTTAGTATGGAAAATCAGTTGAGAAGCCAACCAAACACACTGACCTTGAATCTGACTTTACCTTTGTATTGTATCCTTCACTTACCTCACCAGAAAGGTGCTTATCCCATAAGCAAAAGCCTCCTGTCAAAAATACAGCTGAAGAATACTCTGTAAATCTCCTGCAAGCACAACAAGCAGATACCGTAATGCGCTGCAGAGTAGTCGCATAACTGCATGTGCTACTATGGTGTACTGTAGTCAGTGGTTAAATGCAGCTGAGAAATGAGATACACAAAACAGATTAACATTGAAATTGACTATTTTATCTCTCTAATCTATAGAATATCCAAAATATCAGGTGGTCCTTACATTTACCTGGTGGACATAAAAACAGTTTTTACATTGATCCTGGTTTTTCACAGCTGTTTTTGTAGGTGCAGGATAGGAACTTTAACTCAGTGACATTTTAGTTGGCTATAAGACAAGATGCTCAGTCTGAAAGAAGCAGACAGCATTGTTATATTTTCACTCCTTTTTGTACTGACAAGGCTTCAGAAGAGAAAAATCTTCCTTGAAACCAGACAATGGTGGTGCCTCTTTTGCTTGAACAGATAGCTTATTCCAACTATTTGGGGTGAAAGTATAAGGAGTTGCCATTTTAGGGGTCTGTTTGCCCTTTAATCACATTTACACTACCAAAAGTGACTGCAGTGGAGCACCAGATTGCAGCATGGTAGTGACAAACATGGGTTAAAATCTTTGGTTTTGTAGTGTAGTTGGGAATGACTTCTGTTTTAACTCTATTCCTGAGCTGTATTTCAGCCTTGGTAAAGTTCAACATGGCTTGGTCCTGTTTACTTAAATCACAACGGGGAACTACTGTATTGCAATCTATTCCCCCATCATGGTAATTTCTACAGAGTAGACAGGACCTTAAAATTAACCATGCTCATCAAGAAATCCCATTAGCTGCTAGGGGCGGTTTATGATTCCAGAACATTTTTTAAATTGAGATTTTATTAAATATGGAACAATATGTACAGAATAAGCCTTGCAAATTTCTAGTTGCTACAAATGCAGGGCAAATAATTTGTTTAGGTGGGTAAATAAAATATAATTTGTTTATTATCATAAATGATCATGGTAGAAGATATGTGAATAGATTTTCTATCTGGGCTAGTAAATGTTCATGTTTCAGAGTGGTAGCCGTGTTAGTCTGTATCAGCAAAAAGAACAGGAGTACTTGTGGCACCTTAGAGACTAACAAATTTATTTGAGCATAAGCTTTCGTGGGCTACAGCCCACTTCTTCGGATGCATAGAATGGAACATACAGTAAGAAGATATTTATACATACAGAGAACATGAGAAGGTGGAAGTAGCCATACCAACTGTAAGAGGCTAATTAATTAAGAGAAGCTATTAACAGCAGGGGAGAAAAACTTTTGAAGTGATAATCAAGATGGCCCATTTCGGACAGTTGACACTGTCCGAAAATAAAGAAGACCCTAAAGTTCTATACAACAATGGCAGGTTTTAAAAAAACATATACATGTAATTTTACGTTGATAGTGTCCCTTTTAACTATGAAGTATGAGGGATAGGTCTTTGCCTTGCCATGCCCTGTCCCATGCATGACGCTGGTGATTTCTGTGTAAATATGAAGACTTATGACAGTGAGAAACAAGAAGTAATAGAATAGGAAAAATGGTTAATGAAATTGTGCATGTATTAGATTAGATTGAGAGTAAAAATTGTTAAAATCAAATGATAGTTTCAGTGCTAAAAAGAAATATTATTGGAATTTAGGTTTTTGTTTATTCATCCATTCAATACCCCTGCTACAGTCTCTGGGTGCATGAACAATAACCGTTTTAAAACACACACCATTTCTAGGGATATGATGTTTTAGACAATGAAAGCTTTGCTGAATCCTTTTAACACAAACAAAACCACAAACTGCTCCTCAGCTTGGGTCGGTGGGGACTTGTCTGGCTCATTATATAGGTGAGAACATTTTTCTGTAATCATTAGGAAAATGCCTACTTGATAAAACTCTTCTTTTAAAGGTAAATATTCAATTTGTTTGACCTAATATTTACATTTTGTAAACACAATCTTTTACAAACCCTAAGATCAATAGACATGTTTTCACAATATCTTTCTAAAAATCCAGTGAACAAAAGTGTTTTTGTAAAAACACAGCAGGAGAATGTTTGTAACCCAAGCATTGCAGCACTGAGTGAACCTGAAGTGAAGTGGACTATAAACCAAATTAAAGCTGATTTTAATTGATTGTTGTTGTCCAAGATGAGAAATGCCAGAAGGAAACAAGGAAAAGGAGTAGTGATTGGATTTCAAAATTTCACTTTTATTTAAGGTCTTATTAGTACCATTGGTAAAAAAAATTGTTTATTTACAATGTATGATTTTTATGATGATGATGTCCCTTTAGCTAGTATTCCTGATTTTCTACTAGGAACCCATTTCTGTCATCCATCCAGAATACTCAGCACACACTTGGTGATGGTTTAATGGTGATGGTTTGCTGTGCTCAGGATCTCTCAATGATGTAGTCACTTTGCCAGCTTTGGTAGCTCTTCCTTCTGGGATCCTCTGGATGCTGAGATGCAGGTTCACATTCCCTCATGACAGCGGTGTAATGGTGAAAAAAAAGTGGGTAAACTAACAAACTAAATTCCATATTCCCCACATCAGAAGTGGATAAACTCCATACTCCTCAAATGAGAAGTCATGTTTACCCTCAACTGCGTTACTGCTTCATGATTCTCGGCAAGCCTGCAAGAGGGATGGAAGTGAACGTCTTCCAGGTTGTCCAGAATGCAGATGAGAATCCAGGAGTCAGGAGGCTCTTGCCTAAAGATCAGTATAGTTCTTGCACTTGGAAGCATAAACATTGCAATGTTAGCCCGGATCAGTGATTTCTTGTACCCTCACTGACTTTCACAGAGGCCATAACTATATGCATGTGACTGTGTGGATGTCTGCTATCTTTCTGGCACTTTCTCTTCTTCTGCGTGTCTAGGTGATATATGCTTTCCTCTCTTAAGCTCACCCAAACTCCAACGGGGTACTGTGGCTGACATCGGGTTTCTGTGTGGCACATACTAACATGGGAATTGGTAACCTGGGAGAATGTCAGCTGTTGGTGAGGAGTTAAAAAACATCAGGGCTGAGATAGGGTAGCTGACTAGAGGAAGGAAAAGAGAGGCTAAGCTTGAATATGCAAGCTAGTGCTAGCATGACTCGGTAACAGGTTTCTTAAGGGGGCTGTAAAAGATCAAAAGCATTTCTCTGGGGAGTAGGAGAGTTCCACAGGACAGCTGAGGGAGAGGCGTAATGGGGCAGGAGCCTCCCTCACACAGACCAAAGGACAAATCCAAAGGAGAGAAACTATAGTGAAATTAGCTGATTTTAGCCCTCTGCAAAGACAAAGTGACTTGTTTTGTGGGTTGTTTGGTCTGTATTTTCTTTTCTTTAGGCCAAATTCTGCCCCTCAGCATGTGTGGTTTGAAGTCCCATTGCTGCAACACTTGATAATCCTCATTTCCAGAACTATGTGTCTGACTTTCCAGTTCCATGCTCATCAGTACACATAGAGCACGCTCATCACACCCGTGTAATCCCTGGTCTCTGAGAGACCCGGGTGATTGTGCAAGCCTACCTATGTCCTAGGGGTGGTCTAATGGGCAGAGCAGGGGGTGGGGAGTTCTATTTCTGGCTCTGTTATTGACTCTTTGTATGACCTGAGGTCATGTCACCTCCCTGTATTTAGGGTTCCCCAATTGGGGTTAATGAAGCTGATGCAACAGGAGGCTTATGAAGCTTAATTAATTAATCTTTGTAAAGTGCTTTGAGATCCTGGAATGAAAGGGGCAAAGTATATTATTGTTATTGTTTATCTGATTCCTATTGATGCATTTTAAGACTGCTATCCTTTCAACATAACAGACGCCTTTCCTTAGTAGCATCATCCTATTTGAACCACAAACTATATTGTACCACCCTCACTTTACGCACACACCACAAACACTCAAACATTTAAACAAATTAGATTGCTCTCTAACCCAGGCAGCAAGCCCTGTGTGCTAAGAATAAATCATTCCCTTGGTTGGCCCCCTGGCTGGGCCACCCTTCCATTTACAGGAAACTCCAGTGCTGAGCAGTAACAGGAAAGAAACAACTAGCCTTGTGTCATATTACTCACTTAGCATTTATGGTGAAGTGCTGCAGTCAATAAAGCAGACACATTTCTAACACCTTGTGCTATCCAAACAAATCAGGCTTCTCTTGTTCTTCCACAGAACTAAAACAGCCTGTTTTACCACTTTAATTGCTTGGTTTATCAGATTCATTTTCAGACATATGTTGTGATTAAACAAAATGATATATACAGCAATTTGAGATGTGACCAATAAACTCCCAGTCAAAGACTCTGAGCATTTAGACAGACTGCCACGCATAGGTGCTGGACTTAGGGGTGCTGGGGTGCTGGACTTAGGGGTGCTGCTGCATCCCCCGGCTTGAAGTGGATTCCATTATATCCATTCTATTTACAGTTTGGTTCAATGGCTCTCAGCACAGGTGCCGGCTTCTTGCGGGTCCCAGGGGTGCTCAACCCCCCCGCTCCGCCCACGGCCCCACTCGCCTCCTTCCCCTAAGCTCCCACCCCTGCCCCGCCTCTTCCCACTTCCGCTCCTCCCCAGGTCCTGCCCTCACCCCTTCCCCAAGACCCCTGCCCCGCCTCTTCCCACTCCCGCTCCTCCCCAGGTCCTGCCCTCACCCCTTCCCCAAGACCCCGCCCTGCCTCTTCCCACCCCACCCCACCCCTTCCTCACCTCTTCCCACCCACTTCTGCCCCCTCCTCTGAGCGTGCCCCGTCCCCGCTCCTCGGCCTCCCTCCCAGCACCTCCTGCATGCTGTGGAACAGCTGATTGCAGCGGGTAGGAGGCGCTGGGCGGAGGGGGAGGAATTGATCAGCAGGGCTGCTGGTGGATGGGAGGCACTTGGGGGGAAGGGAGGGAGCTGGCTGCCGGTGGGTGCTAAGCACCCACTAATTTTTGTCAGTGGGTGCTCCGGAGCACCCATGGAGTTGGCGCCTATGGCTCTCAGCACCCCCACTATACACATTGTTCCAGCACCCCTGCTGCCAAGTATCGTTAGTACTTGTCCTACATAACACACCTTTCACTAGCCTTTGTTTGCCTGATAGAGCTACAGTCTATCAATACAATGGACACCATTTCTGTTTTACAAATGACTGATGAATATAAAGAAAGTGGCGCCCATCTGTGTGCATTCAGTTTAGTGCAAGTTCCCATGGGGAGCAGCCTTTCCTGCCAGACAAGTGGGGAACTGGACAGGACAATGCATTCTGCCGTCAAATGATCATTTTCAAAGTCTTGTGCTGATGGCAGCCATCTTGCTGAAAAGTGACATCATTTATGAGCGTCTCCAAGAGTCATGGACTGCTTTCCTGTTGCCCTCTTTTTTTACTGGCAAAGAAAAGGGCCCTTGGAGATATTAAGATCTCTCTCTTTCTCTCTCTCTCTCCCTCCCTACCAACAGCCAGGGGGACAGCTAATAAGATTTACAATAACTAAACAGCACTAACTCAGCCATGCCCTTTAAGTGAACACTTACAGAGTTTTTGCCATCTTAATACTTATCTTGAAAAACTCTGTATCTTTGGAATGTTGAAAGTATTTCACAAATATAACAAAATAAACGTTTGAAGTTAAACTTTGCAGATTTGGCCAGCACGAACTACGACAGCCAGAGAAGAGTAAAATAAGAAGAAATGGCTTTCATCCTTGTCAGAGAGACACCGTTCTTCTTCATTGCTATGTCAGCTTCTCTGCATCGTCCTGTAATTTACAAAGAGTGGGGAAGATATGGTGGGCCTAGTGTCCCTTGCTGTAGCATGAAGACTAATGACTATAGTAGCTTTTGTCTTAACTAGTGTCACTGTAGATGCATGTGTAGATGTGCTGCAGAACTAATAGACTGCACAGCAAAGAAATTCCATAGGGCTAGTGCCTGAAGACCAGGCAGATCATTTGTTATTGGTGTGTTTTTTCAACAGCTTTTCACAGTACTACAGGTCTGTCTCATCTTACGCTGGGGTTACGTTCCGCAGTCAGCGCCTAAAGCGAAAACCGCGTATAGTCAAAATTACATTGAGTGTAATGGTGGGCAGAATCGCCCGCACTACAGAAATATTTAAATTGTTATTTTTCTCTTTTTGGTTTTTTTTTTCTTGTTTTTGCCGACCGCATAAAGCTGAAATCACACATGTTAAATGCGCCTAAGATGCGACAGACCTGTACTACATAACCAACAGACAGCACTGGAAAATAGTTTTGCACATTAATTTTTCTTCAAAAGTAGTTTTACTGCAAAAATAACCAGCTTGATGTTACTTTGTCTTTCTCTAAATACTCATGGCTCAAATCATGTCTTTAGTTACAGGTACCTAGGGTTGCACTGGTGTAACTGAGGACAAAGTTAGTAGTATGTGCTCTTTGAGGAATAAGTATCTGAAAATCTCCCATAGCCAGCACTTTATTGGTTTCTTCCTGTTCTCTGAAGAGTGAAGTCAGACACTTTTTGTGGCTGCTGAATTTTTCAGCATGAGGAAGAATTTGAAGGATCACTGATTGTGGCTGTCCTAATGACAGGAACATACTGTACTATTTGCATTAGTTATGTAAGCTTTCTTGAGACGGTCTTTATTTTTGAGCAAGATATCATAGCATTGTTGCATATGAAAGATGGCATGATTCATTATGACAGGCTTTGGCTGTGATGTTCGAAAAACCAAGGTGAGGCCACTGGTATATCTTCTGGGATGACAACAGCTTCCAGTGAAACCACAATGTCTTTTGAGTATTCTCTGAAGGGAACGTGTGAGGGGAGACATCTACTTTGGGAGAAAAAAAAGAGACACCAGAAACGTCAGTGTGTGGCAGCACAGTCATGTGGAGCTGGCAACTCTACTTCCTGGGGCTTGAGGAAACTTTTTAGAGTTTAATTTTGGGTGGGTTCCCACTCCTTGAGTTTTGTTCTGAGTTTGTTCAAATACCAAGTTCAAAGCAATACTCAACTAAGGAAGGAAGGAAGGAAGGATGGACACTTCAGCACATCTCAGTGGATTTGTGTTCAGTCTCTGACTCTGGCACAGACTGCACGGGTGACTTCTCACAAGGGACTTTTTCTCTCTGTGACTCATTTCCCCATCTGTAAAATGGGGAAAATAATACTTCCCTACCTCTCAGAGCTGTTGGGAAAATACATCTGTGTATACTGGGCAGGTGCCCTGAGACTTTGTTGATGGGGCCACGTAAAACCATCTATCTTTGATAGTTATTTTGCCTTTTTTTCAAAAATAATAAATTCTTGATATTTGATCAAAATTCAGCCCAGGTTTATTTGAATGGTCCAGGAACACTGATGACCTTTTAGATGATCCTGTGCCAAATTTTGTTTTTTGTCACGAAACCTTTGCACAGCTCAGTGTTATTGCCCTTATATAAATCGATGGTACGCCCACATCTCGAATCCTGCGCCCAGATGTGGTCTCCTCATCTCAAAAGAGATATACTGGCACTAGAAAAGGTTCAGAGAAGGGCAACTAAAATGATTAGGGGTTTGGAACGGGTCCCATATGAGGAGAGATTAAAGAGGCTAGGACTCTTCAGCTTGGAAAAGAGGAGACTGAGGGGGGATATGATAGAGGTATATAAAATCATGAGTGATGTGGAGAAAGTGAATAAGGAAAAGTTATTTACTTATTCCCATAATACAAGAACTAGGGGCCACCAAATGAAATTAATGGGCAGCAGGTTTAAAACAAATAAAAGGAAGTTCTTCTTCACGCAGCGCACAGTCAACCTGTGGAACTCCTTGCCTGAGGAGGTTGTGAAGGCTAGGACTATAACAGCGTTTAAAAGAGAACTGGATAAATTCATGGAGGTTAAGTCCATTAATGGCTATTAGCCACGATGGGTAAGGAATGGTGTCCCTAGCCTCTGTTTGTCAGAGGGTGAAGATGGATGGCAGGAGAGAGATCACTTGATGATTCCCTGTTAGGTTCATTCCCTCTGGGGCACCTGGCATTGGCCACTGTCGGTAGACAGGATACTGGGCTAGATGGACCTTTGGTCTGACCCGGTACGGCCATTCTTATGTTCTTATGTAGCAGCCTGAGCCACTAAATCAGAAACAGACGAACCCAAAGGATACCGTCTTGCTCCCTTTTTAAGTTAATTTGCCATTACTTCATTGAGAGTAGGAGCAGGACCAGGGGCACTAAAAAACAAAACAGAGCCCAAGGTGCTGCAGCAGTACTGTGAACCCTGTCCAGCACACCAAGCCTTGGGGTAATGCCCACAACACAGTGTCGTGCCAGTAATGGTATTGAAACAGGAGCAGTAGGAAGTATTGAGAATTATGAAATTCAGGGCTGTGTGTATCAATAGAATGAGTGATTGGACAGGTATGGAAATTGCTACACAGTCAAACATAAAATGACAATAATAGTTTATCTGAACTCCTTTAAGGGCAGCAAAACCAAACAAACAAAACTTGGTGAGTTTGACCTAAAGCCCAGAAACTTATTTTGCTAGTATAAGTAATTATATATCTGTATTGCAGTGTTTTTGTAGCCATGTTGGCCCAGGAGATGAGAGAGATAAGGTGGGGGAGGTAATGTCTTTTATTGCACCAACTTCTGTCGGTGGAAGGGACAGGCTTTCGAGCTGCACCTCAAGAAGAGATCTGTGTAGCTCGAAAGCTGGTCTCTCTCACCGGCAGAAGTTGCTCCAATAAAAGATATTCCCTCCCCCACCTTGTCTCTCATTTTTATATATATATAAAAAATCCAAAATGGAGTTTCTCTCTCCATTTTGGTTTATTTCTTGAAGAAGTGCCCTTCACTGTTTTCAAAGTCTTTGTTGTTTGTGGCATGCAATGCACACCTGGCGATTTTGGCTACTATCTAATATCCTCTTGAACATCCTATGCTATGGATATTAGGTGTTTTAAATGCTCTTCGTTATGTAATGTCATAAGTCCCTGAGAAGCAGATTTGGCCCCGATCCAGCAAAGCAATTAAACATTTGCTTAGTGTTAAGCAAATGCCTAAGTGTTTGCAGGATCAGGGCCTTAGTGCTGGCAGCGCCGGCTCCAGGGTTTTTGCTGCCCCAGGCAGCAAAAAAAAAAAAAAAAAAAAAAAAGCCGCGATCGCGATCTGCGGCGGCAATTCGGCGGGAGGTCCTTCGCTCCGAGCGGGAGTGAGGGACCCTCCGCCGAATTGCCGCCGAATCGCTGGACGTGCCGCCCCTCTCCCGAGCGGCCGCCCCAAGCACCTGCTTGGTCAGCTGGTGCCTGGAGCCGGCCCTGAGTGCTGGGTCTGGTTCTCAGAACGATGTGGCACATGTTACTGAAGGCTGGTAAATGAAAGCTTCACAAGAAGTTTCCTTACAGATTTTTCTTGTAAAGTGAGGGGTCCAGGTGTAACTGATTTGGAAATGCAGCCAGGGAGGGAGTTTGCATTCTGTTTTGTATTTATCTGGTGTAGTTTCATTATTGCATAACAAAAGAATGGTGTGTTTCCTTTGTCATGAGCCAGGCTGGTCTAGTTGTCCTAGAAGATGTGGTGCAAACACACATGAAGTCACGATCCCTCCTCTGAAAAACCTTGCAACCTAAAAAGGGTGCTTGCTAGCCCAGTGTGCAGACCAAGTTATATTTTATGTTACTCTAATTAAATCAAACTCTGCAATTTCAGCAGGAAAAGGTATTCTTCACTTCTTATTCCAAAATCTTGTATGTAGTATGGCTGTGTGCTGTTAAACAGCTGCTTCGTTCCACCTCAGAAGTAGATGCATTTCAGTGGCGGATGAAATGATCACTGTGTATAGTTTCTATACCAGCTTAAGTTTATAAAATACCGCAAGATCCCTTGTCATGAAAGATGCTAGTTAAATATGATATTATCATTACACATAATAGTTCTTCTATTGTATTTTACACCCAAAGGACTCGCTGCTTTACAGCATTAATTTATTAAGCTTTGTGTTACCTCGTTTGAGGTAGAGAAATATTGATTTCAGTGGGAGCAGGATTTTGCCTATTATATCAGTTATACAGATGGATAATTTGAGGGAGAGAGAGATGAAGTGATGTGCTCTAGGTCACACAATGAATTTGTGGCAGAAACCCATGAATCCAGACTGTCTCTCCTGCTAAAACCTGTGTCTCCTGCATAAGCCATGGTGTTTCCTTGTTTTTATATATTAATTTATTTTGGTAAGTGCCAAAAGTTCTCTTGATGCACAGGTGACATTCATTCTAACCTGCCTGTCAAGGGAAACACTGCTGCTGCTGTAGGGTAGCTCCTGGAAACCTTTCTCCAGGTCTCTGACAATTCTTCTCTGAAGGGTGGGGAGTCTCACACTAGAACTAACTGCACCATGGAGGGGGAAACTCTTTGCAGTTTTTTCTCCTCTCTTCCAAAGTAGCTCGCAATAAACAAACATTTCACAGTCCGTTTCTAAGCTATTGCCTGGAGCTCAGGGCTGCCCCCAGTGGGACATTGAGGCAAATAGTGTAACAAGGTTTCTAAAAGGGCTGGGAGTGGACAAGATTATGGGCATTGATAACATTTAAAAGGATAAAAGCTAGAAGACAATGAGCCCAATCCCCTCCCCAGGCTGTACATTATGTGCCACAAATCAATACCAAAACTCCCAGTGCTTTCTCCCGGAGCAGGACTGGGCTCAATGTTATACAAGTAACATGCACTTCAGAGTGTAAACTCATCACCTGCCGGAGTAGCGAGTCCTGAGGTGTACAATTTGGCTAAGGAGCATTATGGTTTATTTGTTTTATTGGGTATTTTTCTTCCTCTGAATCAGCAGGCATAGGCCACTACCAGAGAGCCAAGAGACTATTGGTCTCATACATTACTGAGCCTACCAGTCCCTCACAGGGCAGTTTTTACTTGTATGATATTTTATCACTTTAATTGAGTTCTTAAGACAAATGGGTGAAAGGTGTCCAGAGAGTATTCTTTCTTAGGCAGTGAGCTCTGTGCCACAAGTGGGTGGGGCGATGGTATTTAGCACTTTGCACATTGGGAGCACTACCTGCATAGGAATAAATACTGTAACAAGAAGAAAGTGAGGATCTCACCATCACAATTAGATGGGTCACAAAAATGTTAACAGGGGGAACTAGCTATTGGCTTCAGGAGTCTATATGGATGTCAGGAGATAGTAAGTCCTGCACATTCTTTCACTTGTAGCTAGACATTTCCCTGGGCCATGCGGCCTGAGGGATCCCCTAATGCTAGCAGCTGTCACCTAATTATTAATCCACTGCAGTTCTGGGTTGATGCTTTCTGCTTTTGAAATCATTCAGGTTGTTAGAATTATAGAGGCTGTGCTTAGAGCTCAGTAGATACAAAAAGGATTTTCATTCCATGTAATAACACCTTATTACTATCTATCGTAGCAAAGTATGCTTAATTAGAGGTTTGGTTTTATAGCAGTCTGAAAAAGTTTCAGATTTCTTTCAGAAGAAAATGTTATGAATTCACAGTCCTTTTGGGAGCAATCAGCATGGTTCTCCGTTCTTCCTAGGAATTCAGAGGCTCCCAACATGTCCATAAGAACAAATTATGGAAGGGAACATTCATCACAAAATCCTCCAAGACTGCCTCCAAAACTGGACTAAATGTTCCAACAAATATAAAGGAGACAGCCACATGCTAAAATGAAGAAACTACTTCTCCAACATTTTGATAGACAGCTCCAGCTATCGAAAGAGAGAAAACAAAGCTTGGGCTACTGATTTCCTTACTCTGGGGCCTAATTTCAAATTTGACTTTCCAGAGGCTCAAAACATTTAATACCAGTAAATGGAATAAACCATCACTAACGTAAGCAGTTCACAAGAAACTGACACAGCAGAGTTGGTCATGGTTATTCCATTAAACAAGTTAAAAATATCAAAAGCACCAAGTGATTTAGAGCTGAAGTTCTATTTTAAGTCAAGTGTATCTATACAGAGATTGCATTATCATACTATTCTATGAATAATTAAGTTGCACTGGAACTAAAAGGCAATTACAATCACTAAGAAAAAAATGCCCATGTTGCAATAATGTGAAAGCCACTGGGGATATCCAGAAGGGAATAAGGTCACAAGGCAGCACCTGCATTTACCAGCTTAAACAAGATTTGGCCATTGAAAATCTACAACTTAAAGGTTCATAGTTTGATCTTTAACTCAACAGTTATTTCCATATTAACATATGGATGTGAAAGATGGAAGTCCACCAAAGGTATAGGCAGATGTCTAAATGCCTTCAAAAGCAATTGCCTTAGAAATATTCTAGGTATTAAACTGAATTACTTTATGACAAATACCACAGTTTGTTAGAGTTCAACAACCCCTGATCTATAATGTTATCCAAAAGAGAAGATTAAAATATTTGAGACGTATGAAGAATGAAGCAAGTGCGTCACTGGGCAGCTGGAGAAACGCAAAAGGAGCCATCCCCTCCTTCGAGCAGTACTCAGAGAGGGAAAACTTATAGGACTTAACAACATAGAGGACGTGCAAAGAGCAGCCCTGGATAGACCAGAATGATGGAGCCTTTTCCATGCCCTAAGCAATGTCTGATGGCGTGGGAATTACTCAGATTCAGAGGATAAGAAGAGGATTCCCCTTTGGGTTTATTACCGCAATGAAATGGAAAGTGAAAATGCGACTCCCTTGTTAAAATGTGAGTTACACACTCACAGGGATACCGGGGACAATGCAGCCAGCACACAGTGCCTAAGGATTCTATTTTATCTGATGATGGATATATTTTCCTTCCTTGCTGTTTTTCCACATGGAGGAAGAGGAGGAATGAAGGACAAAGTGCAACCTACTAGCCATGATATCCTTTGGCCAGGGAGGGGGCAGCTGGTTTCCATATCAGCCATAATGACCACCCCACTATTACTTTTGCTGGGTAACGTTCTCTCATGAGGAGGCGAGGAACATGTGTGCTTACACTCCTTCTTGAAGGAGAGATTGAGAAACTCCCTCACTAGGTTTGAATTTAGATGTCGCTTGCTGTTACTGTTCCCACATACAAATCCAACTCTGAAGGGTTAATGGGAATTGGTCATGCAAGTCCCTCTAGGCCAATGGAAGAATTTTTGTGTTGACTGCCTCTCAGGGAGCTGGATTTACTACACTGATGGAATAACCTCTTTTATAGCTGTAATATGTCTACACTACAGTGATACAGCAGCGTGATCTGCTGCGAGACCTTGGGCAAATCACTTCTTTTCTCTAGACCTCTGTTTCCCTCTCATTCTTTCTCTATTTTGTCTATTTAGACTATAAGGTCTTTGGGGAAGGGACTTTTTCTTGTTACATATATGTACAGAACCTAATAGAATGCAGCCCTTGTCTTGTTGGGGCCTCTAGGAGGCCAATATTATAAATAATGGCTGATTTTATTTATTTCAGTTTAAAAATATCTTTAAAATGACTCCAAACCATCTAGTTGTGCACACTGTAACCCTATGGTCTCAGTATGTGACCTTCATTTCCCTTCCTATTTGTCACATCCACTTGTTACATCTTGTTTCAAATGATCTGTAAGCTCCTCAGGACAGTGTTCTGTGTTTGTACAGCACCTAACTCAAAGGGGCCTTGCTCCTGGGGCCCCTGGGCATTACTGTCAGACAAATAATAAATAATAAGAACAGTCATAATAGAGGGTCTGATCCTCATTTCCTTTACACTGCAATGTCAGTGTAAAGGGACTTTGAAGTGGGAATAAAGTACATTTTACAGTTACATTTATGTGAACTTTAAGGAGCAGAGTAAAGGGACATTAGTGTAAATGAGAATCTGGTGCAGAAAATATTGGGTACTTTCCATGTTTTTACTATAATGGAAAAAGTATTTTTGTTATCATGACAGCTGATCTCTCTACTCCTGCTTTGCATTCTCTACTTGTCGAGATGGTGGCTTCCTGTTATTTGTTATTTGTTTTAATTAGCTTGTTTAAGAAACATTTATTTTTTCCTGTTTGTTTCTCCTATGCAGTTCAGAGTGGTGCATAGAATTTCATTGATATGATCCTTCAGTTTTCCTTTATACATGAGCCAGCAGAATGGAAATAACCGCATCCAGAAAGACAACTCCACAATGATTCTTAGGGCCCAGATAAATATGCACTACACAGCTAAGGAGAGGAAACTCACTAATTTATCCTCCTCTCTCTCTCTCTCTCACTGGATGTGGTTTGCAAGCCGGGCTCCCCCTGGGGGAGTGTGTGAGACAGGAGAGTATGAGCGAAAAGAACTGGCAGAGAATTCCAATCAAATACAGGTGGTGATCAGGGATCTTAGAAATCCATTTGCCACAGAAAAACACACAAAAACGCTGAATTTGCGTTTTTACAGAGAATCTTTAGTTTTTATATTTTGTGAAAAAATAAACATATATTAACAAAATTTTACGGAAAGTACCAGTGTCACTTATTCAACGTGCGCAATCTCCCCTTCTTGTCGTTGATTTTTGAATGCGCTGACTGCCCGAGCCCCAGCCACCCGAGCGGCTGGTGGTTCGCTTAATACGGAGAGCTCGGATAAATGGGGTTCTACTGTACATAGCTAAACATATTCCAGTAAACTGCTTCCAGCGTATAGCGGTTACTCAATGACGTATAGGGGTTCGTGTTTTAATGCATCTCAAATTGCACTTCAGCCTCCAGGACTAACTCAGCAAGTCAGTAATGTTAATAAAAAAGTAATTTTTGCTTTATTTTTTGTGCATTTAATGCGCCTCCCTCCCCCTAATTTTCTGAAAATATAGAATACAGACATAAGTATTGGGGAAATCTACACAAATTGCAATTCTATTAATTTGATTTTATTAAAATGATTGATGGCACTGGTAGGCTTCGAATTTGCTTAAACATTGTAAATATATCAATAAAACATTGTGTTCAACTGATACTTATATATATATTGTGGATAGGGAAACTAAAGTTCAGTGTTTCATTTTAATTGTGGAAAACATGGATTTTTATGTTCTTTTCATTGGAGAATTTTGGGTTTTTATCACAGAAAACTAGGATCCCCGGTGATGATTTAAAAAGAGGAGGAGAACAGTGTAATGTTAGTCCAGACCCTACAATTAAGTATGTTCTCTTTTTGCTCTTTCAAATTACATCGCAACCATGCTCACAGGCAGGAGGGACTCATGAGACTTCAGTTCCAACTCCTGGGGATCTCTGAGGCCTGATGGTGTTGCAAGCTAAAGCAAAGAATCGCATTAAGTACATTACGTTATTTTGCAATAAAGTTGTAGCCTTGCATTCCAGGGCTCATGCCAACCTGTGTGTCAGTCAAGGCTCTGCCCAGGCATTCAGGCTGGTTGGCGAGTGACCTCGGGAATGGGAATTAGAAACTCCCAAGTTCCAATCCCAGCCCTGACATGGCCTCCTCCTGTGGCTCTGGGCAAGTCCCTTTACCTTGCTTCCTCAATGACCTCACCTGTATAATGGGGACAATGCTTTCTTACCTCACTGGGTGTCATGGGGTTTGATTAGTGTGTGTTGCACCCTACCTATGCACTCCACATTATTACTACATACTATCTGCCTGTCCCAGCCGGTCTGTTTTCCTAATTGTGCCAGGAGGGTCAGTTCAGGGTGTGGCTGCAGGGAGTGGCTCAGCACAGGGTTTCCTTTTGATGGGTTTCGAAGGCATTTTGTGGCTGTTGTCTACTTTGATATTTGTAAACTCAGGGCTGTGGATGAGTGGATTAGCTAAATGTAAAGAAATAAAAGAAAGGAACCAGCTTATTGCAGTGTAAAGAAGAGATCTCAGAATTCCACGTACAGAATTCTGTGTACAGATGAGGTATCAGGATTCTGTCTACAGAACGGATAGCAGCATACGAGAGAAAGAGGATATTAGTCCTGGGCTTCCATTTTTTAAAATCTTTCATGAACTGTGCACTAGATTTCCCTCCACTATAGATCCTGGGTCTGATTTCTCAAGGTGCTGAGCATCGGCAGCTCCCATTAATTTTAATTGGAATCGTGAATGCTGGGCACCTCTGAAAATCAGGCCCCATGTTACAGTGATCTCATTTGTGGCTTCTTCTTACTCACATGGGAGGAGCTTTCACAGCTGGTAAATAAGAAAGCAATGACTGTTGAAAGGACAGGGTATAAGCTTTGTTAATAGGAAGGCTGCCATGGGGATTCTCAGCCTGGGAAAAGAGTGGCACAAGCTTGATATTAAAATAGGATATTTTCAGTGGGACAGACTGTGATTGGCAGCCAGTTTTCACATAGGTTAAGAACTGTATTCAAGTTGTAACCTGCTTCCTCAATGATTGTTCAGGCTTTGGACTATCATAGGTCCCTAACACAGCCTCTGCAAACTGAGTTCTCCTACGTAGGCAGGTGCTGCTCACACAAAGGTTGGACACAACGCTACAATAGGAGGGGGGCACACGAGAAAGAGATTTCTTCAAAGCTCAGCGACAATGAAAGATTCTCCGCCAGAAAGTGAGGAAGAAAAATTGAGCAAAACTCTGGGAGAAGTTAAACCAATGACAAAAATAGCTTCAAATACAATGTAGCAACCTACCACATGCACATGAAATGCTCATAAATACCAAATAGCCACATGGCTTACAAGCCCTCACTCCTGGAACGGGTCACCTAGGGAGGTGGTGGAATCTCCTTCCTTAGAGGTTTTTAAGGTCAGGCTTGACCAAGCCCTGCCTGGGATGATTTAGTTGGGGATTGGTCCTGCTTTGAGCAGGGGGTTGGACTAGATACCTCCTGAGGTCCCTTCCAACCCTGATAGTCTATGATTCTATGAATGCAAGGCAGGTACTGTTGCAGAAACAGGAGAGGGGTGAATATGCAGACCAGTAGGGAAAGCTACACTGGCCCACAGCAAAAAGGGGAAACTCTAAAGCTGTCTACAAAGGGAATGAAGTATATTTTCCATGAGGAGAATTGTCCACTGTGCTCTGTGATTGTGCCGTTTCCTCGCGCACCATCTCAGCTGGACCTGAACTCCTTTGAATTTTTTTAAAACGTGTGATCAGTTTTGCCTGCCTTAATTTTCCAGTAAATAAGCAATGGTGACTACAAGGACCTGTTTATGCTGTGGGTGTGGTGTGGAGATGGCAGGGACTTCACACCTGCCAAGTCTGGCTCATCTGCAAGGAGAGCCCCTTATTTTGGATTAACCTTAAAGCCAGTGCTCAAATTATTGAGGAGTTTGGGGGGTGCTTACTACTTTCAGGGGCTACCTTGCTTCTGTCTATGGACTCCTTACTTCACTCTACTGTTTAAATTAAGGACAGTCACTTGACCCTCAGGTGCCTCCTACTTTTTACCCATAATTTGAGCTCTGGTTAGAGCCATGTCTAACGTATCTCACTTTCCAGAGGAAGAGTTTTGCACTGTGTTATTCAAAATCTGTCAGAATTGCCTGAAATCTCTCAGTCCAATCCTCACAGCTTGACAGAGACACAGTCTGAAAATTGTGATTGTTTTGGATGCTGTGTCTGAACTATGCAGGAAGGAGAAGGCATTTAGAGACACTCCTGAGAAGCAGTGGGCGTGAGAACTGCTGACTGAGATAATTCAATTTAAATATTTTTGTTGGGGGCTGAGAGTGAGAGAGATCAAATAAGATTATTCTGTTCTTTTATTGTGCCCATCACCAGGGTATCTGAGCACTTAACTCTTTTATGCTAGGAGCTGAGACTCAAAACCTCCAAGAAGAGACAGGAATTGAAATTAATTAAGTACCTGTCTGCCCAGACTTTGTGGGCACAGCTGTGGCACATGGCTTTAAAAGTGTGGTTTTTAGAACATCTCTCCATCCTTTTATTAAATATTACTTGTCTCACGAGGGATTGTTTCACAGCCAGGGACTCCTGGTTCATTAGCAATAAGAGAAGTAAAAGCAGCAAAGAATCCTGTGGCACCTTATAGACTAACAGACGTTTTGCAGCATAAGAGAAGTGTCAGGCAGGCAGAGTTGGAGGAAAGTGGCCATTGCTACACCTGGGGCTCTGCACTTGGAGAGCTCCCAGCCTGGACTCATCTTGCAGTCCTGAGCTCCTGGTGTCACACTGTTCTAGGTCCGTCCTGAAGCTTGACCCTCTTTCTCTAGTTCCACTCCTCAGACTGCAGCCATATGGGAGGCAAAGGTCCTTTGGAGCTGAAGCTGAAGTTGATCCTCCTTTCATTTCAGACCATGAGCACATTGTGGCCAGGTGCTGATAAGCTTCGAGCAAAGGAAGCGACTGGTGCCCCAAAGGGAGCTGGGTTTCTCTTATGTTACAGAACAAACCAAAGGAAAGATACAACCAGCCCAGCCTCCATAGCACATGAGGCTCCTGTTCTGGACATCTCAGGTTGTTCCTGCCCCAGATCAGTGGCCTACAGAAAGGATGAGAAATTCTCATCCCAGAGCTCCCTGTTTCCTAAGTGCTGGGCAGTCACAGGGCCCCATTGTTTGGTTTGCCCTTTCATAAAGCCTTTCCCAACATACTTTGTTGATAGCTGGCCCTTTAAGTCTGGGAGAGAGAAGCGGGTGCAGTCCTAAGGTGGCCATGTTGTCTTCATTTACTCCAGACTCCAGCTTCTTCCTTTCTAGTTGGTAAGTACTCAGCTGCTTTTATGTTGTTTTCTTCTTTTCCTGATATATATACACACACACACACACACACACACTGTCCTTTCCCTGAAGTCTGATTAGCTGAACCCTCTTGGTGTTTGTACCTTTAATCTAAGGCTCTGAGCTAAATGTGGAGCCTTTCTGTGTTTGATTGTCCCGTCATTCTCCCCATAATAAGTCTTGTTATCCCCTTCCCCTGTCTGGCCTGGTGCAGGTCAATGTCAGAGAGAGGATATTGGACCATTGCTGTGATTCAGTCTGGCAATTCCCATGTTGCTAAGGGGTAGTTTTAAATGAGGCTAAGTTACTGCACTTGTCCTGCCTGTTGGAGACGCTCCTCTGACAGAAACAGTAGAGGAACCTGTTGAAGCATTTTCCTTTTTTGTGAACAACACTTGTATTGTTTTCAGAAAATCTGGAACCCTCTTGATGCCGTAGGAATTGCAGGGGGGGTGGGATCTGCAGTTAGAAAGGCCCATGTGTGCAAGGTGCTGAGCAGAGTGTCTGTGCCCATGCGCTGGGAGTTGGAGGACTGGGGTCAAAGTGATTTTATCCCTGTAAGAAATCTATCTAGGGCTGGATCCTGGGATTTGTCTGTATGTCCCTTCTAGTCTCTTGTATCAGTATGTTGGGTGGAGGAACTGTCTGAATTGTCTTCTAGGGAGGGGGCATTTTGCAGTCAGGCAGTAATTCAGTAGTTATGATGCTGCCCACAGGAGCTGGCTGATGTTCTCAACACAGTGTTTCCAATGTATTTCTTTCCATTTTTTCACAGAATCTGGAGTGTGCGTGCGTGTGTGTGCGTGTGCGTCCACTTTCTCTTTACCTCCCCGGGCTGTGTGTAGTGGCCCTTCCTCTCATGGGTTTGGTCCTGCTTTGAGCAGGGGGTTGGACTAGATGACCTCCTGAGGTCCCTTCCAACCCTGAGATTCTATGATTCTATGAACTTGCTGTCATAAGGCAACTACTCAATACCGGAGGTTGTGGGGGTGGTCTGATCATTCTGGCTTTTAATATTGTTCTGTTCCTTTTGTACTTTAAAGAATATAACCCCCCTACAGACTTCCATGTAATATCTGAGCCCAGTACACACTTAATGGGGAAGAGCACAGATCCACAGCAGAGCAGCAAGTGTTCAAAAATCAAAATGGAGTCAGGCACTTAAAAACCATGAGCTTTTAAAGATAATTAATTTTGCATTCTTGTGTATTTGCCTTCTGTTTTTTGAGCCTTTGGAGTTCTTGTTCTCAAGCTTTTCTCCACAAGTCTGAGAGATGGAAACTTACTTTTTTTGGGGGGAAAAGGAAGCTGAGATTCTTAGGAGCTGGGGCTTTAAGAAAAGCTCTGAATATTGCAAACCTTGCAGTAAAACAGCAACACTGCCCAGGGCCTGATTTCAGCAGTGTCTGAATGAGAGCTGCAATGGCTGTGTGAGTTACAGGGAAGCGAATACAATACATTAGAGAATGGTTTTAATCCTGTGTTATTCACTAACCTGTGTTGGGGCTTCAGTTACTTTGAGTTTATAATCTGGTCTTGAATAGCCAGTTTGATCCATGTCCATTGTCAAACGCCCTAGATAGCAGTGGAGAAATCACCTTTCAAAGCACCAGAATATCATGTGAATGCAGCTGCCCTCTCCTGTAGTAAAAGCAACTCATTTATGACACAATAAATCAAATAGATGATTGACAGCTGCACAAGGAATTTCAGCAACAGCACACTGTGCCTTGAAGCCTATGAGATCCATACAGGATTTATGACATTCTGGGAATAACAGGGTTTAAGATTTTATGGAAAACCCTGACAGAAAGGCATGGAATGAATGTCAACTAGCAATTCTACTTCATGTAAGCATTTACCCCTGGAATGGAATGGTATTGCACTAACAGTGGGCGACACATTGCTTTGGCTTCTGAGACATCAATCGTAGTCATTAATGGGAGCCAAAATACCTCATTGTCAATGCGAGTGTCAGTCAGGCCTGGAGTTGGGCGCAGCTTTTTGCTATTGTACCTGAGGGCAGGGCCATGCTGTGCAGCATGTGCACAGATGAGCCATCATGCTTGAGATGGGTAAGAGCTGCAGGACCCTGACTCTTCCGGTATTTTGGAGTGGAGGTCGATATAAATGGGTCATATTTGGGGCTCAAGCTCAGCCTTGAGACCAACTAGTCAATTGCTGGGATTTCCCCACTTTATTCCCTCTGGGAGGCTCTAGGTATCTCTTGCAATCAGAAGGCTGAGAATCCTCTGATCCAGAACTAGGTCTTTTATACTATACGTATAAAATGATGGGGTCTAAATTAGCTGTTACCAGTCAAGAGAGAGATCTTGGAGTCACTGTGGATAGTTCTCTGAAAACATCCGCTCAATGTGCACCGGCAGTCAAAAAAGCGAACAGAATGCTGGGAATAATTAAGAAAGGGATAGATAATAGGACAGAAAATATCATGTTGCCTCTATATAAATCCATGGTACGCCCACATCTTGAATACTGGGTGCAGATGTCGTCGCCCCATCTCAAAAAAGTTCTACTGGAATTGGAAAAGGTTCAGAAAAGGGCAACAAAAATGATTAGAGGTACGGAACAGCTGCTGTATGAGGAGAGATTAATAAGACTGGGACTTTTCAGCTTGGAAAAGAAATGACTAAGGGGGGATAAGATAGAGATCTATAAAATCATGACTGATGTGGAGAAAGTAAATAAGGAAGTGTTATTTACTCCTTCTCATAACACAAGAACTAGGAGCCACCAAATGAAATTAATAGGCAGCAGGTTTAAAACAAACAAAAGGAAGTATTTCTTCACACCACGCACAGTCAACCTGTGGAACAATTTTCCAGAGGATGTTGTGAAGGCCAAGACCATAACAGGGTTCAAAAAAGAGCTAGATAAATTTATGGAGGATAGGTCCATCAATGGCTATTCGCCAGGATGGGCAGGGATGGTGTCCCTAGCCTCTGTTTGCCAGAAGCTGGGATTGGGCGACAGGGGATGGATCACTTGGTGATTCCCTGTTCTGTTCATTCCCTCTGGGGCACCTGGCATTGGCCACAGTTGGAGGACAGGATGCTGGGCTGGGTGGACCTTTGGTCTGACCCAGTAGGGCCGTTCTTATGTCTTGTAGTGTCTTGTCCAGTCCTATAGGTACAGCTCATTCATCTTGGTTTGCTTGTAGCAAAAGTCCTGCCTATTCTCATATGATAACATTCCAGCATTTAAAGAAAAGATACTGCTCTTCCAGGTGTCATCCAAGATCCATTCTGAGAAAACAACAGCGTTCTATGCCACCTGCTACGACCCTCAACGCAGGGCAGTGGGGCCTAGGCTCAGGCGGCCTGCTGGAGATGGATGGCATGGCTTCCATGTGGTGTTCCCATGAGCGGAGCCGTCCCTTCTGTAGGAGATGTTGAGGGAGCTAGGAAGGATCATTTGAAACAGGAATTAGTGGTTTCAGTGGCTGTCTATCTCTCCAATATTCCTGCACTGAGCACATCCCATTTCAAAGACTGTAGCGGAGCTACAAGTATATCTTAGATATTTGGAGCAATTCCGTTGTCTGCAATTATTAGAGAAACAAAACAACAACAAAATAAAGGCAAAACTGTCCTGTCCTTGGCTTTGTGCCAGCTGCGGTGTCTCCCTCCTTCCACCAGGGCTGGGGCTCAGGCCCTGGGGTAGGACAGTCACCCACCTAGGGGACCCTCAATGCCAGGGAGATGACGCAAGGAAACAACTCGTGGTTCTAGAGCAGGGGTCAGCAACCTTTCAGAAGTGGTGTGCCGAGTCTTCATTTATTCACTCTGATTTAAGGTTTCGCCTGCCAGTCATACATTTTAAAGTTTTTAGAAGGTCTCTTTCTATAAGTCTATAATATATAACTAAACTATTGTTGTATGTAAAGTAAATAAGGTTTTTTAAAAGTTTAAGAAGCTTCATTTAAAATTAAATTAAAATGCAGAGCCCCCCAGGCCGGTGGCCAGGACCTGGGCAGTCTGAGTGCCACTGAAAATCAGCTCACGTGCCGCCTTTGGCACGCGTGCCATAGGTTGCCTACCCCTGCTCTAGAGTAAAGCTGGGCAAAATTGTTTGGCTGAAACTGTTTTTCCCTGAAAAGTGCAGATTTGGATTGATCGAAACATTTTGTGAATTTGTATCAAATTCACCGAATTGGTTTGGTTTGGAAAAAAAAAATCTGAAAAAATCTCAACATTCAGTTTCCACATTTTAAATCGAAATGTTTCAATTGTTCGATTTTTAATTTTACTTCAATTAAAAAAAGGTTTCATGCCCCCAGAAACCAAATGTTTCATTTTAGATCAAATGAAACATTTTGTTAAACACCAAATTAATTTTTGTTTTTACCTTTTTGATTTGTGGAAAAATTCATCTAGCGATTGGAAAACTCGGTTATTCGCACGGCTTTGCCCCTGCGGATCTGATTGTCACTGTGTTCTCTGGCACCTGAGCTGACCTTGTTATTCAGTGAAATTCGGATGGCTTTCCCCACACAGCCATGTGCTGCTGCGCATACATCTACCTCAGCCAGACTCCAGCTGGCCAGAGAAGAACAGCAGCTGAAATGTGAATGAACTGGTCATGATAATTAATCATCCTTAACACTTACATAGCATTTTCCATTTCAAAGCACATTACAAACATTAATTGATGCATCTGTTAACCATCTGGGGCCAACTGAAGTTTGGGATTTTTTGGCCAAATCTGCAGGCGGAGGAGGGGCCTGCTTTGTGTAATCCAATCCATCTGCATTTCTCAAGGTCCTGGTGTAGGCACTGGCTTAGTGGATGACCTGTTCTACAGATTCAAGTACCAGTTCTTATTTCTAGTGACAAGGAAAGTGGGTCATAAATATTTACAGTCTTATTAAACCAAATGGCCTTTGCTGCAGACCAAGTTTGTAAGAAAACATCCCAGAGTCCAACTCTTTGCACTGAGTTCTGACTGTAAAGGCCACTTTATTGCTCACTGGTGAACTGTGTCTGCAGTAGGGTGTTTTTACAACGAAGTTCCCACTGTGGTCCTGGTATATGCAATTTTAGGAGCCTAGTGTAGACTTTGTGTCAATTGCACCGGGATTAGCTAGTGTGGACAAAGCCCTTTAGATAGCGGCACCTTAGCTGTGCGAATAATCAAAAGAATATCTGGGAGCAAAATATTCTGTTTGCATGGTCCGATCATGTGGCTTTGTCTTCACAATATGTCCCATTGGGTATGAATGGAACATGAGGAACTATCTTGCCCGACTGGACAAATATTAGCTTGGTGTTTTTGATATTTGAGTGTTGGGAGTCTAACCTTTAACTATGCTGATATTTAAATAGTGATAATGAAGGTTCAGGTTTAAAACCCCCTTGAGATGAAAGGGAAAAATTCAGATGATGTCCTATTGCTCCATGGCTCGGTCTGCAGGCTCCCAGGACTCCCGCCTGTGCTCTGAACAGTCCTTACAGCCTGAATAGCTTCTCCCCAGGCATGTTTCTTAAGATGCTCGCGCCCCACTTACCTTAATGAGGCATTTAACTTCAAAACGGGTTTGGGGACCATTGAAATGTGAGTGTTACCTTCTGGAGCGGTGGAGTTTTTAACCCCATCAGTGCTGGTGGAATGTGCTGGATGTGCTTCTTGGGAGCAGCTTTCAATGGAAAGTCCATTTGAACGGATGGGATGTCAGGATGTCTCCACAAACTTATGTTCCCAGGTGTCCTTGGCATGGCTGTTCAGTGGGAAAGCCTAGCAAGCCATTGTGTTCACCCCTAATTTACCGGGGGGTTGGGCTCTTCCACTTCCCTCCAGCCTCCCCTACAGTTCCTTATATCTCCTTGTCAAGTGCTGGAAATGGGCCATTTTCATTACCACCACAAAGACTTATTTTTCTCTCCTGCTGACAACTGATCGCTCTCCTTATAATGTGTATGGTAACACCCATTGTTTCATGTGTGTGTAGATATATCTTCCTTCTGGATTTTCCACTGCATGCATCCGATGAAGTGAGCTGTAGCCCACAAAAGCTTATGCTACAATACATTCGTTAGTCTCTAAGGTGCCACAAGGACTCCTGTTCCTTTTTGCGGATACAGACTAACATGGCTGCTACTCTGAAATCTCCCAGGTGAGGCACTCCTGGCGGACAGCCTAAGCAGGGAGGAATTTCTGTATCACTTCCCAGTCTGCCTCCAGCTGGGAACATCCTCACTTAATGCAAGGGTGTGGCCATGGGCCAAACACAGTCCCCAGAGTGTGACAGCCTGGCCCCTGGCTTCAGTAGGGAGTATCCTGGCTTACAGTCTCCGAGGTGCGCCGTGTGTCTGCCCAGGGATGGCACCTCATGCATTTGGACAGGCAAAAACCGCTGAAAGGTGGCGTCAAGTGGCACCAAATGTGGACGGAAACACAGGGATTGCTGGGATGTGAAGCGATGCATCATGGGGCGTTGGGACAGGACCCAGAATGCCCCGCACCCCCCGCCCCCTTCCCACAAGCCACGGCGCCAGAATGGGAAGAGGTGCTCTGTGGGATAGCTGTCCATACTGCACCGCTCCCAATGCCGCTGCAAGTGCCGCCAATGTGGCCATGACAGTGCGCTGTCAGCTGTCAGTGTGGACAGACTGCAGCGCTTTCCCGATTCAGCTGTGCGAAGGCAGGTTTAACTCACAGCGCTGTACATCTGCCAGTGTAGCCAAGCCCTCAGTTGTTTGAGGAGTGAGTGAGTGGGAGTGCTCCAGGGCAGGATTCGTGGACAGCCTGGGTGAAATGGGCCGAGTTTGACATTCAGGGAATGCTGTGTGCCTGCATAGCCCTGGGAGATGCTGGGCAGCAAGAGGCTCAGAATGATAGTGTGCTTAGTGAGACAAAGGGAATAGCTTTGGAGCCACACCGAGCTCTTCTTCAGGGCTCTCGGCGTCACAGCAAAACGCCAGGTGGGACAGGGTGGTCAGCATAGGTAGTTAGCACATGCTGTAAGGGACCATTGAAGGTAGAGAGACCCGATAACACCTCTGCAGTTATAGGACAAAAATGGGGGTTAGTGGGTTACGGATCCTTGTAATAAGCCGTAAATCCAGTGTCTCTGGTCAGCCCATGAGTTTTAGTGTCTGGCTGGCAGAGTTATGAGTGTTCGCTCCTGGGCTCGTCTTTTGAAAGGTTTCCTTGGAGGCTGAGGACTGAAAGGTCAGATACAGAGTGACAGATAGACATGTGGTTAGTGGCAGCTGGATCTACACAGGACATGGATGATCTCCGGTTGGCTAATGGCTGGATCGCCAACACTAGGAATTGCATGTGGTGTTGTAGCCGTGTTCGTCCCAGGATATTAGAAAGACAAGGGGGGTGAGGTAATATCTGTTATTGGACCAACTTCTGTACGTGAGAGAGAGACACTTTCTTGGCTACACTGGCAGATGTACAGCGCTGCGAGTTAAACCTGTCTTTGTACAGCTGAATAGGGAAAGCGCTGCAGTCTGTCCACACTGACAGCTGACAGCGCACTGTCATGGCCGCATTGGCGGCACTTGCAGCGGCATTGGGAGCGGTGCATTATGGGCAGCTATCCCAGGGTTCAAGTGGCTGCCATGTGCTTTTCAAAAGGGGTGGGGTGGAGTGTGACAGGGAGCGTGGGGGGAGAGAGAGGGGATTTTGGAGTGCGGACCCTGTGTCAGCACCCTGCCTTGCACGTTCCGATCCCCCTCCCTCCTCCACCCCTCTCTCTCACTGAAAGCAAACAGCAGCTGTTTGTTTGTTTTCTCACAGACCAGATAAGCAGCCACTGGCCGAAACTGACCCCCCCCCCCTGCAAACATTAGCTGTGGGCGTTGCAAAGGGAGCCCCCCTGCCTGACTCTCCTCATTCACAGCAAACAGTAGCTGTGTTTGTTTTTTGGATAAGCAGCTCCCGGAGCCTCCGGAGTTCACAACAAAACAAGGAGAGGAACAAGAGAGGAAGCTTCACTTAAAAGGATTATGGGGAGTTTCCGGAGGTCAATCACTGCGTAATAAGATTACTCCCCGTTTACACTGGAGCTCCAGCGTCTCACCCACTCCGGAACAGCTGTTAATCCTCTCGGGGAGGTGGAGTACAAGCAGTGCTGTATCCGCGGAGATACAGCGCTGTACGTGCCTTGCCAGTGTGGACGGGGAGCGCTGTGGGCGGCTTTATTGCGCTGTAACTTGCCAGTGTAGCCGTGTCACTGCTAACTACAGGTTTGGAAGAGATTGTTTAGGGTTTGTAGTTAACACACTGTTTCAAGAGACCATTGATGGTGAAGTGGCCCATTAACACCCCTCCTGTTCTAGGGAGGAAATGGGGGGAGGAGCAGCTGAGAGAGGTTTGTTAGTGGGTTACAGATTGTAATAAGTCCAGCGTCTCTAGGAAGTCACAGCTCAGAAGCCAAATCAAAATAAACCCATGAGATTTACTTCCCCCTGGAGCAGACATGCCCCGTACTCAGGGCAGGGCCTTTCTCCTGGGAATGTGCATTGTGGCAAGTGAGCAAGAAGATTTGCAGGTCACCTGCAGAATATGGTGATACAACGAACAGGAAAGTGTTTGTGGTTTTTGCCTGAAGCCCCGAAGCTCTGAGTTAAATCTCGTCCTTATGGCTCAAGGGTTCCTCTGCACTGTTAGTGTCTCCTCCGGGGCTACAAGAAATGGATTCTGACCATCGCGGATTGTGTGTTCTACCGAATGAAAACACTCTAAATACGGGTGCCTGACGCATCCAGGCAGCACCTTGGCCCTGTCCACTGAGCCTGGATAGAGCGGGGGGAGCTCTCCGGCTGCATCCCTCTGCTCGAGGGGGTGCTTGCCCACACGTAAAAGTGTCGCCACTTTACCTGTGCAGGCCTAGACTGACAAGCCTGTCCCATGCAGGTGCAGTTAGATACTGTACGTGTTCAATATCCCACAATACCTTGTTCCAGATTAGGAACTGAAATAATCCAGCCCGCTCCAAGACACCTTCATGCTGCTGTAAATGCCCCTGCTCGTGGGCTGGTCCTGGGTTGGAATGTCAGCAAAAATTCACACCCCTGACTGACATGCTTATTTCGGTCAGACGTGTAAGTGCCGACCAGCCTGTAGTGCATGTCTCCCATGCTTAGAACCCTTTCCCCCCTCCAGCACACTGAGCCTCCCTGCTCTCCACGGCCTTCCGAAAATCTTACTTCTACTGTGTCTTTGCTGGCAACTTCCTGGCCCCTCTGGCTGCTGCCTGCCAGCACCCAAAAGCTCCAGTTCCTTAGTATTAAAAAACACAGGAAACAAACCACCAGCAAGAAGCTGCCAAACATGAACTGTCCTAATGCCACCCTCACCTTATGATCTAACATAGGCCCTGATCCTTCAATCCAGTCTTCTAGCATGGAGCCCTGCGCCCCCAAGAAGCCCAGTTGGGCCTCCTTGCTAGTGGATCCAACTGCAGGATCAGGGTGTGAGACTCTGAACTCTTCTGGACAGGGACTTCTACTGTGTCCGGGAAAGCTCTGGGCCCTCGTTGTGGTGCGGTAGAAACACTGAGTAAAGGCTGGATGTACAGACCACTTCACACCTTCCTCTGACGTGAACCTTCACAGCTGTTCTGCAGCACTACACAACAGCTTTGACAGGAAGTGAAGAATCCCCTGTAAACTGACGCTGCAATGGGAAGTTTTTGTAGGTAGAATGTAATTACCAAAGTGGAACACCAAGCCTAAGTCTTGTCCATGGGATCTTTAATTACTGGTTATGGTCAGGACATCAGTGCCGCGTCTGCCAGTCTGGGGCTGCAGGACACCACCCTGGGCCATTAGCTGAGCACTGCTGGCTAACAGGGAATGAATCATCTATTCCATGTTTGCAACACCTGTCTGCCAGCAGAGCTATGTCAGTCCGGGGCGTGAAGAGCTGTGTTCCATGGCTGTGCCATCAAGAGCCTGAGTGTACATACCAGCCTGTAGCCATATAGCTTGTTTTGCTGCAGTGTGTGTGTGTGGAGTGAGCTGTACCGTACACTCCTGACTATCCGAGTAGCAGGTGGGTCACAGACTTTATTCAGATTATTGGGAGGTTGGATAATCTACAAGGCAGAAGCCATTCAGCAGCAGAGTGGCCTTCCCCATGGCTAAGTGCTCATCCTCTTCCTCCTTGCAGTCCTGATGGGGGGCAGGAGGGGAGGTCTCTTCTCTATTATCTGTGCACCACTGCATTATCCAAATCCCTTCCTTGTCTCATGCATTTAATTGCTGCAGAGGGCATGAATCTCATGCTGGGGGACAAGAAGGGATTTGGATAATGGGGTTTTGGTTAAACGGGGAGTTAGCTGTACCGGCAAAAACCCTGCTTTGCCAGTATAGCTGCCTCCACACTAGGAGTGCTTTGCCTTGAGTGCAGGGGCCTGCGTTAGATGACCTGTTACAGTCCCTTCCAGTCATAAACGTCTATAAGTCTACAGTCTACTGGTATTCTTCAACTGGTAACGTGCTCCTAGTGCAGACTGGGCAAAGTATTGACCCAGACCCAGTGTTGTTCAGTTGATGGCAGATAAAATCTTGGCCTGAGGTGGTGGCTCCTGGCCAAGCGTAGAATGGATGTTATGCAAAGTGACCCTTCTCAAGCCAGAAAATTCCTCAGCACCACATGCTGTTTACAGTCTGTTGCTGCCAAAATATGCACCCTCCAAAGATTAATCTCCAAAGGTCCTGTCAGCCGAGATGGCCCCAGAAGCCTTCAGAATCAGGAGCCAGCACAGACTTAAACCTGACATTGGGGAACCACATATTTCCTAATATCAGAACTCCAGGCCACGTAGGCATTTAATCCCGCGACCAGCGCCGGCTCCAGGGTTTTTGCCGCCCCAGGCAGCCAAAAAAAAAAAAAGCCGCGATCGCGATCTGCGGCGGCAATTCGGCGGGAGGTCCTTCGCTCCAAGCGGGAGTGAGGGACCCTCTGCCGAATACCTGGACGTGCCGCCCCTCTCCCGAGTGGCTGCCCCAAGCACCTGCTTGTTAAACTGGTGCCTGGAGCCGGCCCTGCCCGCGACACATGCTCAGCAGACTGGCAATACACACCGGTGATGTGAATCTAACAGGGGCTATCCAATTGCTTAGGGCGTGAGAGTACCCAAAACTAAATCAGTGGCATCCAGTAACTAATTGATGTAGAAGCAATGTAGCACCCTTCCTCTGTCTCCTTATCCTGGCAGACTTACAAAATCACCCTGAGTCTTCACTAGCTGAGACTGCTTCCCTAGTGGCAAAGAAATTGATTTTAAGGTAATTGACATTCTCATCTACTCCACAAATAAGTGATTGGTGACAAGGAGGAAGAGATGTTGGTGTTACACAGGATGGAGCTGTGTAAGCTAGTACAAAAATTGTCTTGGACTCTTTGAGCGCATGAAGACTGGGGTGTATTGAACAGCTGTTTTCTGCCCCTTTTCTCTGCCTTTCTGGCATTTAGGAGTCTGCATGTATACAATAACTAAAGCTTGAATTAACCCTCCCCCCACACACCCATGCTTGTACAGCCATGCCAGGGTTTTCTGCCCTTCAAGTCGCATCAGCAAGGACAGGTATGATGCAGCTGCATTGATGATGGAGTGCAGCCTTCTAAAGTATGTAACATGTAATGGCTTATTCCCGAGCTGGCTCTTGCTTAGTTACAAAAGTAACTTCTAACCGGGGCAGGTGTGGCAGTTTTCTGAGGAGAGTGACCCTGGCGGAACTCCCCGACCCCACCTTCAGACAACTGGATGCTTCAGTAATTTTAAATCAACCAAATAGCTTTTCCCGTACTGGAATGTCAGTTCAAATGCAAAGTTTGTCTAGTGGGCACACTTGCTAAAACCCTCAGCTTCCTGGGAGGTGTTGGGGCTACTCTGCCTAACTAGTTATTTTGGAAAGACGTAAAATGCTCTCGAACTCCCATTGTGTTGGAACTTGCGGGTTCCTTGCCTAGAGAGGGGTTGTGAACAGTTCTGGCTGCAGCGAGAACTTTCATTATTTAAAGCCCTGGTTCTTGCATAAAGCTCAGGAAGCCAGGGTGTGGCATTGGTCTATCCGTGTGACACAGCTACCAAACTCCTCACTGCTACCAAAAATGTGAAGCACAATTGGTGACATCTCTCTATGGCCATGACGGGCTGAGAACATACCAGCTTCACCACATCCTGCTGCACACTGGCAATGCCAGGCTGACGGCTTCCGCTGGGAACATGCCCAGAGGTCATGCAGGATGTCCTGGTGAGAAGCCAAGCTGGGTATATGTACATCACGGCTCTGCAGGTGCCATTGTGCATATGGGGCCTGGCATTCTTCCTCCCTTTTGGACGTTAAACTTCGTCATGGAGCAGCGGGGGCGCTGACTGAGGTCATACTCTTGGTTTCATCCAACTAAATGGAGGAGAGGCTGGGAAAGGCCCCGCCTTAAGAGGCAGGTAGTGGCTGGGGGGATGGTACCACCCTGGCTACATAGGAAAGTGG
Organism: Platysternon megacephalum; assembly: GCA_003942145.1. Lineage (NCBI taxonomy): Eukaryota > Metazoa > Chordata > Testudines > Platysternidae > Platysternon > Platysternon megacephalum. The sequence continues at coordinate 1,617,839 of QXTE01000040.1, read as the reverse complement.
GAAAGCCCTTGACATGTTTCATTGAGAATATCACCCCACAAAAGAAAAGCACGTTTTGGTTCCCGAGCTTTGTTCTGGCGCCAGTGGAGAAGCATTGTTCCAGGCAGAACCCCGGAGAGTCCGCTGTCCAAGGAGCCCTGCCTTTCTCGCTATAAATCACAGCATATTTACAGTGTTAATGAGGTGTAACTTCTGGGAAATGGTCACCTGACTGCAGCACACACCTTTGGCAAAGCCCCGGAAGGTGGGGGGGAAATTTTGTTTGGATTTGGCACAGAATTGAATCAGGAAGGTGGCAGCAGGTATGCCTTGTGGGAGAAGGTGCCTCTTCAAATAACAAGACATAGTTATTTATAAAGAGGACCCAGGCAGCCAACCCTTTGCCCTCAGCACTTCATCCCTTCAAGGCAGAGCCTCTACCTTGCACAAGGTAAATTCCACTATAGCAGCTTTGGGCTTGTCTACACGGTGGGGTAATGTGCTCTGGGGGATGTGATTTCTAAAGTGTGTTAATTGGTCCATGTAGACCCTGCTGGTAGTTAAAGCACTCCAGGGAATGTGCAGTACGCACCAGCAGGGACCACATGGACCCATTAATGTGCAACACAACGCGCTTTAGAAATTACAGCCGCATGGTGCACATTACATTAGCCACCGTGTAGACAAGGCCGAGGAGTCACTCCCAGGTGCTGAGCAGTTCTGAGTTGGTCCCTTGTTACAAATGTAAAGGGCTGGTATAGGGCAGGCCAGGAGAGCGAGGCGCAGCGCACTCGTTCGCAGCAACGACTTCGGACATCCAAGCAGAACAACACACACATCCATTAACTAAAAAAAACCAGTTTATTCAAAAATATATCTTTCCCTGTTCTTCGTTTTCCAGCCTCTCTGCTGGTAAATAATCCAGTTAAAAAAGACGTCTTGTATTGCACACTTGGAAACATCTTTGTTCTCACTGTTAAAATGCCTGGTTCATTTGACAACACAGTACTCTGAAAGCCCACGAGGCCACGCCAGCCCAGCACACATCCATCCTAACACTCACACAGCCCACCCTACTCAGCTCCCAGGAGGCCGTGGCAGGAACCGACTAGGAAGAGGGAGATTATGAGTCATGGCTGGGCGCCCACCCCTCCATACAGAATGCACTTGCCTGCAATAAACTGGGCACACCAGAGAAGACAATGAGCTGCAGCCTTCACTCGGGGGGTCTCAATGGGAGTTTTGCTGTTGACTTCAAGGGGGGCAGAAATGGGCCCTGAATGTTCTCGTGTTCATGTGCTCAAGGCAGGGAAACTCCAGTGATTCGGGCTAACCCGTTTTGTGAGAACGGGCATGAGCAGTGACCGTTTTAGAACCAATGTTTGAAACCCAGCGACTGTTTTCATCTCAATTCAGTGGGTCAGATCTGCAGGTACAGTGCCTCCCGGCCAGGCCGGAACAAGCGGTAGGGTCCAAGGAGCCCGTGCACAGGGGCTTGGCATCAGAGAGTGCAGCTCCACAGGGAAGTCGTTCATGCTAATGGACAAGGGGAGTTTGAGGGCAACACGCCTGGGGACGGGGTCAGTGTATCTTCTGCTCACTGTTCCCCGTTGAGGCTGGGTCTGGGTACAGGAATTCCCAGGGGGCTCTGCTACCACTGTGCCCTGGAGTGGGATTCCTCTTCCTTCCTGGCCCTTGAGATGCTCCCCAGAGCACAGCCCCGTTCTTCGGGCTGTGTGCGGGCTAAGGGTGTGTGCCAGCCAATGGGGCTGGCATTTGAATGGTATTTCCCAGCAGAAGGGCCCGGCCCAGGAGTCAAATGACTGTAGCATGGAGAGGATTCAGCTGCCCTTTGAGAGTGCCGGAACCCGAGTGTGCCAAGAGCACCTGCACTTCAAGTGGGATCCTTTGGAGCTAGCGTAGGAGTGGGTCTGACTGTTGTTTAAGGAGCGCACGGATAGCTGTGTCTGGTCATTATCCTGCTCAAAATTAGACTTCAAGCATTTTAAAGGAAGGGTTGGGGCTGAGTCTGGCTCCCTTTTACTCAGGCTGAGTAGTGCCTTACTCCAGGAGGAGTTCGACTGGCTTTCAAGGTTCTCCTCCAGGCTCAGGAATTTCTCTCTCGGGGTGCGGCTGGCAGAATCCTGCCCACTCGGTGTTTAGCCAAACCAGTTAGAATCTGACCCTACAGTGGCATTTTCCTTTCCTCTCACCACCACCCAGTACCTGCCTGGTTTCAACGCTTTTCCCAGAGCTCCCTCTCTGCCTGCCCCTAGCCAAGTAACGCAAGCCGTCCCAAAGGCCTGGGTTGTTCCCACATGTCAGGCCTGGAGCAGCTGTGTGGTTATGCTGGATATGCTCGCTTCTCCCGAGGCGTGATTCCTACCCAGATGAACCGGGGAGGGGTGTGTGGCTTGTCTCTGTTTGGCAAGACCCATCACGGCTCAGTTCCACATCCTGCACAAACCAGCGCCAGCAACCTTTCATTGGAAAGCACCAGGGACTCGGACCTGGCGTTACCAACCACTGCTCTATGCTGGGGCGGGCTGAGTCCTCCTGCCTGCGCTCTAAACCCTACCCAACAGTCCCTCAGTGCTCACCCCCCGACACACACCTCTCGCTCCTGGGCACCCGGATTACACGTTCACTCTGGATGAGGAGACAAATACTGTCAATGGCACCTGCCCTCCAGAGTGTCGGGCAGCGGGTCTCTGAATGCAGCGTCTAGCTGCAAAGTGCTGTAGTTGGGCGGCGGAGTCCTGGGCATGTGATTTTCCTGGGGCAGTGGTAAGCGAAGGGCAGTGTTAAAGGTGGGCAGGTCCTCATAGGTGCACACGGGGTTGTCGTGGCCCTCTTTGGCTGGAGCGTTAACCTGAGGGGGTGCTGCTTTTCGGTCATTCCACCATTTCTTCGCCTTTTGCCAGCGGCGCCGCATGACGATGAAGAATGAGTCGATGAAGAAAACTTCGATGATCTCAATGACACAAACCACGGAGCAGCTCATCCAAAGGCCCAGCTGGCCCCCGAAGTTGGAAAGAAGAATGACAATCTGGAGGAGACGAGAGTGCAAGGTGACGCCGGAACCAGCCAGGCATCTCTGGGGGCCAGGCCAGCAGCAGCGAGAGAGGAGACATCTCTGAGCTAGAGCAATCAGCCTCTGTCACAAGGTGCCCAGGGGTTGGGTAACTAGGGACACAACCTGCCCAATACAGAGGATTCTGGTCGCTAAAGTGAAGGCAAAATATAATGGGCACGTCTCTAAGCTTCCTGCCTGTTCCTCTCTCACTTATGCTTTAGAAATATCAACTAACACAGAAACAGAAACGTCCCTTACACTTCTCTCAGGGCAGTTCCTAGAGGAGAGGTGCCTACGTGACAGAGGACAAGGACTGAATGAGCCAGGGAACCTGAACGCCCCGCATGCCCCTGGAGGTGATAGCGACAGGACAGGACTGGGGCACATTGGAGGGCACTGTTTGGGGAAGCTTGTCCTAAACAGACGCTTGCAGACGTCAGAGCTTACGTTGTTGGCGGGATTCTCGGAAATGAATCTCTCGTTCAGGTCTTTGTAGAACACCATGAGGTTTGCGAGGTCCGTTCTGGGGAGGGGGAGAGAGAGCAGGCCCTGGCTTTAGTCAAACAATAGTGTGAGGCTCACTGAAGAGTGATTTAAAGAACCAGTTGGACGAGTAGGGCCAGGCCCGTCGAAGGGAGTGTTCTTTGCTATTGCCATTGTTAGGGCCGCGGCGATTGTATCTGAACTCGGGACACAGGCTGGAAATACACAGGGGGAAACTTACTTGTTCAGCATTTTGTTGATTTTCTGCCCTTTGTCCCAAGAGAGGACTCGAAGCATCCAGTCCTTGGAAAACAAGAAAACAATGTAACTGCCATGAGCGCAAACCCAGGGAGCCTGGGACGCGACAGCTCGTTTGGCCCAGGTTTCATTCTAGAATGTCATGATTGTGTGGTGGGGACCTCACGCTACCGCCAGGTGGGGGGGTCTCGCAGACCCAGAGAGACTGAACCCCCAGGGGACAAGTTTCCAGGTTAGCTGGTGAGCTCCTTGGCCGGGGCCGTGTCCTTGTACCTGGGTATGGGAGCCTCACGCATTGCAAGGGTTCAGATCCCCTGGTCAGGAGCACCAGGCCGATGCTCACAAATACAGAAGGGGCCCCTCACTTCCAAAGCTGCACCTCTGGATTTTACCTAGTTCCTGTTGGAGCTGGGAAGCGTCCCCTCCTCCTTTCGTTGTGGGAGGCCTTTTGCCCTTGTAACCTCATCTCCCCTGGCTGAGAAATCTGGGCTCATCCCTCCCTTTGGCGGGAGGGCAGCCCGCACGGAGACTGCAGGGAACCCCTGGGGGATGTGACACAGCAGCAGAAGCAGGGGAAAGCCCCGGCCTGACAATGATCCTGTGGTCCGAGGCACAAGGGAACCAAGCCAGCCTGGACGCAGGGCCTGCTACCCTCATTGTGGGTCTCGGCTGGCTGAGCAAGCAGAGCAGAACTGGGAGCTCACCTCAGAAACTGAAGATGGCCACTGGGCTAAGCTGGTGGTCAGCGTCCATTCCTTAAAGCTGCGGGAAAAGAGGCCTGGTGTTAGCTGTAAGTCTGAATTCCTGCATGAGGAATGTTTCATTTCTTGCCTATCTGGCAGCAGGACTTACCTGCAGGCTTCTTTGCAAATCTGCTGACAACCCAACTGCTCCTTCACAAACTTGTCATGCAGCTTGTAGTAGCAGTACACTGCAAAAGAGAGCGCAGGGTAACTGGCTGGGGGAGCCAGAGAGAGAGTCTGGGCTTGGGAGACCTGCGTTCAGTTCCTGGCTCTGGGACAGACTCCCTCTGTGCCTTGGGCAAGTCCCCTCTCTTCTGAGGGTCTCATTTCCCCCGCTACACAATGGGGATAAATACTTCCCCTGGAAAGAGGCGCTCCTCGGGGCAGGGGCAGGCTCTTGCTATGCGTATGCCCAGAGTCCAGCACAGTGTTTCTCAAATGCGGCCACCAGCGGCTTTTCTTGTGGCCACAGCCTCCTTCACTGTGATTGGGGGGGGAGGGGAAAGCAGTGGCCCCTCCCCCTCCCTGTTGCTCCTGGATGCACCGCCCTGGGGTTGGTCGCTGGGCCGCCAGCAGGGGTTTGGGCCCTGCCCCCCTCTGGAGACACCTGGGCAACGCTGGAGGAGCAGGCGGCTGGTGAGTTCCCCACCTTCCCTGGGGCAGTGGGGCTCAGGCGTTGGGCTCCAGCCCTGGGGGGCAGGGCAGCAGGCTCCGGCCGTGGGGCTTTGGGCTCCAGCCCCGGGCCCCATCCCCCAGCCACAAAGCTTCATGCTCCGGGCCCCCGCTACCTCCCCTGGCCAACCACCCCCAGTGCCCCCTTACTAGCGAGCAATAAATAAGTGACGATGATTTGGACGTGTCTATGTGCATATTTGTTTGTTTTTCCTAACGCTAATTAAGTATTTTAGGAAAAAGTGTGAGAGCGAGAGTTGGTGGCCGCACTCTGACTGGCCACCAAAACATTTGCCCTGAGAACCCCTAGCACAACAGGGCCCTGGACTCAGGCGGGGCCTCCAAATGCTACCAGAGCACAATCCAGTAGCGCTCCGAAGCGTGCAGCTGGGATTTCAGAGACACGGGAGCTCTTGCTAGCAGAGAGCTAATCTCTAGGCTGAGCCAGGGCCGGCTCCATGGTTTTTGCCGCCCCAAGCGACGGAAAAAAAAAAAAAAAAAAAAGCCGCGATCACGATCGGCGGCAGCTCCATCGTGCCGCTTTCTTCTTCAGAGGCAATTCAGTGGCCGGTCCTTCCCTCCAAGAGGGACCAAGGGACCCGCCGCCGAATTGCCGCCGAAGACCCGGACGTGCCGCCCCTTCCCCTTGGCTGCCCCAAGCACCTGCTTGCTGAGCTGGTGCCTGGAGCCGGCCCTGGGCTGAGCAATAAAAGCCGGCAAGGGCGCCCGTGTTACTCCAAGGCAGAGTCACCTTTCCTCCAGCCCGGCTGGGCTTGGGTGGGTGGAGATTTCAGTCGAGAATAGTGTGTGGGGTAATGATCTAATGCCAGGGGCTGAGCTGGGGCGTGTCTGCACATTTGGTGGTTGTAACGAGGCGGTAAAGGAGGCTGTGTGGGGACTTTACTCATGCTGTGGAGAACTTACTCCAGTTGGGGTATTTCTTGTAGTTGCAGTACTCTGCACCAGGAGGCAAGGGCTGGGCGTACTGGGCACAGCCACAGGTATCCACCATGGCCCTCTGGAAACAGGAATGCAGGCAAATCTGCAGGGAAATAAACCAAGAGTTGGGTTTCTATGAGTCAACAAATGCGCAAGGATGCCTGGGTTGCTTCTAGGTTCTGCCACTTACTGCTCTGTTCCAAAATGGGTTGCCCGTTGGAACCAGCAGGAACTAACATTTTCAGCTGGAATTTCCAGTAGGTGGGGCCCCATCTTCAGTCCCTACCAACTGCAGTGCAGGGCTCTGTGCTTTAATGAACTAATCCTACTGGAGGCCTGTGTGACCTCGGCTGGCATCACATCACAGGGGGCTGCATTTTCATACTCGATAAAAGAAAAATGAAGCCCAGGTGCCGGATTTGCAAAACGTAGCAATTAATATAAGAGCGATGGGAATTATCATGGAGGAAACCAGGATGCCTGACCAGCGCCGGCTCCAGGGTTTTTGCCGCCCCAGGCAGCCAAAAAAAAGAAGAAGCCGCGATCGCGATCTGCGGCGGCAATTCGGCGGGAGGTCCTTCGCTCGGAGCGGGAGTGAGGGACCCTCCGCCGAATTGCCGCCAAATAGCTGGACGTGCCGCCCCTCTCCCGAGAGGCCGCCCCAAGCACCTGCTTGTTAAGCTGGTGCCTGGAGCCGGCCCTGTGCCTGACGCTCTCAAGGCGGAGCCTATTACAGGAGTCATGCAAAACTAGTGGAAACTTTCTTTGTAAGCGTTCTGCTGGTTGGACACAGATTAGATCGTATCAGTTATTCATGGAGTCTTATCTGACAGGGGTCACAATTTCTGGCTTCAAGGGTTACACTAAGCTGCAACATTTGTTTGGCAAATATTTTCCAGTCCAGCAGTGCCAGAGAATTTCATAATGAGCGAATGTTCCTGCTATATGACAAAATCCCCCAGGCAACTTCAAGCTTCAATCACTTTGGAACAAACCCCTGATTTTAAAAGTACTATGGTATTCTACAGCTGTGCTCCAAAGCATTTCACCTGCAGCAGAGCTTCTGCAGGGTTGGGGGCTGGTGCTGCAGAATACTGTGCTGTTCGTATAAGGGGATCGCCCAAATGACTGAAAAACCTGAGGAAGAGCTCGGTGGGGCTCGAAAGCGCGTCTCTCTCACCAACAGAAGTTGGTCCAAGAGCAGATTTAAAAATGTTATTAAGATGCTGTTTAAAACAAAAGCAAACGGTACAGAGTTTAAGCACAGAAGTTTCTGGTGATCAGGGAATGATGACATCTCCCACCTTGTGTCTGAGAAAGCAAATGTGGCAGAGTTTTTACCTGGAGCGAATAGCTCTTGTTGTAGAGGTTCGCTACTGGAATGTCCGTGCCAGTCTCGGTGCAGTCGCTGTACGGTTTGCTTAGCTTGTGAGACCGAGTCTGAAAACCAGAAAACGAAGGTTGATTTGAGAGACCCCAGCAGAGCTGAAGGGAAGAGACCATTCAGTGCTGCGTATTGGACACCCTGGGATCACAGTCCTAAACGATAACAATGACCATGCAGGACTAGGAGGGTGGTGAAGCACTGGAATGGGTTACCTAGGGAGGTGGTGGAATCTCCTTCCTTAGAGGTTTTTAAGGTCAGGCTTGACAAAGCCCTGGCTGGGCTGATTTAGTTGGGTTTGGTCCTGCTTTGAGCAGGGGGGTGGACTAGATGACCTCCTGAGGTCCCTTCCAACCCTGAGATTCTATGATTCTATGAAGCTACTTCTGGGCTGTGCCTACACCGTATCGCTTATGTGGATTAGCCTGTAGGACGTAGGCTGCTTTTATGTAGGAGATTATGTGGCTAGAATTGTTCTTAGATTCTTTCTTAATTATATTTGACGCCTCCAAGAGATGCCTCCTGCCTCAAAGCCGTAATCTTTTCTGTGCGTTCACCTTTCCCCATTCTGTCTCCTGTGCCTGGAATAAGGGGCTTCCTGACTGAGGGCTCAATACTGAGAGGTGTTGAGCGTCCTCAACCTCTCCTGAAGCCAATGGAAGTTAAGAGCACTCAGCAGCTCGGAGGTTCGGGCCACTAGTGCACTTGGGTATCTCGCTTACCTCCTTCCAACCTCCCTGCTTCTGCCTAGCCTCTCCCGCTCGCCCACCGACAGTCCTCGTTTTATAGCATCCTAACAGAATGCCTGGAGCTACAAGACGCGTACCAGATCTCAGGAATACTCATTCAAGCGTCTGTACATCCATTCTCCCTGCCCATACCGTGTCTGACTTGGCCACAGATCCTGCAGTCAGATCCAGGAGCACAGGCCCAGCAAAGGGGCTCCATGTGGGTACCGGGTTCTGTGCTAGTAGATCTGACTGTAGGACCAGGGCGCCTGAGGGTACAGCCAGGGTTGCTAGGGTCTGGAATTTCTACAGACCCTAGCAACCCTGGCTGCAGCCACTTGTGCGGTGCAGCTCAACGGCTTCAATCAAAGACTGAAATTACACCCGGAAGGGGCAAGGAAAGACACTGATTCCAGCTGGTGAGAGCAAGAAGAGACTGGTTGCTTTTGAAAATTCATGTGAAATGGCTTGTAAGTGTCGCTCTTTCAGTCCCTGGAGGAGATCTAATGCTAGGAATCCTGCCTCGCAGGATCTGCTACTGGGTCCCTTTGCTTGGCTTGTACTTGGCTTGTGATAGCTGCTTTTGGGAGAATGTCTGCTGTGGCATGTGCTCCTTTTCTGTCATTCCTGCACTGAAATAACATTGCTCTGTGTGTGGACGAGGGGCTGGAAATATTACCCATGTCCGGTTTAGGACATTGTGGGCAGTATATTTAGAGGGTGGAGGGTCCAGGTGCATCCACAGAAATGCATGTGCATCCATTATATCTCCAGAAACCCACATTTGCAAAAAACGAAGTGCCCGTGTACAGGCCCATCTGTGCACACACTCGCAGCCATGTAGTGGCATGGGCATTTCAGCGGATGTGTGCACTGGGCTCTCCTTTGCACAACTGGCTGCGTGTGCAGGACTGATCAGGGTGCCCTGAGGAGACAGAGTTGTGGGGGTTGCATGTGAAGCAGCCCGTCTGTGACAATCACAGATCGCTCTCTATAAAGGCTCCCAGGAAACGTCAGGCGTAGATTCTTCCTCCTCATGATAGTCACTACTGATATGGCACCAAGTTGTAGTTTTTGATTCTGAGATGAAGAAACTGGAAGCGGGATTCTACCTTCTCTGATACATCCGGATGCAAGCAGACTGTCTGTAAGCTCTTAAACCCAACTCCAGGGAAATTTATTGAATCTTATTTTTGTGTATTGCAAAAACTACCATATTTCAGGGTACTCGAAGTCTAACCACCTACACATTCAGTATATTTGCAATGGCTTCCTGCTAACCAATGTACTGATTATGAGAGGGCACTTCTTCCATGTCAGAGTTTGTGTGTCAATCTTTTCTGTTTGAGTGACTGGCACCAAGTCTTGTCCTGGTACCAGCTGATGCCAGGAATCTACTGCCCCAAGACACGGCTCTGGGACTTTAAGGCAGCGTATGACATAGCTGAGGAATGCCAAGGCAAACCACGTTTTTCAATATCTAGAGTTGTTCCAGTAGAGTTTCCGCTAATGTGATATGTGGAGTTGTTCTTATTCTGTAGGCAGCAGAACAAGGACATGGGGGTTAGGCAGGACTGGGAGATCTAACTCTTTGCTGCTGATTACTGATGCCTGCTTTTATAGAAACCTACAAGCCTCTTTGGGAAAGTCCCATATTTTTTAGACACTATAAAGTCACTTGTCCCTAATGTTTATCCAGACACCTGGAAGATAGTCATCTATACGCACACTTGAACCTGTCAGACTTTATCCTACTGTCCTTTCTAATGCATGGCCTATCAGGGCATGGCATGGCACACCCGGCCACTCCAAATAAGCAGCTGAACAGCAGAGAAAAGGAAAGCCCAAATGATCACTTAACTGGTCCTTGAGATTAATGGGGAAGTTTGTATCTTCTGATGGCACAGCTTTAGCTTCTCTGCAACAGGCATAGGCCCCTTAGGACACTATCACCTGCTCTACACTGAACTACTTTGGGAAACTCCCAGCACCTTATTTCAGCCTCCACCCTACCCCCAGTGATAGCAATGGTGGGAGATTTCCCTAGGCAAGCGAGTGCAGACACGGCCATCTGGAAGGGTCTCTTCACAGCCAGCCCAGGAGGGCAGTAAGCACAGAACCCATCTATCCAATCAGAATAGCCAGATGTCAGAGTTGTGCTTTAGCTCGTCTGCTCTGGCAGCCAAACCACATCAGAACCTGATTTGACCACAAGCATGTCTGTACTGTGCTGCAGCACATGAGTTCAACCAGGGGTTTGACGGTGTGGATAGTGCCTCAAACGTTGTAGAAAACGTCAAAATCCTCAAGAAATCCATGGGATAAAACCAGGGTCACCCGTAGGTGTGGGATTCCCACAGGCCTGCATTTCCAACAGCTCTCACCCCTGAGCAATAAAACGTGGTTCCGAAGAGTGCTCTAGCACTCTCTCTGGCCTCATGCTTTCTAATGCGCTGGAGAGAGCCAGGCCTGGGGCATAAATGTACCCTCCCAGCTCTCTGCTAGCATTCTGGGAGGCAGCACCGGGATCTGTTTAACACAGTGAATAGTGTTTGTAAGCGCTATTGTGAGCCTGAGGAGAAAGATCTCTGCCACTCACAAAGTGCATCCCAATGGAGGTGGCCGTTGCAGTCTCAATCTCAGTCCCGATATCTTCAATAAAGGGATATTCATTCTGGTCGTGGATAATGATTTTGGCCCCGGTCGAGGTCACCAGGAAGGGATTGTAATCTGCTTCCTCTATGTAAAGAACAACCTGCAATCCTGCAGAACAAAGAAATAGCATTAACGGGGTTCAAAAAGCTAGAGCCCTCGCTCAGGGAGAGTCGACCAGTCTATGGTCACTGTACAATCTTCTTCAGTTGTAACTGTCATCATCTGTTTGGACTAAACATCTGGCTTCAAGCGGAATTGTCAGGATATCACTTGGGTGCATCAATGCCTGTCCAAGCACTCCTGCAGCTAATCTTTAGCATCCAGCACAACTAATAATAAATAGCTGTGATAACTTAGAATGTTACTGAAAACCTATTAAAAAACAAGTTACATAACTGGGGAGGAATAATTTCAGGTGCAAAAACTCTAGTGATGCAACAACATTTGATTCATGTGATTTGGCAACAGACTGGGGAAATGTTCATTTGAACCAACACAATCAGATAACATGTCTAATGCCGACGTGTCAGTCAACCCCCTTACGATGCAGATCCCTGAACAATCTGCTTTCTAGTGTCTCTACTAACTTGGTTCCCTTACCATACTCGCTGCCTCCTGTAGAGGTGGTCAGGACTTTTCCGTTTTCTCCACTATTGAAGGTGTAGCAGTTGCCATGCAGTGGATGATGGAAAGGGGTGAAGTTTCTAAAAGAGAGCAAACATTTTTTTCACCCTAGGCTCTGGTCTAACTGCCTGTGGCAATGTAAATTACTCACTGGATCTCCCATCAGCAAGCGGGTTTAACGGGTGTTAAGAGTCCTAAATTAGACTGTTTGTTATTTAAGTGATGAGGCTCAATGTACATATTCATGCCATATCGATACATAAAACAGCCAGCAAACATGTTACAGTCCCAGGAAGAGAAGTATGTGCATTGTTAGGGTATTCAGTCACTAACTTCAGAGTGGGGGCAGCCCTGTTAGTCTGTATCAGCGAAAACAACGAGGAGTCCTTGTGGCACCTTAGAGAATAACAAAAAGATGGGGGTTGCCATACCAACTCTAATGAGACAAATCAATTAAGGTGGGCTATTATCAGCAGGATAAATTAATTGATTAATTGATTTGTCTCATTAGTTGGTATGGCAACCCCCATCTTTTCATGTTCTCTGTGTATATATATATATCTTCCTACTGTGTTTTCCACTCCATGCATCCGATGAAGTGGGTTCTAGCCCACGAAAGCTTATGCCCAAATAAATTTGTTAGTCTTTAAGGTGCCACAAGGACTCCTCGTTCTTTTCGCAGTCACTAACTGAAATCCTGGTCTAGAATTTCTCCCTAAGAGCACACTAAATTGAACCAATACAACCATATTAAATGGCACTGTCTGGCTACATTAATATATTTAAGCAATCTTCACCTATGTTCCCGATTTCACCTTGTTAAATCTGAAATGATCTTCAGATCTAATTAATATTTATCCCCTGTGCTGTTTTCTTTATGCATATTTTTTCAAGCTTGGAAAACAGGTTTCTTTCACTTTGCTTTATATCTGGTTTCCAGACACACTCATTTCCAGGCTCTTGTGCACTAGCACAATGCTGCAAATGTTGCAGGGAAATGATTGCTAAAAATGTTTCCAGTTAAGTAATTAAGAAAGAGTTATAAGAACGTTTTTGGATATAATCTGCATCCTGGGGAAACTCCAAACTCTCTCTGAAATCAACAGTTCCAAGGGGACAAGGAACACACAAAGGAGCACTTCTATTGGACTTTGGTCTTGTAAAAGTGTATTTTTACAAAATCTTAGCCCTAGGTCCCAATTCTACTAACAGTGTCTGTTTAAGAACCGATGCCAAACAATCTCTGCTCCAACGACTCTTATGTTGGACGGGGGGGCTCAGGGTGCAGATATGGTCCCTGACTGCGCAATGGACGACTCAGCAGAGTGTTGGCTTTTGAAGTCCATTGGTGTTTGAAATTCATTGTAACAGTCTCTCTTTGTGCTCCAAATGACTCATTCAACCCACCTTCATTCAAACCACCTTCAAATGCACTTTTACTGCTAAACCTGTCAGCGATAATCCGTCAGAGCAAGACGTGTGTAACACAATGTTACAATTTACACATCTGTCTTCACCATTCTGAGGCTGGCCATCGGCTGATGGTCAGTCTGAACTGTGCAGTCTGCCTAATCTAGATAGTAAGCAAGGGACGGTGGCTTCCTCTATGCTCTGTACATTCCTGAACACACTGATTTGCACTCTGTAAATAACAAACATTTAATTCCTAATTGTTTGACATTTATTTTAAGAAGTGAGACGTTAGGCTGGTGAGTAGTTTTTGTGCACTGACCTTGGGTCACAAGATATGCCATCGAAGAAACACGTCAGCAGAAGATCCTCAGCGGAGTAGCCCATATTCACTTTCGTCTCCAGGGGTATTTGTGCCATGATGTTCATATAATGCAGCTTGTACCATTCTTGAATAGCATTTACCCCAGAGCTGAATGTGTAAACTGCACAGTCACTGCTGTTGTTTGGGTCACACTAATAATAATAAAGGAGGAAAATGAGTTTCAGGTGAGGAAGACGTGGTGTAATTTTCCACTGAAGGGTTTGCAATATGATTTCTATGAACAACGCTACTCAAGCAGGAAGTTTCTAGTTGCAGGAGAAAAAAAAAAAGGAAGACAAATGAGGTATGATGGGATACATAAACCGAGGAAGAAAACGGTTCCTCTTCAAAAGGTCCTTGGTAGACCTCGTGTTGAGAACTGTGTGCATTCTGAAGGCAGATCCGTCTGGAAAAGGTACAGAGGAAGCAAAGTGGTTCATTTGGGGACCAGTGGCCTTTCCTGTGAGCATGGACATCAGGAACGGAATGTGTGTCACCTTAAAGAAGCATGGCTGGTGGGGGCTCATCCTGGGGGATCTAAGAAATGACTTCTCCAGTGTCATGGTTGGCAATAAAGAGGAAGCAGTTTAGGCTGGATTTCAAAAAGGACTTTTTCTTCCAGAGGGTTGCGGGTATGTGGAATAATCTGCGGGAAGCAGTGGATGGACATGTTTAAGGAACCGGTGGATGAATGTTTACCTGCTGAAAATTGCACCCCATGTCAGGCGGCTGGATCTGGAAGATCTATAGTACATGGGTCTCTCCATCCTTTGTATCTATTCCTCACTAAAGCCTCAATTAACTCTTGAAAGTTGATCATTTCCCTCCAGTGCTACACTTGTCATCTCCTCAAACAGCAGTGCCTGCCCTAGCACATCCACTCGCTCTGCCAACACCGCGCCCAGTCACCACATGGGGATGGAACTCACCAGCTGAAAGCCCACGACATCTTGTGGATCCCCAGTATTCACCATGCTGGAACCTTGGTGAAAGACACTGGTCTCAATTTTCCGCTTATTGCCACTTGGAATCTCAGTCACAGTCTTCTTAGAGAGGTCTTCGAACTTTAGCAGAGGGATTATTTCAAGAAATTTGCTCTCTGTAGCGTTCCAGTCATCTGCATCCCGACGTACCTTGGATTTGCCCTCTGTGAATCCATATAAAGTCTCCAAAGCATTTTTTGTCTCTTTGTCCAGTTCAGACAAGTGCTCTTTCATTGCACTATACCTACATTGGAGAGAAGGTAATAGGAAATAACAGGGCCATATTCTCCCCGTGTCACCCTGCTGGACTACTCCATGCAGTCCTATCCTGTCCCATGCATTGTCCATTGTCCTATGCATTATAGGGGACAGCCAGCTCTTCCTCATTCTCCTCCCTAGACTGACTTAGTACTGATGCTTCACTTCATATACTGGAACTTTTATTCACACAATTAATTTGAATTGGCTTGGGTAAAAGCTAGATCCTAGAGATTGCCCATTGACTGAAGGACTATGGACAACAGGCCATTATAAACAGCAACAGACTGAACTGTGAAGAGGTCACTGTAAGGTCTGAGCTTCTTTAATATCTTAATTAATGAGCTGGAGAGGCTAGAGAAGGCAGTGACGGATAGTAATACGTTGGGGGATTGCACTAAATGAAGAGGAATTGCCAAAACTAGAGAGAGCAGAAAGATGGACAGGAAATGGAAAAAAATTATCCTGGGGACAATGCAGCTGGGACAATACAATCTGAAGTGCAGATCCTCCATGGGCAGGAGAGACCAGAGAGCAGGAATGGCAGAGAGAGACTGGGATGGGGAGAGGGACAGCAGATTATACAGTTTGGCAGGAAAAAGAACCCAATGCGATTTTGGACGGCATATGCCAAGGCGTCCCATCCAAGAGAGAGGAGATGGCAAACTCTCCGCCCCCCGTTGGAGAGAGTGTGCCTGGAATATTAGTTAGGCCTGAGCTCTCCATTACTGGAAGGACGGCGTTCAGAGAGAGCCCCAGGAACGATCAGGGGGCTGGGGGGGCTGACTTGTGCAGAAAGATAAAACGAGCTAAATGCATCTGGCTTGGCTCAGCACTGGAAAGTCAAATATGGCTACAACTGTCTGACCAGTGTAAACAGCCAGGAAGCAGAGGTGCAGCATTGGAGGGTGCTGCGGGAAGGGGGCAGAGCTAACAGTAAGGAGATGGAATTAAAGAGCAGTGGTGTCAGAGCAGCAGGATAAGCTTCCTGAGGGGCTCAGTGCTGGAAAGAGTTTTGAGGAAAAATTATTTAACGAACGTCTGAGAAACACTTTCGTTGTGCCCTTTGAAAACACGCTCACCCTGGCTGTAATGGCGTGACTGCCATTTATACAGCAAGTAGCCACCCCCAGGCCCCTCATGGCTTACTTGTAAGGGTTGATGTTGCAGATGGTGACTGCGGGGAAAGGCAGCTTCTGGAACTGCACGGTGACTGAGACAGAGGCCGTGTAATAGGACATGACGAGCTCAGCACACTGCCACAGGATCAGCCCCACGGCGCTCAAGGTGAGCAGGATCCAGATGAACCTGCGCAAGCGTCCCCTTGATACCACGATGCGCCGGCAGCCGTGCGTATTGGTGTTCATGCAGTACCAATGCATCAGCTCACTGACTGTTGGAGCCTGAGGGCCAGTCACTGGCAAAGTCTTCTTGATCTTGGCTTTGATCGTCTTCCCAGGAGCCATGTTTAACTCTGCACATGGAGGGAGACAAAATATTTTCAAGAAACAAAACGGGTGAGGGAATATCGTTTATTGTACCAGCAATGGGTGAGAGAGACGAGCTTTTGTGAGCAACGGCTCCATGTCTAGTTGGCAGCCGGTATCAAGCGGAGTGCTCCAAGGGTCGGTCCTGGGGCCGGTTTTGTTCAACATCTTCATTAATGATCTGGATGATGGGATGAATTGCACCCTCAGCAAGTTCACAGATGACACTAAGCTGGGGGGAGAGGTAGATATGCTGGAGCAGGGGTCGGCAACCTTTCAGCAGTGGTGTGCCGAGTCTTCATTTATTCACTCTCATTTAAGGTTTCGCGTGCCAGTCATACATTGTAACGTTTTTAGAAGGTCTCTTTCTAGAAGTCTATAATATATAACTAAACTATTGTTGTATGTTAAGTAAATAAGGTTATTAAAATGTTTAAGAAGCTTCATTTAAAATTAAATTAAAATGCAGAGCCCCCCCCGGACCGGTGGCCAGGACCCGGGCACTGTGAGTGCCACTGAAAATCAGCTCACGTGCCATAGGTTGCCTACCCCTGTGCTGGAGGGTAGGGATAGGGTCCAGAGTGACCTAGACAAATTGGAGGATTGGGCCAAAAGAAATATGAGGAGGCTCAACAAGGCCAAGTGCAGAGTCCTGCACTTAGGAAGGAAGAATCCCATGCACTGCTACAGGCTGGGAACTGACTGGCTAAGCAGCAGTTCTGCAGAAAAGGACCTGGGGATTACAGTGGACGAGAAGCTGGATATGAGTCAGCACTGTGCCCTTGTTGCTTAGAAGGCTAACGGCATATTGGGCTGTATTAGTAGGGGCATTGCCAGCAGATCGAGGGAAGTGATTATTCCCCTCTATTCGACACTGGTGAGGCCACACCTGGAGTATTGTGTTCACTTTTGGTCCCCCCCACGCCCCCATGGAAGGGATGTGGACAAATTGGAGGGAGTCCAGCAGAGGGCAACAAAAATGATTGGGGGGCTGGGGCACATGACTTACGAGGAGAGGCTGAGGGAACTGGGGTTATTTAGTCTGCAGAAGAGAAGAGTGAGGGGCGATTTGATAGCAGCCTTCAACTACCTGAAAGGGGGTTCCAAAGAGGATGGAGCTCGGTTGTTCTCAGTGGTGGCAACAAGGGGTAATGGTCTCAAGTTGCAGTGGGGGAGGTCTAGGTTGGATATCAGGAAACACTATTTCACTAGGAGGGTGGTGAAGCACTGGAATGGGTTACCCAGAGCGGTGGTGGAATCTCCTTCCTTAGAGGTTTTTAAGGTCAGGCTTGACGAAGCCCTGGCTGGGATGCTTTAGTTGGGAATTGGTCCTGCTTTGAGCAGGGGGTTGGACTAGATGACCTCCTGGGGTCTCTTTCAACCCTAATTTTCTATGATTCTATGATTTTTGCATTACAGAGCTCTTCCTCAGGTCTGGGAATAGGGTTGCCAACTCTGACTGAAGCTATTCTGGGAGATTTCCCCCCCCAACATGATGTAATGTCATTTTCTTAAAATATCCTATTCAAATGTCCCAGATTGCTTTCAGTAGTCACCAGGAGATCAATGTCGATTCTGGGAGACTCCAGGCCAATCCTGGAGGGTTGGCAACCCTATCTGGGAAAGGTACTCGGTATTTTAGAACAATATGGAACCGAGTGAGTACAAGGCCACTTCCCTAAGCAGACAGCGGTCTCTGGAGGGCATTCACAAATCTAGCAGAGGCAAATGCAAGCTCAGTTATCTCTGGTATTTCTTGCTTGCTCCCTTTGCTAATTATCTGGGTGATCTCTGTTAAGCCAGGGCCCTCAACCTTAGAGCTCATCTGCTCGTCCTGCACCAAATTCACGACGGGCCCAATCCTGCGAATACTGTTGATCTCAACGCCGGGGTTTACTGACATGAGTAAAGTTACTCTTAAGCAGAAGTGTTTGCAGGATTGGGCCCTAAGTGAGAATTACAGGCACTTCCAGGGCGATAGACTCCCAACAGCATCATGACATCCACATAGCCGCTCACTGACAGAGCTTCCAGGCTGCGAAGCACAGACCTCCGATTACAACAGAAACTGCTGCAGTTACAGAGATGGGAACCCAGAATTACTCGTACTAGCCTGTTTTTGTATACCAGGGAACCTGAGCATCCAGAAAGCGTCCTGGTGCCAGCTGCTAAGTGCATCACTGATCATTTTGCTAAATATTTCCCAATTAGAAGTGTCACTGCAAAATATATGTGTGCAAAAAATAGCAAAACACTTTCACACAAATGACACGTTCTACAATCTGTTCTCATTGCAGATTTGCCCAAGGCTCTTGAATCTGTAAGTCTTTTAAAGGAAAATCACATGATTTAAAACCAGACCTAAATACACGCACACGTGCAAATCTCCAGGAATGTACAAAATGTTAGAAAAATGAAGTTTACTCAGGAAATAGGAAACCATCATTTTGTACATACGGACACGGGAGCCAATTGCAAAAGATTTAATCAAGTGAGTAACTTTACTGGTGCAGTCAGTCCCATTTAAGTTAATGGGGCTACTCAGATGAGTAAAGTTACTCAGGTGCATGAGTTTTCCCAGGATCAGGGTCATGATTTGTGACAAAGGAAGGGTCCCTCTGCATTTGAAAGTGAGAGCCAGGCAGGAGCCTTTCCCCTGTGGTTTAAGTTATTCATTATTACAAGTGTTTGCTGATTTGAAGGTGAAAGATCTACACTTATTTTCTACCCAGATATTCCACCCAGAAGTGGAACTGAAGCAGCTGTGGAAGGCACCAGCCTCACCTCTCTGCTAATTGGGGTTCTCCTTTGTCACCCCCTGCCTGAGGCTCACCTGGCTTCCTTGGGCACAAACCCTGGTGCAGAACTGGGGTGAGCCAGACCTGCAGGATTTATCCTACACTGCTCCTGGCCCTGGGTTTTGCCTGAACAAGGAGGGAAGGATCAAGGCTCCTGCTGGGAAGCAGCAGTAAATGGGCGCCCCCCCAATCGGTCCTGGGACCCTTCGCTCAGGGAGAGGATGACAGGCTGAAAGCTCCGCCATGCCCCAGGAGCGGGGTTCCGCCAGCTCCAGCCAGGCGCTCTCCGCCCCGCCAGCTGCTCCGGGGCAGGCGCTGGGGTAGCTGCAGAGACAGGATCGCCTTTAAAACGCTCCGGTGTTTCCCGGTGTCTCCAGGCCGGGGAGGGGAGCTGGGGACACGAGACCCTCGGCCCGGGGGGAGGCTCTGGCTGCCCGGCTCATCCCAGCGCAGAGACGGGCCGGAGCCCGCATGGGAGCCACAGGGCGGAGATGCCGGTGGATCCTGAGCGGCCAAGGACGGACAGGTGCGCACTCCCCGGGTCCCTCCCCGCTCCGGGGCCCCCCGGGTCCCTCCCCCCGGGGCCCCCCGGGTCCCTCCCCATGGAGCCCCCCGGGGGTCCCTGGGCTCCGGAACCCCCGGGTCCCGCTTTGCTCGGGGCCCCCCAGAGTCCCGTCCCCCCGGAGTGCCCCGGGTCCCTCCCCCGCTTTGCTACGGAGCCCCCCGGGTCCCTCCCCGCTCCGGAGCCCCCCGGGTCCCGCTTTGCTCGGGGCCCCCCAGAGTCCCGTCCCCCCGGAGCCCCCCGGGTCCCTCCCCGCTCCGGAGCCCCCCGGGTCCCTCCCCCCGGGTCCCGCTCTGCTCCGGAGCCCCCCGGGTCCCTCCCCCCGGAGCCCCCCGGGTCCCTCCCCGCTCCGGAGCCCCCCGGGTCCCTCCCCCCGGGTCCCGCTCTGCTCCGGAACCCCCCGGGTCCCTCCCCCCGGGTCCCGCTTTGCTCGGGGGCCCCCAGAGTCCCGTCCCCGCGGGCCCCGCTCTGCCCCGGGGCAGGACCCCTGCTCCGGGCCCCCCAGGGCGCGCTCACCTCGCGTGTCTCCTGGCCGGGGGGGCTCCATGCGGCCGGCGGGTGCTGCGGGCAGGGAGGCGGCCGGTGTCTCTGTGGGATGCGAGCGGCGCGCTCCGACCGACCCCTGCGGCCGCCCCGTCTCCGGTGGCTGCCCCGCCTCTGCCCGGCCCGCAGCGGCCCCGCGGCGCCCCCTGCCGGCAGGTCTGGTGCGGAGCCCGCCCCTGCGGGCCCCTTGGCACGGGCGTCGGGGCCCGTTCGCTGCGGAGCCGGGGCTGCAGGCAGGGGCTTGGGGGGCTCCCCTCTGGTGGGGCATGGGGTGAGCCCGGGCCCACCGGACCGCCCAGCGCAGAGCGGTGCTGAGCGCGGCCCGGCTCCCATGCCCAGGACAGCTGCCTGTGGACAGGGGCAGCTCGGTGGGCAGGTGAAAACCCTGGATGAGGGGACGGGGCAGGAGAAGGGGTTAAAGCGCGGGGGGCGTCCCCTGCTGTCCGTGGGTGGGGGGCAGCGCTCCCCACTGCGCCCTCTTGGCTGGCACCCGCCGCTGAGAGCCTAGACCAGGGGGAGGTGCAGTGAGTAGGGGGTGTGCAGTGTGTTGGAGGAGGGGGGTGCGCAGTGTGTTGGAGGAGGGGGGTGCGCAGTGTGTTGGGGGGGGGGGGGGGGGGGGGGGTGGGGGGGGTGGGGGGGGGGGGGGGTGCGCAGTGTGTTGAGGGGAGTGTGCAGTGGTGTGGAGGGGGTGGTGTGCGCAGTGTGTTGAAGGGAGTGTGCAGTGGATTGGAGGAGGGGTGTGCGCAGTGAGTTGAGGGGAGTGTGCAGTGGGGTGGAGGGGGTGGAGGGGGTGGGGTGCGCAGTGTGTTGAAGGGAGTGTGCAGTGGATTGGAGGAGGGGGGTGCGCAGTGTGTTGAGGTGAGTGTGCAGTGGATTGGAGGAGGGGTGGGCTGCGCAGTGAGTTGAGGGGAGTGCGCAGTGGATTGGAGGACGGGTGTGCGCAGTGAGTTGAGGGGAGTGCGCAGTGAATTGGAGGACGGGTGTGCGCAGTGAGTTGAGGGGAGTGCGCAGTGGATTGGAGGATGGGTGTGCGCAGTGTGTTGAGGGGAGTGTGCAGTGGATTGGAGGAGGGGTGGGGTGCGCAGTGAGTTGAGGGGAGTGTGCAGTGGATTGGAGAGGGTGGGGTGCGCAGTGTGTTGAGGGGAGTGTGCAGTGGATTGGAGGAGGGGTGGGCTGCGCAGTGAGTTGAGGGGAGTGCGCAGTGGATTGGAGGAGGGGTGGGCTGTGCAGTGAGTTGAGGGGAGTGCGCAGTGGATTGGAGGAGGAGTGGGCAGGCAGTAACTTGGAGGTTGGCTCTGTGTGTGTAGAAATGTCTGTATCACACTCCTGAGCTGGGCAGACATCTTTATAATGTTCCTTCGGAAGAAGATTCAGCAGTGTCTGTGTCTATGAAAAGTGCCTCTTTGGAGGTCTCCCTCTCCCCCACCCCTTTCTGGTGTCACTTGTCTTCTCGGGCTGTGAGCTGTTTGGTGCAGGTACCCCTGTGCTGCCCCTAGTGCAGTGGGGCCCTGTCCTGACTGGTGACTCCGGGCACTACTGCCATACAAATACAGAACAATAGCTGCTATTGTACTTTGAGGATATTCTCTTATTCCCCACTGCTTTTTGTTAACTCACCCGCCTGAGTCAGCAAAGGTGTCTGGGTGTCTCCGAAGGAGGTTTGGGCAGGAACTGGGTTGCGTGTTTGGTTGTTGACAGAACAATGTTGATTTAAAGCCCGATATGACGAGACTGGTCCCTAGGTTGGTGGCTCTCCTCTGAGGGAATATGCCCTTGCGGTGGGCACATTGGGCTTTTCTGAACGTTGCTTTCAAAGGAACAAGGCACATTCTCAATGTTGACGCAAACACAAGACACACAAAACCTGCCCCAAAGGAGAGCAAGTCACAATGATACTGTCCGAGGATTCCCAAACGGAGTCTCCTGTCTCCCTAGTGTCAGCTCCAGGCCTATTGTGCCCTGGGCCCAAGAGCCTGCCTGCCCTCCTTGCTCTTCAGTCGCTCACTCCAAGCACAGTCAGTACGTTGCTGGTGTTCTAGATCAGGGTTTCTCAACCTGTGGTCCATGGACCCCTGGGGGTCTGCAGACCGTGTCTAAGATTTCCAGCTCCATCCAAAATATTTTAGGGGTCTGCAAATGAAGAAAGGTTGAAAACCACTGTTCTGGATGATCACCTGCTCTGGATGTCCCTTTTGCTGCCTGGTGGGGGCTGTATCACACAGGTACAACATGTGGGAGACCCCAGCGTGAGTGTACGCTCCTCCCAAATCTTGGGAGCTGGTGGAGAGAAATGCCTTCTGAGCACTACGAAATCTCTTGGAAGCAGGGCCGGCGCTCCCATTAGGTGACCTAGGGCGCTGCTATTTTGGGGGCGCCTGCGCCCCCGCCGCCCGTAGAAATTTGGGGGCGGGACCTTCCGCCGCCTAGGGCGCCGGCAAAGCTGGCGCCGCTACTGCTTGGAATGGAAGGCAGGGTATGCATGTGTGTGTGGATAGGGGGATGAGGTATGTGAGGCTATTAGGGGATTTTGTGCACATGTGGGGAAGGGGTTATTCCCCATTATTTTTTTTTATAGTATTGCTCCCCTGTTACTGCCCCATAGCTTTTCTTCCTGGTGTATTAGCAAGGAGGAAGAAATGCCTCCATTGGACAGTGATCCTGAGGGTTAGACAAATGTTTTGGTTGCTCATCTCTACACATTGTGGATTCACATAATTCTCAGTGGGGAAACGTGAAGAGAAGCAGTGAATTGTGCAATCCTGGTCAGTTTCCCTCTGCAGCCAGCTCTGTGTGTAAAGCACTGCTGCACTGGAACGCCACCTCGACCACCAGTCTGTCTGCTGCCTGAGGAGCCCAGCCAGCCAGGAAACAGGGCACATGGCTAATCATCCTGGTTCTTTGTCAGACATAAGTGCTGCTATGAGAGAAACAATGGGCCAGAGATAATGGCAGAGGGTTAGATCCACAAAAGAGCTTTGGTGCTAACTGAAATCCTCCAACCCCCTGCTCAAGTTGCTGCCTAACTCTGTAGGTGCTGTTTCTCTGGCAAAGTGGCCGAGGTGTCTGCCAGTCGGTATGTACAAACCACCTACATCCTCGTACTGAACAGCTCGTCACCCTCACCCAGGCCTGAGCCCCGGACCAGCTTCAGCAGAATTCCCTAGCAGGGCGGGCGGTCGGGTGACTCACCTGGGATGTAAGAAACCCAAATTTAAGTCCCGGCTGCAAATCAGGCAGAGTAGGGATTTGAAAAAAGCTTTCCCACATCCCAAGTGAGTGCCCTGGCCATGCCCCCTGGGCTACTGCTGTAATGGGGTCTCCCGCTCTTTGTTCTTTATTGAGAAAGGGAGGCTGACCTGACTTAAGTGCCTAATTCCAGGAGAAGGTTCGTGGCTGTGAATCCCAAGCAGAGCTAGGCGCCTTCCTAGGGCCCGGAGTTCAGTATCGAACTACCTCAGAAGGGCGGGGCTTAGACTGAACATTGCAACTCCTATGTCCCTTTGTGGTTTGAACCCAGAGACACAAAGTATGTTATGGAGGGAATGGGCCTGGTGGGGAGGAAAACTCTGGCACTCCAGTCCCACTGCTTCCTGAAGTGGCATCGGCGCTGGTCTCACGCTCACTCCATTCGTGCGAGCACCTTGGGGCTTGGAAAGGTGGGCGTTGAGGACTTTGGGGAAAGAATGGCCCCCATGATGAAATGCTCTTGGCTTCTTGTGATCCCAGCAGTGCCTGAACCCAAACTTGGAACAGTTCCCTTCCCCTATAGTCTGAAGTCAGCCGCTAGTCACAGGGAGCTGGCTAATCTTTATACAGTTCTGGGTCATTTCCAGGGTGTGGAAGTGGCAGCCTTGCATCACTAAGCCCAAGAGCTGCAAACAACATCATGACTGGAATTTCAGAGTTTTCCACTGGTGCTGCCAATAGAGAGGGGAGAAAGAGGAGGGTTGTCCACAGGCCGTGTCTTGAAATCAGCTGTACTGGAACTATTCCATTACATTCACCGAGGGCACGTGACGGGATCCAGGAAGATGTCTGCAGACGAAGCGCTGACATGCTAAAGCAATCATTGTAAAAATTACAATGGCTCATCTCACTAATCCCACACACCTAAGAGAAGCATTCCTGAGCGTCCCATATTTCAGGGTTCTGGACTGGCATCCATCACTACAGTATCTGAGCACTTCCTTGGTTAATAATTGACTTGGTAAGGTCCCCAACTGACTTCATGGAGGCTTTGGCCTTTCCTCCCTCCCCTGGGTTTTTGGGGAGGCCTGGGGAGAGGGGCAATTGTGACTATTAAGAATGTGTCACTTGTTTTCTGATCCCAGTGTGTGAACTAGTCTGTGTGATCCCGTTTCTCTTTTTGTGGGGGGTGATCGGTTGGAAGGCCCCTGCTGCTTTCTGTATCAAGTCAGTGCTATGGATTTGGTGGGCCCCATTCACACCACCATGTGTCTCAGACTGTGGCCTATAACAGGTTATACACGTCAGACGTCACAAAGCGGAGAAAAGTCACTTCTGAACTCCCTGCTGCTGCCCAATAGTTGCATATGACTGATGTCAGTAGGACGTAGGGGAAACCTATTAATAAAATCTAACATCCTATTCTAACCAATGTTAACCTACTAGGCACCAAGGCTACTTCCGGACTGCCAGACCCAGGCATTCACCTACAGAACAATTTAAATACTGTAATACGGTATGTCTGGAAGTAAAAACATAGTGAGGGAATTTTTGTAACAAACATGCGGGTGAAAGGAGGGTTCTTGTACAGCGGAGATAAACCAGACACAGACATATTTTAACAACTGCCTGGCCAGCTAAGTCTTCACAGCTGCCAGGACAGTCCATGCTTGGAACTTCAAACCAACCACTGGGACAGAACCCAGATCCTCCTGTTTCAAACCACAGGCTCCTCCTACCCCTGAGTAAAGGAGAATCTCCACTAGCTAGTAGCAGTACAGAGGCTTGCTCTTTGAGTCAGACTCTCTCTTACTATATGTTTCTATGGAGCCAAGTCCGGATTGGGGCCTCTGAATGATACCGTAATTATAACCGTAATTTAATAATAGAAAAAGGGAGTCGTTTTGATTCTAGCCAGTAGAGGGCAGACACTAGCTGGCTCATTGCAATGTGTTGCTAATTTACCCCCCTGCAGAAGGGTAGCCCTGAGCAGATAAACACCAGCTGTGATGTGCACACACAGCCATTCAGAACTTCAGAGCATAGTAAAACATAACAAAGAGTTGGCTGACGGGAAGCCACAGACATACTGTCACGAGTGAGATGTGATAAAATACCTTCTGCAAAAAATGTCAACTAACCAAAGCACTTTTAGGAATGAAAACGACTGTATGTGAGGATTTGCGTGCAAACCACAACATCGGAGCAGTGAGGCATGTCTGCAAACCGTAAGCTTAGGGAAAGCCAAGCTGACTGGAAAGGCTGCTGGATATGGTTTGCAGCAGTAAATTACCAAACCGCCCATCTGTGTGCAATATGATACCAGGTAATATAGGATGCTGACCGATACAGAACTGATTTGTGCTGGGCTCCATTGCTGGGCCAGTGTGTGGGGATAGAACCTTGCAAAGAAAGGCCATTTTATTGTTTCTGATAAGACCTTGGCCTTGCCTCTGAGTGAGCAAGGCACAGCTTCAGAGGAGCTCATGGTCATTTTATGCCACTTTTACAGCCGCCCAAATTCTTGGCCTAGCCCTCAGCCCTTGGACAGGGCCTGGTGCAAAGGGGCCTGGATCAGGGCCTCTCGTGTTCTCACAGTAGAAATAATAAATAGCAATAATAATAGTAAAGTGGATGCACACAATGTAAAATCTATGCACTGTAAGTAAAAAATATAACCTCAGTAGGGCACCAGTTCTAGTTCCCACAATCATTCAGCCCCCTTTTCCTCCCACGGCCTGCTCCTCACAAACCCTGTTCTGCACCACTTTCTTTTCTATGAAAGTGTGGGAAATGTGTGTGAAGCCACCACCCAGGTCATGGTCTCCTCAGATGTCACAAGCTGAGTAGCGTTAGGCATAGGCATTATTTGGATGGGAATCTGCCAAGGAAGACCCAGGTGATGTGGAACGTGTCTTGAGCGAGTCAGGACATGGCAGGCTTCACACAGTATGGGCCTTCACTTCAGAAGTTCCTGGGAGATTTGCAGGGAGTGATTCTGGCCCTGGCCTGTCTCTTGTACACTGCTATAGTAACACACAGGGTCACAATGGGCCCAGGAGAACTCTCCCAGTGCAGGACCATTGTAGGACTGATATCAATGGCTCTGCACTGCCCCCTCCGTGGAACTTGGCATAGGGGACATTTTGGGAGTGGGGCTTGGAGCAGACTGAGGCCCTGCCACAGAGGGTATTAGAGGTTGGGCTTGGAAAGGATTGGGGGTGGGGTCATGCTAGAGTTGCCAACTTTCTAGTTCCAGAAAACCAAACACCCTTGCCCCGCCCACTGCCCGGTCCCTTCCCAGAGGCCCCGCCCCTTCCTGAGCACTCTTCCCCCCCCTCCCCCCGCTCACTCTATCCCCCCCTCCCTCTGTCGCTTGCTCTCCCGCACACTCTCACATGCTCATTTTCACTGCAAGGCCCAAACAGGCATATTTCTTGTTTTGACAGATGTATTATGCTACGTTCAGGTTTTATTTGTTACAGGATGCTAGAGCTGGCAGCAAAATAGTCAAAAAGGGTAATTACAAAAAAAAAAAAAAGACATTTCACAAAGATTTTCATGATTCTTTCCCTCCCCTCTTCCCATGTTTCGTAACCAGCTCCATGTTTTTTGTTCACTAAAGTTACTGTAATTTTATGTGTGGAATTAGGACCACACATTATCACAGCTGCAATGGGTCCATTAAAGGCCCACTCCTGAAGCCCAAATACAAATCCATACAGCACAACCTCAGAAATGCACCTGTCCAGATACCTATATAAATAAATCTGTAGAAACTGACTCCCACCCCTACATGCAGATACACATGGGTATTCATGTGTACACATCTAGCATGCACTAACACATAGACTGCCACATTATTTAATGCTACAATTGTTGTTTAGTGCCTAGAGACCCCAGCTAAGATCAGGGCTGCAGGGTGGTGGGTGCTGGACATACACATAAACAGAGAGAGTCTGCAACAAAGAGTTTATAATGTAGCTAGACAAAGGTGGGGAGAAATGTCTGATACATCAGCTCTTCTGCAGTTACTAGTCAACAATGTTCACTTTAAAAAAAATAATATATTTGTTTTAGAGTTCCCTTCTCTTTTAAAAACTTGTTATGAAATGAACACACACATATTTTATGTCATCAATTGTTTTGTGCGCAAGCCAGCAAAAGGAATAAAAGTCAGAGTTAGGCTGCAAATTTTATTCACACAGATATACACACATGCGGCAATACACACACCTCCCTACACAGACACACAGTCTCTTACACACATACAATGCATGCACACAATTACCTACACAGAGACACTTTTTCATACACTTTTCCAGGGGCTGCCTAAATCACCCAGCCAGGAAGGGAGGAGGGGGGGGCTGGAGGGGAAAAGATGGGGGTGGGGGTGGAGGAGAGAGGAGGAGGCGTGGGGGGTATGTGGGGTGGATGGGGATGCAGGGGGAGGCAGAAGGCTACAGGTGCATGAGGATGTGGAAGGCACAGGGGGTGTATAGGGACAAAATGGGAGTGCAGCAGTGTATGGTGGTGAATGGGGTGCAGGGCTGTGGGACATGGGGTGGCGGCTCTGGGAGGTGGAGAGGATGGGTGGGAGAGTGCTGTAAGGGGTACAGGGCTGCGATGGGTAGGTGTGGGGGGCAGGATGGGATGGGACAGGGGAGGGATGTAATGATGGGGGTATGGGGGTGTGGGAGGATTGGGATGTGGAGGGATGCAGTGATGGGGGATGGGGGTGTGGGTGGATTGGGATGTGGAGGGATGCAGTGATGGGGGAGGGGGGGGGGGGGGGGTGGTGGGGGGGGGGGGGGGGGTGGTGTAGGGGGTAGGGGGCGGGGGGGGGTAGGGGGGGGGGGAGGGGGGGGGGGTAGGGGGGGGGGGGGGGTAGGGGGGGGGGGGAGGGGGGAGGGGGGGGGGGGGTGGGGGAGGATGGGGATGTGGAGGGATGCAGTGAGGGGGGTGGTGGTGGGGGGGGTAGGACGGGGAGGGATGCAGTGAGGGGGATGGTGGTGTGGGGGGTAGGACGGGGAAGGATGCAGTGAGAGGGATGGGGTGCAGGGGGTTGGGACGGGGAGGGATGCAGTGAGAGGGATGGAGGTGCGGGGTGTTGGGACGGGGAGGGATGCAGTGAGGGGGATGGGGGTACAGAGGGTAGGATGGGGAGGGATGCAGTGAGGGGGATGGGGGTGCAGGGGGGTTGGGACGGGGAAGGATGCAGTGAGAGGGATGGGGTGCAGTGAGAGGGATGGAGGTGCGGGGTGTTGGGACGGGGAGGGATGCAGTGAGGGGGTTGGGGGTGCAGCTCCATTCCCAGCACTCAGAGTTGGGGATACACACACCTCACACTCCTGGGCACCGGCGATGGGGCGACAGACAGACCGTGGTTCGTTGCAGGGCATGTGCTGCAGCTCGAGCCCAGCCACACGAGGAGCATGAGGAGCAGGGGGTCGGGCAGCAGCGGGAGAGACATGCGCCATGTGACCCCTCAACAGCCACCTGCTGAGCACTTGTGATTGGCGCTCATTCCTCCCCTGCCCTGCCCCAGCCAATGGGAGCTGCGCCTGCGGGCGGGGCAGCACGCCCACCTCCCTGGCCGCCCCTAAGCCTAGGAGCCGGACATGCCGGCTGCTTCCTGACCCGGGAGCCATGCAGCGCAGTGGCTAGCAGGGAGCCTGCAAGCCCCACTGCATGGCGCCACCGCCAACCAGACAGTTAACGGCCCGGTCAGCGGTACTGACCAGAGCTGACAGGATCCCTTTCTAACCAGGTGTTCCGGTCCAAAACTGGACACCCGGTCGCCCTAGGTTATGCTCGTAGCTGCTCTAAATTATGTTGAGGGATGTTGAGGCCCCTTTAGCAGCCCAGAATCTGGAAGGCACAAAGGTGGCTGAAAGTCACCATGTCCTCCCTCCCTCAACTGCACTTTCTGTGCACTGTCTCTCGTGAGTTGCACCACAGGATCTGCCCTGTAGTTTTCATCTTTACATTTGCCATGTCCCCTGGGCTCTTGTCACCCCTTATTTTGTACAAACCACATTCTCTTTAAAATATGTGTAGTTATTACAGCTCTGAACTGTCCTTAACCCCCCACTAACTCAGTAAACACACTGAGGGGATCCCTTGGGGGGCTCTGCTGGGTTTCCCCTTTGGACCTCTCTTCTACTCTCCCCTAAAAAGAGAAGAGAAATATTTAGTTGACCTCCCTCTCATTCATGATCTTTACCTAGTTCCCTCTTTACAAATCAATATAGGAAGCCCAGCCCTTGAGCTGCTGCCAAGACCTGAACACGGAGGAAAGCCAGACATTGGAGCCATGGGATTGGCACACACTGAAGGGTCATTGGTGCCAAAGAAAACACAGGAAATCTGCAGGAAATGCGGGCCTGGAGAAATAAGCGTGCATAGCATGCGCACATGTGGGTGAACTCACGATTAGTGCCTGAGGTTGAAGGTAAGTGTCTGACTGAGACCGGCAGCAAGGAGCACTGCCCCGGGCACTATGTGAGGGTGGTCTCATGGTAGAGAGTGGCAGCAGGGTGCCCCAAAGGCAAGTTTCCCTTTGCTTTGAGAAGTTATTAATTATTCTTAATGCAAATGCAACCAAGGTCAGTCATGCCTAGAGGCCAACCACCAACTAGATGACGGGACACGGTATGCAGGGACATGACCAGGCTGGGCTTAATGGAGGAACGAGCCATGGGCAGGAATGAATGGTGGTGCTGTACTGTTTTCCAGGTCAGTAAAGATGCTTTGGGATGAGAACAA
Organism: Platysternon megacephalum; assembly: GCA_003942145.1. NCBI lineage: Eukaryota > Metazoa > Chordata > Testudines > Platysternidae > Platysternon > Platysternon megacephalum. The sequence continues at coordinate 1,587,939 of QXTE01000040.1, read as the reverse complement.
AATTATTATTATTTTAACATTTATAATGAGGTAGCACCTAGAGGCTAGCCAGGCCCGGGCCCCATTGTATTGGGGGCCGTCAAAAGCTGACACAACCATGTGAGTATGGGGTGGGTCTGCAGGCATAATCCTTACTCTTTAAGTGAACTTCATGCTGGTGAAGTGTGCTGGATTGGCAGTCCTGGAGGCTAATGTGCAGTTTTCATTCACGGAACAGAGACTGTCCGGGTGGCAGTGGCTGACCGGTGGGAGCAGTTGTGGCATGTTGTGACGGGGACGGGCAGTGATGATAGTGGTGAGCGTGATATGGCATCTGGAGAGGGTGGCAGTGGGTGGCAGCAGGCATAGTGGCAGGCAGCAGACTTTCTAGCTCTTGTGATATTATCACACGTCTTGTGATTTTCTGAGGTTTTTTAAAAGTGTGATCTCAGGAGCAACTGTGAATGTCTCAGGACTTTTTGCCTTTAGTATTACAAGGAGGAGGGAGAAAAATTGTTCTCCTTAACCACTGAGGACAGGACAAGAAGCAATGGGCTTAAATTGCACCAAGGGGCGGTTTAGGTTGGACATTAGGAAAAACTTCCTGTCAGGGTGGTCACGCATTGGAATAAATTGCCTAGGTTGGTTTTGGAATCTCCCTGATTGGAGAGGCTTAAGAGCAGGTTAGACAACACCTGTCAGGGATGGTCTAGATAATACTTAGTCCTGCCATGAGTGCAGGGGACTGGACTAGATGACCTCTCAAGGTCCCTTCCAGTCCTACAATTCTATGATATGTAGAACTGGAAGGGACCTCAATCGGTCATCTAATCCAGTCCCCTACCCACTGAGGCAGGACTAAGTTGTTATCTAGATAGACCATCCCTGACAGTCTAATCAGTTCTTAAAAACCTCCAATGATGGAAATTCCACAACTTCTCTAGGTAATTTGTTCCAGTGCTTAACTACCCTTAGCGTAAGGAAGTTTTTCCTAATGTCTAATCTAAACCTCCCTTGCTGCAATTTAAGACCATTGTTTTTTGTCTTGTCTTCATGAGAACAGTTTATCACCCTCCTTTTTGTAACAACCTTTTCTGTACTTGAAGACTGTTATCATGTCCCACCTCAGTCTTCTCTTCTCCAGACTAAACAAATCCAATTTTTTCAATCTTTCCTCAAGGTCCTGTTTTCTAGATCTTTAATAATTTTTTGTTGCTCTCCTCTGAACTTTCTCCAATTTATCTACATTTTCCCCAAAGTGTGGTGCCTAGAACTGGACACAATACTCCAGTTGAGGCTTATCAGTGCTGAGTAGAGTAGAAGAATTACGTCTCATGTTTTTCCTATAACACTCCTGCTTATACATCCCAGAATGATGTTCGCTTTTTTTGCAATGGTATTATACTGTTAACTCACATTTAGTTAGTGATCCACTATAACCCGCAGATCCTTTTCTTGGCAGTACTCCTTCCTAGGCACTCATTTCCCATTTTGTATTTGTGCAATTAATTATTTCTTCCTAAGTGTAATACTTTGCATTTGTCCTTATTGAATTTCATCCTATTTATTTCAGACAATTTCTCCAATTTATAAAGATCATTTTGAATTCTAATCCTGTCCTCCAAAGTGCTTGCAACCTTTCCTATTTTGGTATCATCCACAGACTTTGTAAGTGTACTCTCTATATGCCATTATCCAAATCACTTATGAAGATAGTGAATAGAACCAGACCCAGGACAGATTCATACAGGACCTCACTCGATATGCCCTTCCAGCTTAATTGTGAACCATTGATAACTGCTCTCTGAGTACAGTTTTCCAATCAGTTTTGCACCCACCTTATAGTAGGTTTGTCTAGGCTGTATTTCCCCAGTTGTTTATGAAACCACGTGAGACAGTGTCAAAGCCTTATTAAAGTTGAGGTATATCATATGTACTGCTCCCCCCATCCACAAGACTTGTTACCCAGTCAAAGGGGGATATCAGGTTGGTTAGACCTGATTTGTTCTTGACAAATCCATGCTGACTGTTCCTTGTCATTTATTTTGTTCTGAGTGCTTACAGATTGATTATTTGTTCTATTATCTTTTCAGGTACTGACATTAAGCTAACTGGTCTATAACTCCGTGGGTTGTCCTTATTCCCCTTTTTATAAATAGGTACTATATTTGCCCTTTTCCAGTCCTTGAGTATCTCTCCTGTCCTCCATGAGAACATGGCCATTGGTGACAGGCAGGGCAGTTGGTGGCAGAACACAGCCACTGGTGACTGGGGTTACCATTGAAATGCAAAAAACCCAGCAATCCCCTCCCCCCAAGGCAAGCTTGCCACAACACCAACAAGGTAACTCTGCAACTCCCCCGCTTCAACAGCCACTTTCAGTATCTAGAGAGAGCACACATATCGATAAGATTGATAACATCATTGATAATAAATGGGCATTTGTTTTATCAGCACATTTTGCCAGCCAGGCTTTGTACAGTAGTCTGTTTCGTTTAGCCAGTTATCACTGACTGTGCAGCTTTTTTTCGGGGGTGTAGTAGGATCACTTGCACCATTGCCCTGATCTTCAATTATTTAATACGTCTCCTCACTCGCATGACTCAAACCCTCTCTCACACACACGCGCAGTACACTTGCGTGTTGGTGGGCAGACAGCTGCTGTATTTTCCACAGTTTTGATCTGTTATCGCTTAAACTGTGTAAGTGGGAACACTGCAGCATCTTTAGCTGGACACAGACACTTCTGGGGGGCATGAAACAGCGTTCACGTTGCACTCCCTGCCAGTGCTCCAACCAGTGGACTAAATTCGATGATGAATCCTGGTCACGTGCCCCTTGAGACACTAAGAAGAAGAAAATTTTAACATTAGCTATACCAATATATTGTGATAATGCAAATCTTTAGACCCACAGGAAAACAAAACAAAACTGGCAGATTAAATTATTTTTCTGGTAACTGGAAAATCCATAAAAAAATAAAAACCAGCCAGGCCAGTCAAATACTGGCTGGGTGGTAACGCTACTGGTGGCAAGCAGGTGAGAAGACATGGCCGCTGGTGACAGATCAGGGACAGGCAGGGCAGTTGGTGACAGGTGGGGTAGATGGTGACAGAACAGGCTGTTGGTGACAGACCAGGGACAGGCAGGGCAGATGGTGACAGGTGGGGTAGATAGTGACAGAACAGGCAGTTGGTGACAGAGGAGGGACAGGCGGGGCAGTTGGTGACAGCTGGGGTAGATGGTGACAGAACAGGCTGTTGGTGACAGACCAGGGACAGGCAGGGCAGATGGTGACAGGTGGGGTAGATGGTGACAGAACAGGCTGGTGGTGACAGACCAGGGACAGGCAGGGCAGATGGCGACAGGTGGGGTAGATAGTGACAGAACAGGCAGTTGGGGACAGGCGGGGCAGTTGGTGACAACCAGGGACAGGTGGGGCAGTTAGTGACAGGTGGGGTAGATGGTGACAGAACAGGCAGTTGGTGACAGCCAGGGACAGGTGGGGCAGTTGGTGACAGGTGGGGTAGATAGCGACAGACCAGGGACAGGCGGGGCAGTTGGTGACAACCAGGGACAGGTGGGGCAGTTAGTGACAGGTGGGGTAGATGGTGACAGAACAGGCAGTTGGTGACAACCAGTGACAGGTGGGGCAGTTGGTGACAGGTGGGGCAGTTGGTGACAGGTGGGGTAGATGGTGACAGAACAGGCAGTTGGTGACAGAGGAGGGACCGGCGGGGCAGTTGGTGACAGCTGGGGTAGATGGTGACAGAACAGGCGGGTGGTGACAGACCAGGGACAGGCAGGGCAGATGGCGACAGGTGGGGTAGATAGTGACAGAACAGGCAGTTGGGGACAGGCGGGGCAGTTGGTGACAACCAGGGACAGGTGGGGCAGTTGGTGACAGGTGGGGTAGATGGTGACAGAACAGGCAGTTGGTGACAACCAGGGACAGGTGGGGCAGTTGGTGACAGGTGGGGCAGTTGGTGACAGAGGAGGGACAAGCGGGGCCGTTGGTGACAAGCAACCTGGCCGCTAGTGCCACCCAACCGCCTTCCCCGGCCTGGTTCTGTCCCGGGCCCCGGGGCGGGGGCTGCCCGGTGGGCAGGCGCTGAGGGAGGCGCTAGGCAGGGTGCTGCGGACAGCACCAGCCCGGAAAGGTTTCCCGCCAAGGCCGGTGCTGTACCCGGGCCGGGGTGGTCCCCAGGCCGCCCCTCGGGGGAGCGAGGGCGGGGTCACAGCGGCGCCCCCCGAGCGGGCTCGAACGCGCCGCCCTAGTAAAGATGGCGCCGGGGCTGCCCGCCCTCAAGATGGCGCCGGCGGCCTCGCGACGCGCCCGGGCTCCGCCCCCCGGCGCTCCATGGAGTCCCGGTGAGCCCCCCAGCGGGGAGGGAGCCGGGCTGCAGCCGCTACGGGAGGCCGGAGCGGCCGATCGCAGCCCGCGCCGGGGATGTGCTCTGGGCCCGGGAGCCATGTCCAGGGTGAGCGGCCCCGGGCCGGCCGGCGGCCCCAAGGAGAAGCGCTCCTTCAGCAAGCGGCTGTTCCGGGGCCGGGCCGGCGCGGGCTCGGCCCGCTCGCTCAGCAGCTTCATGAGCCGGGTGCTCAAGACTCTCTCCACCCTGTCGCACTACAGCTCCGAGCCCGAGGCGGGCCGGGGCCCGCCGCCCCCGCGCCTGCCCCCGCCGCCCAGCGGCCTGGCCAGCTGCTTCCACCCGGCCCGCCCGCCGCAGAGCCCCGAGCCCGAGCCGCCGCCCGAGGCGCCGGAGCTGGGCCCGGAGCCGGTGCCCGGGGTGGCCGGGCTGAAGAACCACGGGAACACGTGCTTCATGAACGCCGTGCTGCAGTGCCTCAGCAACACCGAGCTCTTCGCCGAGTACCTGGCGCTGGAGCAGTACCGGGGCGGGGGCGAGGCGGGCGGCGAGCCGGCCGGGGCCGGGGCCGGGACCCCCCCCGACAACGCCGCCCCGCCGCCGCCGCCCAAGGGCGAGGTCACCGAGCAGCTGGCGCAGCTGGTGCGGGCGCTCTGGACGCTGGAGTACACCCCGCAGCACAGCCGCGACTTCAAGGTGAGGCGGGCCGGGCTCGCCTCGGGGCCCGGCGCCTGCCTCTGGCAAAGGGGGGTAACTAACCCCGCCACACCCGCGCTCCCCGCCACCCCCTGCCGAGGCGAGGGGCTGGGCTGTGACCAGGCAGGGCAGGGCTCTGCCTTTTGCCTCTAGCCGCACTTGGTTTGAATGGGGGCTGATTTGTATCGCACAGTTGTGCTGCGGTCCCGCACCCCCAGCTCGCTTGCCCCGGGCTAGGTGGAAATCTCCCACCCTTTATAAGGACCAACAGGAGAGCTTGTCACTAAAAAAACAAGAGGAAAGGCAGGTTATACAAGGTCATAGCTTAGTGGTACATAGGCCGGGGCCGGTAAACTTTTTGGCCTGAGGGCCACATCGGGTTTCTGAAATCCTATGGAGGGCCAGTTAGGGGAGGCTGTGCCTCCCCAAACAGCCAGGCATGTCCTGGCCCCTGCCCCCATCCAACCCCCCCCCCACTTCTTGCCCCCTGATGGCCCCCCCCGGACTCCTGCCCCATCCAACCCCCCCTGTTCCCTGACTGCCCCAGGAGCCCCTGCCCTTGACTGCCCCCCGCCGCCCCATCCAACCCCCCCCTTCCTGACGGTCCCCCCTGGGACCCCTGCCCCATCCAATCACCCCTTCTCCTTGACTGCCCCCAGATCCACTGCTCCCAACTGTTCCCCCTCTGGGACCCCTGCCCCTAGTCAACCCCCCTGTTCCCCACTCTCTGACCGCCCTGACCCCTATCGACACCCCTGCCCCCTCACCACCACCCTGAACTCCCCTGCCCTCTATCCAACCCCCTGGCTCCCTGCCCCCTTACCACACTGCCTGGAGCACCGGTGGCTGGCGGCGCTACAGCCGTGCTGCCCAGAGCACCAGGACAGGCAGCCGTGCCGCCCGGCTGGAGCCAGCCACGCCACCGTGCTGCCCAGAGCACCAGGACAGGCAGCTGGCTCTGCACCTGTGCTGCCCTGCAAGAGCTTGCAGCCCCGCCGCCCAGAGCATTGCGCCGGCGGCGCAGTGAGCTGAGGCTGCGGGTGGGGGGAACAGCAGGGGAGGCGCCGGGAGCGAGCCTCCCGGGCCAGGAGCTCAGGGGTCGGGCAGGAGGGTCCTGCGGGCTGGATGTGGCCTGTGGGCTGTAATTTGCCCACATCTGACATACGCTGACCTAATGTTTAGCTGTTTTATTTACAAGTGTGAGGGCTTTGGTATACACTAGGGCAGTAGTTTTCAAACTGCAGGTCGCTGGGTCGCGGAATGTAAGGCTCTGGGTCATGGTGGCCCCGGTCAGCACCGCCGACTGGGCCGTTAAAAGTCCCGTCTGTGGTGCTGCCTGGCTGTTTCGCGGCGCAAGCGCTGGGAGGGACGGGGAGAAGCAGGACTCGGGGCGTGCTCAGGGGAGGAGGCGGAGGTGAGCTGGGTCGGGGAGCTGCTGGTGGGTGCAGAGCACCCATGAAGTCAGTGCCTATGGCCCCAACCCTGCACCCCAATCCCCAGCCCTGAGCCCCCCCAAACCCGGAGCCCCTTTCTGTACCCCAAACCCCTCATCCCTGGTCCCACCCTAGAGCCCGTCCCCCCAGCCCAGAGCCCAGTCCCCACTCCCACATCCCTCCCTGTCCCCAAGCATCCCATTCCCGGCCCCACCCTCCCAGGCCTCACCCCTGCACCCCAACCCTTTGCCCCAGCCCTGAGCCCCTCCCACACCCCAAACTCCTCATCCCTAGCTCCACTGGGTCGCAGGCATCAACAATTTTCTTCAATTGAGTCTCCAGAAAAAAAGTTTGAATACCAGTGTACTAGGGAGATTCCTTTATTGTTTCAATTAAGTGTTTTCAGGAGAAAGGAACTCTTTTTTTAGTGGATATTTATCTTTTTATTCTTGGCCACAAATGTTTATCTTGGTCTGTTAAGAAGCTGGGGCCAGGTGTGGCCCACTAGCTCAGGTATAAGCAGATTCATAAGGCATGTTATGTTCTACATTGGCAGTCACTAATGACTCTGGCATAACCAATACCTATGTAGCTTTTTGAGTGACTCATAGATTTCACTGGATGTTGTTTCTCACAGTTCTGAGTAAGCAAAGACGCTAGCTGGCTGTAAACAGACAAACAGCAGATTGGAGTTTTCAAAGTTTGAAACTTCTGTAATGCAAAGCAAAAAACGAAATGGTGAAATTGAGTGTGAAGGTAAACTTGGCAGTGTTTGCAAACAGCTTGTTTCTTGTCTGTAGAGCAGCGGTTGCTTGTTAACCTGGCTATGCTAGCAATACCCTGCTTACCCTCTTAAACTAGTTTACTTTTAAGTTAGTCCCCCCTCTCTTTACTCAGCTCCAGTCTCAAGTGCCAGTGGCTAACTTTGCCCTTGGGACTAGTTTGCCTGAGAACCCTTCTCTGAATAAGTTTATAACTTATTAACATCAATACCAAACCAGGCACGTAGCAAGTTAAGTGTGTACCAGACTTTGTTTTGGTGGTCTTTTCCTATCTTAAACTTTATTCCAAAGTCCCTTGGAACAGAATTCTGTTGTTCTTGACATGTCTGAAATAATATTTCTAGATGTAAAGAATCCTGTGGCACCTTATAGACTAACAGAGGTTTTGCAGCATGAGCTTTCGTGGGTGAATACATTCACCCACGAAAGCTCATGCTGCAAAACCTCTGTTAGTCTGGATCTGTAAAAGCAGCAAAGAATCCTGTGGCACCTTATAGACTAACACGGCTACCCCTCTGATACATTTCTAGATGTGTGGCCCATACGTTGCTAATTGAAAGCTGCCTGGTGGAACCAACTTGTGGCTGTGAGCAGAAGTTATATTTCAGTTGTCTGATTTGCAAAGCTGAGCAATGAACAGTTTGTATTGTGTAAATAGTACTCTCTCAAGTAGTCTCCTGTAACAACTGCTTGCTTTTGCCTCAGGCCGCACTTTTTCTTTGGCATTTCTATTTCTGGATGTGAAAACTGGGATTGTTTATTTTAACTTGTGGTCTAATCCTAAGCATTATTGGGCTAGGTTACTTCTTGGTGTTCCTAGGAGATCTCTCACCCTAGATTTGGTCTACACAAGAAAAATTATTACCTGTATTACAACAACTGCCACCAATACTGCAGGCACTGGTGTAGTCCTGGCACCATGACAGGACAGAGCAGGTTTGCATGACTGCCCTAGCAGCTTACCGCTAGTGCAGGGTTTTCAACCTATTTACCATTGAGGGCCGCATATGCAGCTCTCTCTGTGTTATGTGGACCACATCCACACAATATATATACTACCTCTATGGCCCTGAGGATGTCACACGGGCTGCAGCTGTGTGCTGATTGGGCCACAGGTTGAGAACCACTGCACTGTTGCTATAATGACTTCCAATTTTTGTAGTCTAGCTGCATGTAGGACCTGGTGTTTGTGATTCAGTGGGCACGACTTCCCAGCATGATGCTAGGGAGTACTGTATTGATGCTGTCTTTCAGGAGGAATGCAAAGTGTGGTTCTAATTTGAAACATGCCTCTCCATAAGGGGCCTTGTGGGATTCAACATTTGTATTTCAGCAGCTCCAGAGACCTAACTTAGCTTGTCTTCAAAAAAGCAAACTTGCATTTTACATGATAGTGCCACAAACTCAAGCAATAAATCAAATGAGGTTCTTTCTGGCTCATATATGGTCACCAGTAATAAATATTCTGCAGATCAGCTTCTATCCTTAGTAACTCTAGTATTTTCATTCTCAGTGTTTTATTGAAACTTGATAAATAATTCTGTTGGTTTTGTGAGAGCCCGAAGCATCCACCTTGCTGTCTGGACTCTGCAGTGCTAATGTGTTAAAACTAAAACTTGTTTTTGTCACTCAAGTGAGCAAGTCTGACTCTGATTACATGCAGGAAGTAGGTCTGTTGAATAGCAAGATGCCATTCTTACAGAGTCAGTCATTTTAAAGAGTAGATTCTTACACTCAAACCAAGTTTCTGACCATGTGAAAATATCCAATTTCACTTTTTGCAAGAGTGGAGGATTTTAATCTCCACATCTGTGCCAACTCCTGTTTTACTTGGGTGCATTCTGCCTACTTAAACATTTCTTCTGCAGTTTTAGTTTCTGCCCTAAGATACTGTAAAGTATTGTGCTGTTAAATAGCTGTGCTGTTTGCCCCAGAAGTCAGGTCACTTCTGTGGTGGGGGGAGAGTGATCTTGTGTCTGTAGTCTTTAAAGCACTGTAGATCCTTTGGGATTAAAGGCACTGGACAAAGCTACAGTAAGAGAGGTTATTCCTGGGCTAACTTTACTCCTAGCATAGTGAGAGTACAGTACTACTAAATTACCTTCTTTGTAACGACGACTCTTTGGAGTATCAAAATTCTGCGCTCCCATGGAGGATTAAGAGACAGTGGAGACTTCATTTTGTTCATCTAAACGGTGAATTATTTTCCTGCACGGTGGGATGAAGAGACGATGTACTGGATTCTAGCAAGAGCAGCCGGAAATGTGGTTTGTGGGTCTGATGTGGCTCTTGAAGGCCCAATAGGGCTCCATTATCCAAATGGTGGTGCGACCAATGGAGACTGCAGGTCCCAGCATGCAGTGCTCTACCTTGATCTGAGCAACTAGGTCCCATCAAATTCCAGAATATGTAATCTTCACATGCTTCACTTTCTTACTGAAGATAAAGACAGTAATATCCTGACCCACCCTATGTATATACTAGATGTGCCCTTTTGATTCCTGTTAAATTGCCCATTTGGGGGCTGCACTGACACAATTTGGGCTCCCCGATCTTCTGAATTTGGGACAATGGCCAGCAATCCGGTCTGTTTCCACACAGGAAATACACTGATGTCTTTCCAGTGCAGTCCTGCTATTTCCATGTTTTTTTGTTGTGGAGGTCTGTTAATTCACTTGTGAGCTGGGCCCCACTAGCTGCTGTCCCTGTCGTGTGCATGGCACAGCTAACTGCATGGTCAGTGATTACATTGTGCATAGTTGCAGTGTAGGATCCTCATGTGAGTGGACACTTCTGTATTCAATACTGAGTATCATGCTGGGCAGTATAAGCACTGGAAGAACAGGCCCCTTGAACTGCAGGAATAATGAAACCATTTCTGGAAGTGCTTGGGGACGCTGACTCATCAAATCATTATTTTTCTGATAGTGCCTGGAGCGTGCAAAGTGCTTCCTGAATAGAGAAAGGATGGTCCTGTCCCAAGGAGTCCACAGTCTAAAAACTAGTCTTTGAATGGGTCATACAAACTATTACCAGTTACTCCTTCGACTGCCATTATCAAATAATCAGTTGAACTTGCATTTGAAAATCTATAAATGACTTCAGATTGCAGAAGAGTTTACATTGCAGTGATAAAATGGTGATGGAAGGCAGGGAAGGGAACATATTGTACGCTCTTTGGGGCAGGGACCATCTACTACTCTTGAGCTTGTACAGTGCCTCCATGAGGCCTCACTTGGTTGGTCTTTAAGCACTACCATTATGAACATGATTAATAACAATAATACCTAGATAGAAATAACTCCTGCCTTCAAAAGGTTTTAGTAGAACTCTTTTCTGCATTCCCATCACTCTCAAAATCCCCACAACCGCTAGGTGAACTCCTCTTTCTAGACATTCGTTGTATGTCTCTCTGGCATACAATCTTTTGAGTCACCTGAGGAGCCTTCTGGATGATCTCAAAAGCAACATATCCTGGGGAATGCTGTTGAGAGATTGTCTGAATGAACAGTCAGTAAGCTGGGGTGTAAATCTACCTTGCAATAGCCTGCTGCTCATTCGCTGTCTGTGTGAACCCGGCTGTCATGCACTAAAAGTTCCCTAGCATGCTTTGATATACTCCTGTTTATCCTATTCAGAGGGGCCACACGGACAGTAAATTCACATCCTAGCTTACTGTGCACTGTTTGTTTAGAGAACAGGAGTACTTGTGGCACCTTAGAGACTAACAAATTTATTTGAGCATAAGCTTTCATGGGCTACAGCCTACTTCATTGGATGCATGTTTGTTTAGACTGGCACTGAGTAAAATCCATCTTCAGATCTGCAAAGAGTGAGCAAGCCGGCTTATACCAGATACAAAGTGATTTGACGATTACACTCTGTCAGGTGCTCAGCTGCCTCTTTACAAGGGACAAGCTGTTTCTAGTGAATTGACTTTTTGCGTTCTCTGTCCTGAAGTGTAACCATCCTGAGCCTGCCATTAAATCCTATGTTTATGGGATTGTTATTTGCTAACTGACTGATTTGCACAATGCTTCTTAAAGGTGTAAGTAAATACTCTTGTGTGGCTAAGGCGGGGACTGTAAAGTAGGGGATAAGTAGAACTTGAATTTTTCAGTGTAAAAGCGAGAGCGAAATGAATGTTATTCTGTTATCAGAAGCAACACAGTGTTTCCTAGTTCTATCCTTTCCTTAGTCAGTCTTTAATATGTTTATTGAAGTTTGAAGGTATCTAGAGGAGAGCAATTTGCACCCCATCCTAACAACAACTTCCTGTGCAGACTTTTTGGAAGCCCTAAAAGCTAGTTACTAGAAAATAATTACCCAAAGGTAAAGTCCCTGTTAGTGTAGCAGCCAGCATGCTATGGAAATTCCAGTCCTCTCTGCTTTGTGATGGAGTTGGACTGTTGCTTCCTATTCTCTCTGTGGAGTAAGTTGGGATGGGGAGAAAATGCTGATCTGCAGGGGTTGTCGACTTCCTACTGTCACTTGCGCCCCTGCTGACTCTTGTCTCCTCCTTGGTCCTTGAGTGTCTCTTCTATTTGCCTGCTCTTATGACTTGCCTTCTGAGAGAGGGCACCTCAGTCTGAGCCCTTATTGAGAGCCCTTTATCCTTCTCTGTTTCTGTGGCAGTTAAGGTGTTGTCTTCCTTTCAGTTTGCCTGTGAGAAATTGCCTAACCCATGGTCCATGAATCATGTAATCATATTTGTTAAAAACCTGGAAAATCAGGTTAAGACAGAGGGTTTGTATAACATATCTCTTGTAACTCTGTGGAGCTCAGTGGAGCAGGCTTGCCTTAGCTAATTCTACAGTGAAAAGATAATGTTTATATAGCTAGAATCAATATCCACTCTTTGGTCAGATGTGCCTGAGACACCATGTTTTGTGTGTGTCCCAGGATCTCTCCAGTCTCCTAAGACCTGTTTTAGTTTTTAAATAAAGCCCTGGATTTGTGTCCTGGCCTCTGATCATGGGGGTGTCCAAAGCTCATTATACAGAGCACCTGTAATAAAAGTGCTTACTCAGTTCCACTGGATTATCGTTGTTCCAGACTGATGCTTTGTGTGTAGTCCGTTGCGGGTAGATCCACAGATGGTGTCTGCAGCCAGTTCCCTTAAAGCAACCCAGCCTCAGGCCTCCACCCAGACACCCAAGTCAAATATGATGAGGATTACTGAAAATCTTATTCATCACATAAAAAAATTCTACCAATCCCAAAGGATCGGACACATTACCTCCCAGGTTAATGAATATTCCGGATTTTACCCAAATACACGCTTACAGCCAATTCTTAACATCTAAACTAAAATTTATTTATTTTTTTAAAAAGAGAGGAGGGGAGTATTGGTTAAAAGATCAGTATACATACAGACAGTTACAAAGAGTTCTTTCAGAATTAGTTAATAGGTTATAGTCCCAATATTTATGCTCAGGGTGATTCCAGGTTAGGACTAGAGATCTTAATCTTGGGCTTAAGCTTCCCCTGCATGAAGCATCAAGCAGATCTGAGATAAAAAGGATTGGGACCCAAGGCATCTTTATACATTTCGGAGTCTTTAGGCAAACAGTCAGTCACGGATACTTTGATGTAGACCTATTTAGCTACCCAACTTAACACAAGGCGGTTTATCCATTAGGCAGTCTATCACAAACTTTAAAGTGACACATAGACAATGACATTATTGCACCCAAGATTCATCTAAATGTTAATATTCCCTTTTGGTCTCTGAATCAATAGCTATAATGACAGACAGGAACTGTGTGTTTACATGGCTAGCATTTAACAAGATATGAGTACATACATACAATTAGTATCCCCTCTAATTTCTAACAATACAGGTTTGCATTTAGGAGTTCTAGCCTATCTACCATGGAATGGCCCTAATTACCATTTACATATTCTATCATCTCCTAGTGGTTACAGGTTTCAGAGTGGTAGCCGTGTTAAATCTGACATCAGGAATCATAACATTCAAAAACCAGTAGGAGAACACTTCAGTCTCTCTGGTCACTCAATAACAGACCTAAAAGTGGCAATTCTTCAACAAAAAAACTTCAAAAACAGACTCCAACGTGAAGTTGCAGAACTGGAATTAATTTGCAAACTGGATACCATCAGATTAGGCCTGAATAAAGACTGGGAGTAGTTGGGTCATTACAAAACCTAAACTTAATTTCCCCAATACTAATTTCTCCCTACTGTTACTCACACCTTCTTGTCAACTGTCTGTAATGGGCCACTCTCTTACCACTTCAAAAGTTATTTTTCCTCCGTTGGTATCCTGCTGTTAATTGATTTATCTTGTTAGACTGACCTCACGCTTGGTAAAGCAACCCCCATCCTTTCATGTATTTATACCTGCTCCTATATTTTTCACTTCATGCATCTGATGAAGTGGGTTCTAGCCCACGAAAGCTTATGCCCAAATAAATTTGTTAGTCTCTAAGGTGCCACAAGGATTCCTCGTTCTTTTTTTCTCTAATGGTTTACTCTGGGTCAATTATCCTGCAAGACGTTTAACCCTTTCTGGCCACGTGTCACATTTTGTATAAGATTTGTTGTAATTATATAACAGTGGTAGCAGCAGTGATTTGTGTGGTCATATTTTAATAACATCACAGGGGGCTGTATGGAAAAAAATTAAACTGGAAGAGAAAAAGCAGCAGATTATCTTGAAGCAAAGGTACTTTCCAGTCCTAAATTTTAATAAGCCTCGCTCAAGATAAGCCACTTCTCAGCAAACACCTGATTTGTTGAGAGGCCAGGACAGGAGGGAGCCAGAAGGACTGTAGCAATGTAAAAAGGGACTCTGCCTGCCTGTCGAGAGGGGGGAGTTGCTTGGGGAACTAGATTAAGATACAGGCACCAGCTGGAGGTGTCTGAAGAAGCTAGGCCTGTCTAGGTTACCATTGGGGATGGTAAGCCACTTGGTGAGATAGACATGCATGTATATTGTTCTAAAATCCTTTTTCTTTAAGTGCTTTATTCCTACTAAACAATAAACAGCATAGCAATGCTTAGCTTTTGAGAAAGCTGTTTGGTATATGTAGTGACCACTGGTCCAGAATTCCTGAAGGGAAGAACCTAGTCAGACCTGCTTGATAACCATGATTGGTGGAGTGGGCTCTGGCTACAGCATCCTGGGTAAGAGTGGGAGAATCGTGGAATTCCGTCCCAGGAGAGGTAAGGGCATGAGGCCTGACCTCGGGGTGGGGGGGCACTCCCAGAGACCAGAAAGGGGGCAGAGGTGCAGTGAAGCGTGCAGCTGTGATAATTTCCTCCCAGATGGTGAACTCCTGCCAAGCAGATGGATTCTAGCCTGCCAGGGGACTCAACATCTTTGTCCACCTTTAGAACTGTAGAATAGCTTTAACTTGTTCTTACTGTAATTGTACTCTATACTAAATCTCTTTTTGACCGATACTAACCCTTCTGTCACAACTACTTCTGCTTCTGAGTTTTCACATGGTCTCTGGCTTTTTAGAAAAACAACTTGATGGCGGCAGCTCTTCCTCTCTTCTGAAATCTAGCCACTTGCATCTGTTTGTTTGTACAGTAGCTTCTCAGCACTATGTAATGGAGCTGGGCAGGGTGGAGGGGAAAGTTTCCCAGAGATTCTGAGGAAGCACTGTTGAATGTAGCGGTGGAGTGTGTTCCCTCTCTCTGCTTTGGGTGACTCTGCTTCCTATGGTTCTCATGCCCTTACAGAATGTAACAACCAGCTTCTCCTGGCTGCTCGGCATTTTTTCTGCCTAATGAGAACAGCTGTTCTAACTAGTGCCAATTTCGCAGCCTGTGCTTCCTTTCTCCTCTTTGTAATGTTGTGGAATTGGCAACAAGCAACTGCTGGGTAAGCAGTGCTGTGCCTCAGACTTGTTTTTCACAGGAGACTTGCCATTTCTTTCTCTGAATGGCTTTTGGACTCTGATGACATACATAGAACAATCTTTGCCATAGAGATTTTTAAAGCTGCTTAAAGGATCTTGGTGTCCAATTTCCATTAAAAGCAGTAAGAATTAGGCTTTGAAAATCCCACTTTCAACACCCTCCAAACTCCATTAACTGGCCTTCCTTTGGCTCTTGTTCTCCTTTCTGATGGGGCTTCTCCTGGGAACAATATTATATATTCTCTTTTGAACTTTACATGCTAACTGCCTGTCAACACAGGACCTGAGTACATAGGCTATAAAGCATCCTTAATTGGCTAGAGCACAGTCATACTTTACGTTCTACAAGCTGAGGTCTGCCTTTTTTTGTAACTTTGATTTAAAGGAGCATTGTAAGTTTAAGACACTTGATATTGAGCTGGATGCTTGTCAGAGCTGATGGATCACTGCCAGGAGTGCTATAAATGTTATCACTACGCTATATTGACAAAACTGCACCCATTCTGTTGTTTGTGTAATTTATAATACTTATTATTTGTATAGAAATAAATCATAGGGTTTCAAGATGCACATGCTTTGGGGACATTCTTGATGTAAGCACCAGTACTGTGAGGAGCAATCTTGTAAATCTTGTGAAGGTGCTGAAGTCCTAGACCGGGGTATAGTTCACTGCTCTGCAAAACTTAGTAGCAATCCACAGTCCTGGGAAAACCAAGTGCAGGGTAGTGTTGGGTGCATTAGAAATACCATACACAGACATCACTGTGGAACTGACTGCACAAATTATCGGTGGTAGTAGTTAAAGGTCAGGATGAGTGTTGAATATTTAGAATATCAAGTGCTTTAATGAATGTTACTGCTTCTGCACCTTGGACAGAGGTAGCATCTCACACTGGATGGAGTTAGCTCACAATGATTGATTGTTTTAGATATGGTAAGTGTCCCATGTTTGAAAAGGTGGGGGAAAGAGCATCTCCATCCTCAGAGGCTTTACTTCTGTGGGGGTGGGGGAATAGAAACATAGGAATTTTACTGCTAGGAGAGTTGCCCTTACCCCACAACAGCACTTGCGTGCAATCTGGGGACAGCAAAGCAAAATGTTCTGTGGACAAATGTATTCAAAGTGCATGTGGTATGAACAGTGAAATCCTTATATAAATAAAACCTCAGAGAGAGGAATGCTTCTTGTGTAACAGGGAAATTTCTTACCAGTTAGTACAAGTACGGTAAAGCATTATGTTCTGTATCAGTTTAGGTCAAGTCTGTACAAACGGTGAAATGTTGAGCCAATCTAGGGACGAAGGAATAAATTGATCCAATATACGTATTTGAATATAATCACTATGGCATGAGGCAGTGACTATGGCATGAGGCACTGACTTGTTTCCAGGAATTGGTTATTGCCTTCCCTTGCTGACTGTTGACAACTCCCACTACTGTGTATGAGCTTGCTATGTGAAATCTTAGAAACCAGAAATATTTTATTCTTTCTACTATCTGCTTAAATAAGAGCTAGCTGTGTTGCAATAGATCAGAGGTTCTAAAACTGTGGTCCGTCCACAAGCTCCATTCAGGTGGCCCGCGGATGGTTCCCTCTACGGTGCGTGCCTGGGTGGCCGCACACGAGACAATGAAGGGCTACCCACCTAATTAGTGGAGCCGCACAGGCGTGGCTGCACTAATTAGGTGCCTGGACCCTGGAAAAGATGCACGTGTAAGATGAGGTGGTGGCCTTGGGGGAGAATTGGGAGTAGGTGGGAGGGGGCAGTGGGGTGAGAAGAGAAGGTGGGGGGAATTTGGGAGGTGCAGGGCTGCGGCNGGGGGGGGGGGAGAGATGGAAAGACCCCCCCCCCCAGCCCCAGCTCGGGGGGCTGCTGCGGCAGGGGCGAGTGGGCACATCCATCGCATTAGAAAGGTTAAGACTCCTGATACTTTAATGAGTTGTGTGCTTTTATTTGTAGAACAAAAAAAGTTGTCTTTTTATGTAGCACTTTTATCCAAAGCGCCTTACACTAGTTAGCTAACAGTAAAAACAACATTTGGAAAGATCATTAAGTGGTGCACTGAGACCCTTAGCAATTTTCAAGTGGTCTGCGGAAAAAAAAGTTTGAGAACCGCTGCAATAGACAGTTGAACTACGTCCTGCATAAAGGCTGTTCTTTTAGTATAGATTGGTTATATATCTTTTTATCCAAACATTAACACATGCTGCCTTGTGATCACTGACTTTTACAGGGACAGTAAAGCTGAGTTTCCTTGTAAGTTGGATAAACATTGGACTCTGGTCATTCATCTGTTAATTCTGCTTCTGACCTTTAAAAAGGTGACTCTTAATGAGTGCTTAAGGCCATGGCTATTGATCCTACTTTCCTGGTAGATGATGAGAGGTTAGAAATTCCCAGTCTGGTGCCTGGCCTGGGCTGCCTGGTCCATGCTGACCTTCTGGGCAGGACTTTTTTCCTGCTCATGCAGTCACTTGGGCCATGAACTTCTCCGCTTCCATCCCACGCATTTGACTAAAAGACAGTCCTTTTAGGAAACTGATTCATTATTATAGGGGCAATGGGATCCCCCTTCAGGTCAGAGTTTAATATCTTGTATCCTGCACATTCAGCACAGCGGTCAGTTCTTTTTATTCTGTTCAAAGGGTCAATTGCATGTTTGTGTTTTTAAAATAGTTGTATATGAAACAGTGTGTGGTTCTAACCTTCGCTCCAGGCCCACCCTTCTCCTGTTCTATGGATAGTTCTCCTGGTGAAAGAAGCAACTCAACGCACCGTTTAAAACTTGTTTAGGGAGCATGTCCCAGTTGTTAATGTTGAGTGGAGTTTGCAGTGAGGCAGGAATGTTATATGAAGTGTGCTCCACTCAGCGAGTGATCACTCCCGCCTGTCCGTTCTGCTTCAGCGCGAGTGGATGGGATGCAGGCTTGACCCCAGTCACCTCATGTTTGCCTTTTTCAGGCAGTTTCACGTGTTGGTAGTGCTAGTATAGACTGCTGGTGTGTTTGGCACTCTGCTTGTCTAGACTGGCTTAGATCTAGGCAAGGTGACATTGTGGTTGAAACGCCTGTGCCCTCTCTGTGCTACCACTGGTAGAGATGTCATGGTGGGAGATTTCCAAAAAAAGGTTAGTATAGATGTGGTGAATTGAGTGCTAATCCCACAGCTGCTCTGTTAGTTGGTATCATTGTCAGGTGCCTTTTCTTAATAAAATTGAAAAGTAAAGTTTAAAAACCTTCTGTAAAACAATTGCAGCACTTCTGGCATGTTATCTAGAGTAAATGTGACCTGCTATTCACTAAAGTCTCTGATAGTCTTGCCGAGTTCATATTTTTTTTGTTTAATCATCAGTAAAATCTGAGCTTTGCTTTTACTACTTGTCTGTAGTTGCTACTAGAAGACTCCACCCATCTTTCAAAATGCTAGTCAGTGTTTGCTGCCTCCTTGCTCTGACCCTGAGGAGGGCTCACTGAGAGCAGGTCCTCCTCAGGCTGCTGCTTTGATCTGTCAAGTTCAGTGGCTTGCTGGCGATTTGAGTTTAACGGGTTAGACTGTGAGTTTGATCTGTGAATGGTAAAGGAGAAGGAGGTAGAAACTGAAAACAAATTTCCATGTTGAACAGCCAGGAGATGCTGACTGGGTTGTTTGCAAAGCCAGGTCTCCAGTAAGGAAGAAGTGACAACGAGGCCTGACATCTCTAGAAGGCAAAGGAAACAAACACAAGGAGTACTGTACAGTTGTAGCTGTATGCTGCTTTGCCAGATAGAAAAAGCTTTTAGTGCTAATTAGGTATGTGATCTCGGAGGTGGCTGGGCACTGTAACTTACGTCACATGCTTTGGCTATATGATAAAAGTTAAGCAGCAAAAACATCAAACTGACCCTTTTGGTATTCTAGCACTAGAAAAGGTTCAGAAAAGGGCAACTAAAATGATTAGGGGTTTAGAGAGGGTCCCATACGAGGAGAGATTAGAGAGGCTGGGACTCTTCGGCTTGGAAAAGAGAAGACTAAGGGGGGACATGATAGAGGTATATAAAATCATGAGTGATGTTGAGAAAGTGGATAAGGAAAAGTTATTTACTTATTCCCATAATACAAGAACTAGGGGTCACCAAATGAAATTAATAGGCAGCAGGTTTAAAACAAATAAAAGGAAGTTCTTCTTCACGCAGCGCACAGTCAACTTGTGGAACTCCTTACCTGAGGAGGTTGTGAAGGCTAGGACTATAACAATGTTTAAAAGGGGACTGGATAAATTCATGGTGGCTAAGTCCATAAATGGCTATTAGCCAGGATGGGTAAGAATGGTGTCCCTAGCCTCTGTTCGTCAGACGATGGAGATGGATGGCAGGAGAGAGATCACTTGATCATCGCCTGTTAGGTTCACTCCCTCTGGGGCACCTGGTATTGGCCACTGTCGGTAGACAGATACTGGGCTAGATGGACCTTTGGTCTGACCCGGTACGGCTTTTCTTATGTTCTTATGTTCTTATGGTCACCCACTGGTACATGATAAAATAAGTGAGTGACTTGTTCCAATGAGACTGAAATTAATCCATATGTCCTAACCCCCTCGTTTGCAGACTAGCATTTATAGGTGAGTGTGCTTGCCACCGAAGTGAGCCTGTTCAGGGACCCATTTGAAAATTTGGCCTTTAAGAATAATTAGTGACATCTGATCATTTTAGATGTGACAGACTTCTCATTATTTTACAGCACATGAAATGTGTTGGGAGCTTTACAGAAGAAATAAAAGCAAGTCCCTGCCCCAGTGGGTTTACAATCTTAATTTGAGATATGAGGCAACAAATGAGGCAAAAAGGTGGGAAGGAAAACTGCAAAGGGAAGTGACTTGCCTAAGATTGCACAGCAGGTCAGTGGCAGGGAACTAAGGTCTTCTGAGTCCCAATCCTGTGCCCTGTCTCTGCATTTTAACTACATTTTGAATCCTGTTCATGTGAAAACAGCATCCGCATCCCATCCTTGGTATTTTGCCTAGTAGCATTGAGACCCAGGTCTAGCTATATCGGTTGCTTCACTGAATGTTTGTTTATATTTTTAACAGCAGGGTTGTCTGCACAGTACCATCCCCAATTGCTGTGTGACCAAAGGCGTGCGTTATTTTACTGGAAGGCTTGTGATTATTATGTCCCTGACAAATTGTTTTTTCGTCAACAAAATTAGAGAACTAGAAATAGGATCATTAAAAGTTAAAACTAGAGGAATGGGGCTAATTGCTAGTGTTTTGCCAGACTGCTGGCATAGGGAGAGCTGGGCAGTGTTCATTGATCTATGAATTTGTATCAAACATGGGCTAGGAATCCACTGTGCTGCTTCTTAATATGCCAGTTTCTATTGAGTCTGTGACTTTCTTTAGGGAAAAGCAAATTACCACACTTCTCTCTGAAGAAGGCGAGTGCTCTGGTGTAGAACAGAACGTAGCAGCAGCTTCTGGAGGTGGCACGCTGCCAGAGAGGCTTCTGCTTTCCTCTTTGGAATGCCATGCTTAGCTGTGTTTGGCAACAAGACTCATGAAGCAATTTTGGATAAGGATAAAGAAAGAGCCTTAACACGTCTCCTAGCAATTTCATATGCAGTAAGACGGTAAAGCCTGATTTATCTTCATGATGGCCGATTGATGGCTGTATTTCCTTCTTAAATTCTGAAAGACAGATTTTACAGCCTCCTAGTAAATTCAATCACAAAGGAAAAGGGTTCAGTTAATCAAAGTTATAAGCACCTTATTTTTAGTACCAGGGCAGCATGACAGTCAAACACGCTTGGGAGGCTATTGCTGCTCTCAGTGCATTGTCAGCTCAGTGTCCATCTGAGACCGAGCAGGGAGCTTTTAAAGAGCCATGGAGATGTTGTTTGCATGTGGCTTATTCCTCTCTATCTACACAATAATAATGGATGGCCTGCTGTTTGTCTGGCCAGATGGCATTACTTTATGTGCTAAGGCTAGGAAGGTTAACTGTAGTACATACAAACATAACCAGCAGTGAGGGAGCCCTATAAAACCTGGAGCAAAACTTCCCCAGGAGCCATAAAACTGGCTATTTCTGTGTGGACTAAGTATACAAAAGCTTTCTTGAAATATCTACCTTCTGAGGTAGGAGGTGGCTTTTTATATTCACTAGACTACAACAGTCATTGGGAGGTACTGTTTTGAAATACAAATGTGCCATTTCAAAGGACTGTCCTTCTCTGACCCATCTTAAACTAGAGTAGTTAGTCCCCATGTTGCAGAATGTTCACCCCGTGAAGCCAAAAAGCCCTGTGGAGAGACCTCTTTCTCCCAATGGCTTTAGTAGCCATGTGACTGTGCGCTAACCTGCCCTTGCCACTTTGTAGGGCTAGGATTAGGACTTTTGGGAGGGTCAGTGAGAGGATTATTTGGGCTATCCTCCTCTCCCTTCCCCATATCTGATCCTTCTTAAATTGACGGGCGAGCTGATGGTGACCTAAGGTCTCCTGCATCCTCTGCTGCAGGAGAAGTGGGGCTTGTGCTTGAGCCCGTGCATAGTTGCCACCATCTAACACTTGTTTGAGGAATGACTCTCCAGATCAGCTGGAAATCTGGGGGATGCTAAGCCTCCATCTGTTTGTGGGGGTGGGTTGTGACCGAATGCACTCCTGTATTCACACCCTGCAAACCAGTGTAATTATCTTTGTACAGAATATGCCTTGGGAGGTATCATTTGAAAACTAATAACTCACTGGTCAATAATATCATGGTGCAATGGGTGTAGCAACATTATATGTAAAGTTATGAATTCCCCCCCCTAGGATGTTGTTAGCACATGTTCAAAGCCACATAGCCCTGACTAAGCAGAAGTAGTTAAACACGTGTATCCCAGACAAAGAAATGTATTTACTTCAGTTTACATGTAAGCAGTAAACAGGTTTCTTGGAACAGCGAGAAGGGTAAACCGGTTAGTCAAAGACAAAGGACAAGCTGATGCCTCTAGCCAGCTGTCATCAAAGTTGATTGGCAATCACTGTTCTGGTGGCCGTTTTTGACAAAGGGGGGGAGCGGGAACAGATCGATCTGCATTTTAGAACAACATAGAACCTCTTTCACCAGGACGCTCTGTAGGGGTGACCCTCAGGACAATGCATTTCAAAGGTGACTGGACTATAAAAGTGAGGGGAAAAACAGCCCAGGTTATATTTTTCTCTCCCTCCCTCTCTCTCTCTCTCTCTCTCTCTCATCTAAGAAGACAAAGGAACCAGCCTTTTGACTTTGGGTGTGATTCTGACCTGAAAAAGTGGTCAGCAGTGTAGCTGGTAACGTGGTGAGGATTTTACTTTGAATCAAATCTAGTTTAAGTTTTAGCTACTAGAAGGCATTTTATTTTGTAACCATTTCTGACTTTAATGCCATGAGTGAGTACAACTGCATTTCTTTGTAGTTAAATAAACTTGTTTTTAATCAAAACTAATCTAGTGTTGTGTTTAAACTGTACTGTTTGGGTAACTCTAGATATGAGGTCTGTTGTCCCTGTAAGGGAACAGATCTCCAATAGTTTGGTACTTTAACTGAACTGCCCAGGAGAGGGCTGGACAGTGCAGAAGACACAATCCGGGACTGGGAGTGTGTTGGGGTCACCCTGCACGTAGTAACTAAGGCTGCTGAAAGCCAGAGTGTGGCTGGTGTGCAGCTGACAGGCTCCTGTTGTCAGAATTGCTGGACCAGGGCTGCAGCCTTACACAGACACTTAGGGTGTACCCTGCATGCTGTTGGAGAGTGACCCAGGTTGGGAGATACAACAGAAAACGTTGTGAGGCACCCAGGGTTTCAGGGCAGGTGGGGATGGAACCCCTTGCTGGTATGCATTGCACCCTGGAATGTGACACGAGTGTTGGGCACAGTTTTTCCCCACTGTTTCCTCTCTCTGTGTTCTCTTCTTATCTCTCTATTGGGAAGCATCAGCATCTCCTTTCCCCATTTTGTATTTGTGCTGTTTTTGTTGTATTCTCCCCCTCCCACCAAACGTTTTCCGTTTGCCCCCTCATCGAGATGCCCTTTCCTTCTCTGTCCCCAAGGAGGCACTGCAGTGGTGGGGTGGGAAGATGAACATGGAATCCCTCTTCCTGTTGCAGCCTCCCCTGGGATTCAGTCTCCTCTTTGGATACATCTGGGTTGGGGGAAAAAGCTTGAGGTTTGCTCAGAGTTGGCTGATGTTAGGCTGAGATTAGTCAGAATTGGTTTTCTCCCTACTCTAGACAAACCTTTCCTTTGTTGCTATATTACCTCTTCTATCTCTGCCTCTTCCCACCCACTCACCCCAGTTGATTCTGCTACTGTTAAGGGTGTGGGGAATGGAGACTGTTTCGTCTGTTTCTGCATCCTTTGCACTGGTTCCCTGCCTACAGCTAAATCAGCTCTTCCTCTGTACTGTCCTCTGTATCTGGAGGCCATGTTGGTCCCTTGATGGAGGAGTCAGCTCAGTGGCTGGCCGGCCAGGAAGGAACATGTGTTGGCCCCACACCAGTCATTGCAAGCCTAGGTAGCTTTTTGGTTGCAGTCACCACTGTTTCAGGGACACTGTGTCCTGTTTTGGGGACAAATGGAAGATCTAGACTATCCAACCCCTTTTTAGTTCCATGGTGTTTGCTCTTGGAGAAACAAACTGCACTTTCCAGATTTCGATTTCACGTTTATAGAGGAGGATAGCTGGCTGGGGAGGGGTGTGTGTGTGTGTGTGTGTGGAGGGGGGTGGAGGTGGACGCTGGTCCTATGCAGATAACATCCCGTGCTCAGAGAGATCTGCCTGTAACATCATTTCCCGAATGCAGAATGAGGTTTGTGTGTGATAAAAATCTGTCTTAACGTCACTGGGTGTTCTGTATTGAAAGATAAAGAACAGATATCTTTCCTGTGCACATCTGTGCCGTTATGTTTTCAGACCTCTAATGAGCTAGCCCCATTAGTTTACATACACAATCCTTTCCACAGCTGTTTCCTACCAGAGATCTACTGGAAAATAGCAGACCCATATTTTTCCCATTAAAATCTTGTGTGTTCCAGGGAACAGAAACAGCAAATGAAAGGCTAATAATTCTGTTCCATGTAGTTTTATTTACTGTTTGTGATTAGAGCAGTAAATTAGACTGGTTGTTTGGTCTTGTGTGTGGTGTTCTGCACTGATGTAGCTGCACCAATGTTTAGACACATTGCACTGGTGTGAACAGCAACTTGTGTCTGGATAAGGTTCCCACACTAGGGGTTTATGTCCATGTAGTTCCCTCAGTGTAGACAAGATCTGAGTATGGAATTTGGAAACTTCCCCTTTTTCCTCCTAG
This sequence comes from Platysternon megacephalum, assembly GCA_003942145.1. NCBI lineage: Eukaryota > Metazoa > Chordata > Testudines > Platysternidae > Platysternon > Platysternon megacephalum. The sequence goes on along the minus strand of QXTE01000040.1, from coordinate 1,563,476 downwards.
TGACCCTGTTTCCCATTTCTACCCTCTAATTTTGTGAGATTGTAGTTGGTGGTAAGTGCTGGAGTTACTGTACAGTGAAATAGGCTGTTCACAGAACTGGTATAGCATGGGCAGCAGAGCAAGCTTCCCCACACTGTCCTGCCAGACTTCCTGTGTCCTGATGTAGAGGTGCTATCTTTAGGGCCTTGTCTACACTGAGAATTTGATGCTATTTTCTCACTGCTGGCCTAAGTATCTGTGCAGTTTTACTACTGTGAATCAGCACAGGCATTTTAGCACTGTAATCTGGAGCTGCTTGAGCAAAGGCAGGCAGGTGGCTGGTGTACCTTAGTAGAGCTGCACAGGTGCTAGGCTAACAGTGGGGAAAACGGCAGGAAAGTCTCCGTGTGGGCACCACGTGAGTGTAAGGGGGCTTCCTTATTCTGCGTCTGTGGCCCATGCAATCTTTCTTACCTGTCTACTGAAACAATGTAGTACTCATTGTGGTGGGTTTTCTTGTGGTGTGAGCACCTGCCCATTTTGAACTGCCCAGAGATCAGTGTAGTGTGTTCTCATCTAGTGACTGGGCAGCAGGCTAGGAGAATGGGCTGGGCTTGAACTGTTGACCTGGCAGTGAGAAGGACCCTATCCCATTACTAAGCCATGGAGTGTAAATTTAAAGAACATCTTTTTTTTTGTTTTGTTTTGTTTTTGTTGGTCTTACTAAATTGCACTTGTAATTAAGAGTCTACTCTTGATCTTTTGTTTAGGTTCGATTGTGCTCCTTAGTTAGTACAGCCAGATTGTACTGTGTGTTCTTTGCTATATGTCTGTTGCTTCCTTTCTACCTTGCTTGTCCCTTGTTGATTACTTTGCTGCCACAGCATCTTGTTAGAAGAAAGGCATGTAACATTTCGCAGAGCCGCAAATATAAAGGTTTCAGTAACAACAAACCCACTTCAGAGCAGTGATGGCAGAAGGGGCCTGAATAGAATTGGGAACATGCTGCTACTGTCCGTGGAGTCTCCAGAGCAAAGCAAAATTATTTTCTGGATACAATTGCTGAGACTAAGACATAGGAAATGTTCTGCCCTGTGACCGTTTGAGTTAGATGTGTGTCCCTCCTGGCTAATGAAAGTCAGAAGGAAGGTGCTGGGCCTCTTTTGCAGGTGACTTAGCCCAGGTCTACACTAGCGGGGGAGGTCGACCTAAGATACGCAACTTCAGCTACCCGAATAGCGTAGCTGAAGTCGGCATATCTTAGGTCGACTTACCTGGCCGTGAGGACGGCGGCGAGTTGACCGCTGCCGCTCCCCCGTCGACTCCGCTTCCGCCTCTCGTGAGCTGGAGTTCCGGAGTCAACGGGGAGCGTGTTCGGGGATCGATTTTTAGACGCGATAAATCGACCCCCGATAAATCGATCACTACCCGCCGATGCGGCGTGTAGTGAAGACCTGCCCTCAGTCAGCATGCCGAGGACTCAGAGGAAATGGTGGTTCCTGTTGCTCAGTAAGTCCTCTCTCAATATGGCCGATCTCTCCACCTGTCACTCCATATCAAATCTCCCGTTATTGGGCAGGAGTCGTCGTCCAAAGCTGGGCAAAGCTGCTTCAGCAATATTTGGCATTTTCAGGCCTCTCTATCTCTGGGCAGTTTGGTTTTGGGCCTGGATATGCTGGTCGTACAGAAATTCTTAGATCTTTATGGTCAGTTGATCTGACCTTCTGCATAACACAGGCCAAAGAGCCTCACTCCTTAATAGCACTGCAGCTCTTGGTGAGGAGGGTCCTAGCGGCTCTCTGGTAAGTGTTTCAGGGCAGGAGTCACATCACCTCAGTTTAGTGCAAGGCACCATGGAAGCCTGACCCTGTTTGACGATCAGGTGCTGAGAGCTGGAGGTGAAATAATCTGCTGTGGTGGATCAGTTGCCAAAGGGATGCTATAGACCCATGGCTCTCAACCTTTCCAGTCTACTGTACCCCTTTCAGGGGTCTGATTTGTGTTGCGTACCCCTAAGTTTCCCCTCACTTTAAAAACTACTTACAAAATCAAACATAAGAATACAAGTGTCACAGCACACTATTACTGAAAAAATGCTGACTTTCTCATTTTTAACCATATCACAAAATAAATCAATTGGAATATAAATATTGTACTTGCATTTCAGTATATAGAGCAGTATAAACAAGTAATTGTATAAAATTTTAGTTTGTACTGAATTTGCTAGTGTTTTTTATGTAGCCTGTTGCAAAACAAGGCAAACATCTAGATGAATTGATGTGCCCCCTGGAAGACCTCTGCGTATCCCTGGTTGAGAATCACTGCTATAGACTAAACACGCAATCTTTGATTTATCAAATGTGCTAAGGGTGACTTAAGGGGGGGCGGGGGGAAGAAACAAGTAGGGAGAATGATTCCGTGGGAGATCTGAAAGCCAGGGTGCATGTTGTGTGACAGGATGGCTAAACACAGGCAGCAGCGTTGTAAGCAGCAGTCTGGCCAGCACAATCCCTGAAACTGCTGGTGATGTTGAAGCTGAACTGCAGGTTTTCACAGCTAGTAAACTCCAACAAGCAGTTCCTATGTGTGTCCAGGAAGAATCAAGTCTGGGCAAATATCCTGGGTGCGTGCACATGCTTCTAATACATTTCTGGGAACTCAAATGTAAATTAGGGGCATCCCTCTGGCTCCCAATAAGAAGCCAATGTAGCTCCTGTGTTAAGCTTTCCCTGGTGTGGAAATCCCTCCACGGACAGCAGTCTCTCTCAATCCCTGCTCCAGCAGTGCTGTGTGTGTGTTTCTCTCTCTCAGCCATCCACACCACCTACAGTCTCTTTGGGGAGTATTTGTTGGGTTAGTGGTGGTCATGCCCTTTGCTACCATCAGATTGTTTACTCTGCTTCTGTGTGCTGTCCCTTCCCTGACCCTGTCTGTCTGGACTGTTTCGATTGTATGCTCTTCAGGAGAGGAACTGTCTGCAACTGTGTATTTGTACAGTGCCTGGCACAATGGGGCTTCATTCCTGGCTGGTCCTTAGGCACGACCATGATAAACATGATTAATAACGTGGAGTGTGAGCATTCCCGGGTGCATGCTTGGGGGCAGAGTGACCGTGTCAGAATTGACTGAAGATGGGTGGGGGAGCAGGGAGATGGCTTTGGAGCACTCAAGACAGGAGCCTTTTCTGTAGATGGGAGTATTGGAGGTAGAATCCAGGCTTGATGGCATGGGTCTGAGGCGCTATCTGCTGCATGCTTGTAAAGACAATGTGTTCGGCTAGGGAGAGCAGGTTTCAAGGTGTTGCTGTGAAAAATCAATTTAGTTTAGCTTGTCAATACTAGGGTCTCTTTAGATCTTAGACCCCTTTCAATCACAACTTTAAGCTCCAGAGCCATGATGTTCCGAGGTATAGACAATGGTAAAAGACCAGAGGCCTGCCTCCCCCACCCCAAATGCTTGGTTTTGAGAGTAAAGTCTAACAACCAGCATTTGAAATCACTTCTGCTCTACAAAGGTGGTGAAGGGACTCAATCAGGTAATGCTGTCCGCTGGTGCTGTTCCTTTGGGAGATGTAGTTCTTGATGGCTGCCAGCCTCTCTTTAATGGCTTCAGTCTAGGACAGCAGTATTATGATAAATAGTACTTTTCTGATAAATTAATGTGCAGTTCTCTGGCAAACTTCCCAGTTCCTTGCCTCTCCCATACATTAGAGGCTAGGCTGCTGTATCCCGGCTGACAGCGAAGCCCTGTTCGTAACGACATATCTAATATGAAGGTGAACAGCGCTCTTCGTTCTAGGTTTGTGCACTGGGTCACTGATGTTTTATATTTACCAAAGGGAAAAGTTGCACTTGCTTCGCTGATGAAACACTTGGTGAATGTGCTTTCGGGCAAGCAGCCCCTCGGCCAGGATTGTAGCAGTGGCTGGAATTTCTATTTGCTAGTCCAGATACATTTTGGATTTATGTAGCTATCTTCAAGGGTTGAGTGTCCTCAACAGAGGATTATGTGATTCGTCTGACTTCTGGCTCTTTGACACAAACTTGAGCCCAAAGACATGTCTTAACAGCAAACACTTAAAGCTAGGGATTCCATACCTTGAGTGTGAAGCTAATCAAGATATGTAGTGAACTCCTATCCAAAATGACTCCAAAGCACTTTGCAAACTGTCTTGACATTTACTTACCTGTATATCACTTCACGTATCACTGAAATGCAGCCACTTCTGGATCGAACAGGCAATTGGTTAACAGTGCACAGCAACACTGCACGAGTTCAGACACACAGTGAAGACATGTTTATTGTTTTGAAATAATGGGGAATTTATGGCCCAGGTGTACTACGAATCTAACTGTACTAGTGTGTGCTTAGCAGCATCTGTGTTGCAGGATGTTCAACCCTTTTAGGCTGTGACATGATTCCTAGCATGGGCTTAGAACTGCCAAAGTCGTGTTACAGTGTAGGTGCCACATCCGTGCCAGATGAGTATTGCTGGCCTGGCTAGACTAGGAATGTAGATAGTCCCTCAAGACAGACTCTTAATAATGGAGCTGGATTTTTCCTCTTCTTCTGGGGGGGAAATGCCAGGTGCGTTTTACACCTTCTCCAAAAGACCTCTAGGCCAGCCTCCCTGCAAGTGCCTCTGCTCCACTTTAGTGGATCCAAAATGGACTTGCCTGATTTTTTAGCTAGTACTAGTTCTACAGACTGATCACTTTGGTGCTGATCTCTTTGAATCAGTCAATGCATCACTTACATTTCTGTCTAAAATAGAAACCAGGTCCCTTGGTAGCCTCTACCGTAGCCCCACTGTCCAGTTTTCAGATCACATAGCAACTTCCACATCTCCTGCGGCTCTCGGCTTACTTCAAGCTTGGTACAGAACCCACTGCCCCTTCCACCTGTAAACGCTCCGCCTGGATAACAGGGAAGCTGTATGTTTCTGAATATAGCGGTTAGCTGAGCCTGTTTCCGATCACAGGGCTGTTCTTGAAGGCAGATGTTCTGTCCCTGGGCTTGTACTGTGTTCTGAGGGCCTCTTTGCTGTTCCTCTGCAGAGCATTGTCTCGAAGAACTCCATGCAGTACCGAGGGAACTCGCAGCATGATGCACAGGAATTTCTGCTCTGGCTGTTAGATAGAGTTCATGAAGACCTGAACAATGTAGTGAAATACAATGGCAGACCTCCATTGAAGGTAAGGCAAATCCAGCACAGGCCAACAGGGGCTTTTTTTTTTTTTTTTTTTTTTTTAATTGGTTCCATGGAAGCTTTCCGCTTGAAACAAAATATCTCTGTATTAGCTTCCCAGTATGGCTGTCAAGTGATTAAAAAAAATCAATTGCGATTAATCGCGCAGTTAAACAATGAGTACTATTTATTTAAATATGTTTGGATGTTTTCTACATTTTCAAATATATTGATTTCAGTTACAACACAGAATATAAAGTGTACAGTGCTCACTTTATATTTATTTTTGATTACAAATATTTACACTGTAAAAACCAAAAGAAATAGTATTTTTCAATTCACCTAATACAAGTACTGTAGTGTAATCTTTTTATCATGAAAGTTGAACTTACAAATGTAGAATTTATGTACAAAAAAACCTGCATTCAAAAATAAAACAATGTAAAACTTTAGAGCCTACAAGTCCACTCAGTCCTACTTCTTCTTCAGCCAGTTGCTAAGACAAACAAGCTTGTTTACATTTGCAGGAGATAATGCTGCCCTCTTCTAATTCACAATGTCACCTGAAAGTGAGAAGAGGCGTTCTCATGGCACTGTTGTAGCCGGTGTCGCAAGATATTTACATGCCAGATGCGGTAAAGATTCATATTGTATTTCATGCTTCAACCACCATTCCAGAGGGCATACCTCGATGCTGATGATGGGTTCTGCTCGATAACGATCCAAAGCAATGTGGACCAATGCATGTTCATTTTCATCATCTGAGTCAGATGCCACCAGCAGAAGGTTGATTTTCTTTTTGGTAGTTCGAGTTCTGTAGTTTCTGCATCAGTGTTGCTCTTTTAAGACTTCTGAAAGCATGCTCCACACCTCATCCCTCTCAGATTTTGGATGGCACTTCAGATTTTTAACCCTTGGGTCAAGTGCTGTAGCTAGCTTTAGAAATCTCACATTGGTACCTTCTTTGTGTTTTGTCAAATCTGCAGTGAAAGTGCTCTTAAAACGAACAACATGGGCTGGGTCATCATCCGAGACTGCTATAACATGAAGTATATGGCAGAATGCAAGTAAAGCAGCGCAGGAGACACAGTTCTCCCCCCCGCCCCTCCGAGGAGTTCAGTCACAAATTTAATTAATGCATTATTTTTTTAATGAGCATCAGCATAGAAGCATGTCCTCTGGAGTCAGTCAGCCTCACCTCAGTCCCTGGAAAAATCATGGAGCAGGTCCTCAAGGAATCAATTCTGAAGCACTTAGAGGAGAGGAAAGTGATCAGGAACAGTCAGCCTAGATTCACCAAGGGCAAGTCATGCCTGACTAACCTAATTGCCTTCTATGAGGAGATAACTGGGTCTGTGGATGAGGGGAAAGCAATGGATGTGTTATTCCTTGACTTTAGCAAAGTTTTTGATACGGTCTCCCACAGTATTCTTGCCGGCAAGTTCTCATAGACTCATAGACTTTAAGGTCAGAAGGGACCATTATGATCATCTAGTCTGACCTCCTGCATGATGCAGGCCACAAAAGCTGGATGAATGGACTATAAGGTGGATAGAAAGCTGGCTAGATCGTCGGGCTCAACGGGTAGTGATCAACGGCTCCATGTCTAGTTGGCAGCCGGTTTCAAGCGGAGTGCCCCAAGGGTCGGTCCTGGGGCTGGTTTTGTTCAATATCTTCATTAATGATCTGGAGGATGGCGTGGACTGCACACTCAGCAAATTTGCAGATGACACTAAACTGGGAGGAGTGGTAGATACGCTGGAGGGTAGGGATAGGATACAGAGGGACCTAGACAAACTAGAGGATTGGGCCAAAATAAACCTGATGAGGTTCAACAAGGACAAGTGCAGAGTCCTGCACTTAGGACGGAAGAATCCCATTCACTGTTACAGACTAGGGACCGAGTGGCTAGGCAGCAGTTCTGCAGAAAAGGACCTAGGGGTTACGGTGGACGAGAAGCTGGATATGAGTCAACAGTGTGCCCTTGTTGCCAAGAAGGCTAACGGCATTTTGGGCTGTATAAGTAGGGGCATTGCCAGCAGATCGAGGGACGTGATCGTTCCCCTCTATTCGACATTGGTGAGGCCTCACCTGGAGTACTGTGTCCAGTTTTGGGCCCCACACTACAAGAAGGATGTGGAAAAATTGGAAAGAGTCCAGCGGAGGGCAACAAAAATGATTAGGGGGCTGGAGCACATGAGTTATGAGGAGAGGCTGAGGGAACTGGGATTGTTTAGTCTGCAGAAGAGAAGAATGAGGGGGGATTTGATAGCTGCTTTCAACTACCTGAAAGGGGGTTCCAAAGAGGATGGATCTAGACTGTTCACAGTGGTACCAGATGACAGAACAAGGAGTAATGGTCTCAAGTTGCAGTGGGGGAGGTTTAGATTGGATATTAGGAAAAACTTTTTCACTAGGAGGGTGGTGAAGCACTGGAATGGGTTACCTAGGGAGGTGGTGGAATCTCCTTCCTTAGAGGTTTTTAAGGTCAGGCTTGACAAAGCCCTGGCTGGGATGATTTAGTTGGGATTAGGTCCTGCTTTGAGCAGGGGGTTGGACTAGATGACCTCCTGAGGTCCCTTCCAACCCTGATATTCTATGATTCTATGAATGATGGCTGAAGCATGAAGGAGGAGCATACGACTGTTTAGCATATCTGGCATGTAAATACCTTGCAATGCTGGCTACAAAAGTGCCATGCCAAATGCCTTTTCTCACTTTCAGGTGACATTGTAAATAAGAAGAGGGCAGCATTAAGGCCTGTAAATGTAAACAAACTTGTTTGTCTTAGCGATTGGCTGAAGAAGTAGGACTGAGTGGACTTGTAGGCTCTAAAGTTTTACATTGTTTTGTTTTTGAGTGCAGTTATGTAACAAAAATAAATCTACATTTGTAAGCTGCATTTCATAAGAGATTGCACTATAGTACTTGTATGAGCTGAATTGAAAAATACTATTTTATTTTTTACAGTGCAAATATTTGTAATAAAAATTAAATAAAGTGAGCACTGCACATTTCGTATTCTATGTTGTAATTGAAATCAATATATTTGAAAATGTAGAAAAACATCCACAAATATTTAATAAATTTCAATTGGTATTCTGTTTAACAGTGCGATTGGGGTCAGAGGGCTGTTCCTGGCTCCTGTGGCTGCAAAGAGCTTCAGTCAATGCGTGGCAAGTGTGCACGAGCACAACCCAGTGTGAATGCTGACATCTGAATCTGCCACCCATTCAGTTTGGCAGCTTAATCATGTGCCAGCTATATCCAGCAAAGATGGCTGCCCAGGTGCTCTAGTCCCCTTTGTGGACCCACCCACAGGAGCCGAAAGCACTTGTAATTTCAAATACTTGGCTTTGTCCTGATGTGTTTAGCTAGGAGAACCTAACTTGGCTCTTCCCCGTTTAGCTGTATGTGATTGGTGGGGCACTCCTGCGTATCCGGGCATGCCTCCCTTTGGAATTGCTTTTCCTTTTCAGCCACCGTTGGAAGATGCTGCGCTGCTCGAGGCACCAGGCTTTCCAATCAGTAGCACTTTTGTACAGGAACTCTTTCAAGCCCAGTACAGGTACAGTAACGTTCAGCACACTGATTATGGGGGTTTATGTGCATGTCTTATTGTGGTTATAAAGATTCTTTAATCCTTGGTGGCAGAGCCCGGTGCAATGCAGCAGGGCTGTGTGGTGGGGGGGCAGGCAGGGCAGAGAGGTGGCAGGCAATTAACCCTCTGCAGCACTCCATTTTGTTTACAGTGCTGCTGTGTCTCCATGCCCCACTTGGTCAGACTCCTGAGTGGTTGTGTCTCACTCTGGTAAATGAAATCTGGCCTAAGAGATCTTGCTCCAGAGGGGAGTAACGGCCAGTTTTATTGCACTAAAATTCTTTGTCACTTCAGTGGAAAATGTACATTTGTTCCCCTCTTGCCAGTAAATCAGGAGTGTTTGTTTCAGCCTTCACCCCCAACCTGAGCCCCTATGGCGTTTCCAGCCCAATTGGTCAGGGAGCAAAGGTGTGGGATACGATTTCGCATGTCTGAGATCTGCCTGGGTTGTGCCGAGTCAGGAGCCTGGGGCATGAACTGGAGGCATGTGGTGGCTGCTTGAGTTTAGAATCCCAGGCAAGCTTGTAGTAATGATCATTAAGCTAATGAGGAACCCTCTAGCAGAAAAGAAATTCTGCGCTTAGTCCTTCACTGCCCCTTTGTTCATGGGAACTACCCCAGCTTTCCACCTGGGAGCTGAAGTTGAAAAAAAACTGGCCAACTTCCAAACTCACTCAGCAGCACTGCAGCCGGTCTGGTGTAGGAGATTGCGTGGTCAAACGGTCTTCCCAGTATGTCACTGAGGCTCCCCAGTGGCAAAGAAATAAACTTTGGGATGTTACAGAATCCTGAGCAAGACTGAGTGACCCTATGGCTTGTTAATTTGGGATATGAAATACTCAGGGGATGTGCGAGTGTGTGTATGTGAGGAGTCTCCTTTCTTTCTGAGTGAATGAGATTGAGGCCCATGCAGTGTAGTCTGCATAACCATCCCCTCGCCCACGTGTCTGGGGGAGAATAGTCCTTGTCAGTCTCTTTAGATTAGAATCAGATGTGGGCAAATTGTTAATTTCACAAATGTCTCTTAGTGGAGGCAAAGTGGAATAATAGAGGAGCCTGTTTTCCTGGCATGCCCTGTAATAAATGAGCTCAGAGACTAATTACTGTGTGAGCATCTGGGAATTAGGCACCTTTCATTTACAGCAAGGGTTTGCAAAAACGCTGTGCAGAGCCTTGCTGGAGTGTGTGGGGGAAGGGGTTTGATCAGGCGGGAAGAGCAGGGTCGCTGTTTGTGTTCTTGATGGTTTGCTTGTCCCTAGTTAAATGAGAGATGTAACTTTACCCCCATTGATATTTTTAATAGGTCCTCTCTGACGTGCCCTCATTGTCAGAAGCAGAGTAACACCTTTGACCCTTTCCTCTGTATCTCTCTGCCAATTCCTCTGCCTCATACACGGTAATGTGCTAATCTGTGCCTTGAAGTTAAAATGTTGGGTGTCTTTCCCAATGCTTGGTAGCACTGCAACTTTTAATATAGAAGAGTTTGAGACGCCAACAAGATTTGTGGCAGATTGGGGTCGAATTGAATGGGCCAGTAGAGCTGTATTCTGAAGGGAGCCCCCAAACAATGCTGAAAAGATGAGCTGTGCGGGACCTAGATTTCTTATTTCTCAAAGAATTCCATAAATCTAAAAGTTTTTCCTATACAAAGCAGAATGAAAACAATAAAGATTGAAATTTCCTACAAAACTTAGTTTCAAAATTTCATTTTGGGTTAAAGTTTTTTTTGGTTCCGATTTTGACTTTTTTTTTTTTTTTTCTTCTTTTTTTTTTAAATTGTTCTCCAGGTTCACCAAGTGTAGGAGAAGAAGTAATGAGCTGAGTTTGCAGCAAGAGAGAGATTTAGGTTGGATATTAAGAAAAACTTTCTAACTATAAGGCTAGTTAAGCATTGGAATAGGTTACCTAGGGCAGCTGTAGAATCCTGGTCATTGGAGGTTTTTAAAACCAGGTTGGACAAACACCTGCCAGAGATGGCCTAGATTGACTTGGTCCTGCCTCAGTGCAGGGGATGGACTAGATGACCTCTCAACGTCCTTTCCAGCCCTACGTTTCTTTGATTCTAGAATATAAAAATTTAAAAAAATGTGAACAGAAAATTGGAAATATTCAGTTGCAGAAAGGCCATTGACAAATTGGCTTTTGCCAATGGGAAAATGTTCTGTGGGAAAATTTCCAACCAGCTGTAGTAAAGAGGCTGCAAAAATGCTTCCACTCTTCCCCTTCTCTTTAACCCACTGGGTTTTCCCAGCAGCACCTCTTTGAGAGTGACTTTAGGATGTCAGTTTTGACTGATCTGGGCCATGTTACAAGGATCCTTGAGGTAAAATTAGGATTGCCCTTCAATCAAGAGGTCATCTAGGGCGGCCTCATTGAGGAACTGTATTTTGTGATTCCACTTCCTTGGGAGGACTCCCCAGTTAGTGCATAGAGTAGAGGCTAGCACCATAGGGAACATACCTCTAACTTGGAGCAAGATAGGTGTCCATCCCTCCTTTATTTAAGGGTCTGGTAGACATTTGGGACTCCAAAGCATCTGCTGGGTGGGCACTGGTTGCCTGAATAGCTCCAGGGTAACATGGCCCAGAATGGTCATGTGTGACTTCATTACTGATGATGCAACCAGCCTCTTTGGGAGCTCTATGTGGGAAGTAGGCTTGGGTCGCGACCCAAGGACTGAGTGAGATCCTTACACCATTTTTCCATTCCCTAAATGGCCTGGAGGTTGTCATAACAACCAGATCAGAAATGGTCTGTATTCTTATATGTGCAAGTAAAAGTCCCCATTCAGGGTTCTGCAGCCTGCTTTGTTGATCCAACCAAGCTTAGCTCAGGCTGAGTTTTTCTAGGTACTGTATAGAAATGTTCAGCCATCCCAGTTCTTCCTTGTACTCTCTACAGACCTCTGTATATCACTGTGGTGTATCAAGGGAAGTGTTCGCATTGCATGCGCATCGGTGTGGCAGTGCCTCTGTCTGGAACAGTGGCGAAATTGCGCGAAGCAGTATCCATGGAAACCAAGATACCCACTGAGCAGGTAATGGGCTGGTCTTTGGTCACCGTGGTGCCACTGGTGTCCTGCAGGAGTTCGGATGTGTTTTTTCTAGTTGATATGGCAGGTAACAATGGACACTCGGGGGGGTTCAGATCAGTGGACCTAAATTTGTGGAGGAAATGGGTGACTGCAGAAACTTGCCTGAATGCATTGTCTCTTGCGTGTAACTCTCACATGAATCGGTTTGGCTGCCTGTAGGTTATACCAGCTCCCTGCTCAGGCCTCCAGGCTGCATTGCTGCTTCTGCTCCTTTTTGCTCTATTACTTGAGGAAGGGAAAGCCTGGTGCTTCTGCCTAACAGCCCTACCGTGACTGTGTGCGCACGGGTGTACTCTGCTCACTATTGAGAAACCAGCAGGGGCTCATGGGAAATGTCCTGGAGTTTTGAGATTCCTAGGGGAAAACTACTAAGATGACACTCGAAGGGTCCCATGAAAACCCCTGCATGTGTTCCCTTGATCCCAGCTGCTCCCTCATGGCCAGACCCTCCCCCATTTCTCCTTATTGGCTGGTACTGGAGAATTCCCATCCTCTGTCAGGAACACTTCAGCAAAAGTCCATTCGTTAACTTCTCTCCCCATCCTGGGAGCTTGGCAGCTCAGCAGTGGCCAGCACTGATGGTCTAATGGCTGCTCTTCCATTTCTGCCTTGTAGATTGTGCTGACGGAGATGTACTACGATGGGTTCCATCGCTCCTTCTGTGACGCTGATGACCTGGACACGGTTCAGGACAGTGACTGCATTTTTGCCTTTGAGACCCCTGAGATATTTAGGCCTGAGGGGATCCTTAGTCAGAGAGGTAAGTGGGTAGGTCTTCTAAACACCCTTTTCCCCCCAACTCCACCCCTACTGGAGTATTGGCTATGGGGAATTTGTTTGAAAAGGGGGCATTTGGTTATATATGTCCTAGACCTAGAGAGGAACGTGGAGTGTCTCCTGGTCTGCTGACTCTGAATTGAGCTCTGCTTCCATGGGCTGGCGTTCCAGACCTAGATGGCTTACCTTGGAACCTGGCATCACCAGACCTTGTGGCGGAGGGGTGGTGCAGAGCAACCTGTTACAGTACAGGGCAACTGCACCTGTATTTCTCCTTAGTGCTCCAGCAAGGGCACTCACTCAAGCTTCCAGCTCCCCAGCTGGTGCCTCTCTTGGGTGGAGACATGTATCCCTCTCCTTCTCCTTCTGACCTGGTATCTCCAGGCTGCACAGTTTCCTGCCTTCACTGTATACTTCCCAGCATGGATAAGTTGCTCAGGAACACCTGCATGCTTTCTCTTTAGAGATGGATAACAAGTGTAATTGCTACAGATTTGTTACCACACGGACTTCCCAAGCAAGCCTACTTTGTTCTAATGGTAAAAAGCATTGCAGAGAAAACCTATTAAAAACAATAAAAGAACCTACAGACATGCTTTTAAGTGTACTAAGAACCCCAAGCCTTATATGGATTGTGGCAGGATAAGTCCATCAATACCCCTCCCTAGGAGAGTTCCTGGTTACCAGTTCATCACAGCTTCAGCTCAGAACAAGCACACTCATAACACGTTCAGTTCACACCTTATACAGTTCAGGGGTCTTTGACCTGGAGTTTCCAGAAGCAAGTAACTGGTACAAAACGGGCCTCTCTCTTCAGGGTGTATCTTCAAGAGGTTGGCATTCCCCTCACCTCCAGGTACTTCCTAGGAAATCCACCTCACGCATGCCGCAAAAAGATCTTTGATGGTCCTAGTACCTTTCAGAGATTGCATTAATCCCATCTTCCCGCTAAAGAAGTTCCACAGTCTCATGATGGTAGATAAGCACTTGCGTTTCTAATACAATGCACCCCAGAGCTATTAACCATAATTCAATAAGGTGTAACTTACTTATTTAAAGCTCATTCAGGATATTTTCAGTCTGTCACATCTCTCCCCCTACAGAAGTGGGTGTAATGAGGGTGCTGACCGACGTTCTAGGGAACACATTGACTGAGTGCCTGGGGGCAGGTATTCCCTGGATGGTGGCTGTACCATTACTTCTCTGTTTGACATTTCACCTGTTCCGATAACAAACCACCTGCTAGCAAACCAGCGTTCATCCTTCAAAACTATGTAAGGTGTTGTCTGACCAACATCCTACATAATTGTCCTCTTTAAACCTACGGGACTGAGCTTTCACAAGCATCTTCTTGCCCTGTTACCCCAGATTCTTGGATGGAAACTTGAGACCTGATTCTCCCACTTCTCATTCAGTTTCTAGGGAGCGTGTGTCTTGTTCTGTGGTGCCCTAAGGGGTCAGTTGCTTCAGTTCTGGATTGAGGTTCCCCACTTCCCACCACCCAGGAGTTTTACGAGCAGCCATGCTTTGGACCACGGAGAGAAATAGTTCTGCAGTGGCTCTCAACAATGCACTGCTTTTAACAGGAAAAGTCAAGCCAAGGGAGTGTCTTCAAACCTCCCCCATAGCCAGATTCCTTTCTCTGCCCCACCTCCCCTGAATTTGGGCTCTAGGGACTCCCGTGGCCCCACCTCTGGGTTCAGGTGATGGAGTATTGATCCCCCACACCATTGGTTCCTTTTGTCCACCCCCTTCACCCCCACTGAGTCAAGGTGAGCAGAATTCCCTCTCCCACCTGGCTCAGGATCCTTCACCATCTCCCCAGCAGCTGTCTTACCCTGTACTTTTGCATTTCCCAACCTGGGGTAGATGTGTCAGTGCACTGCAGCTGCCTCAGTCTCCCTACTTTTGGCTGGAGACACTGCCATCATCAGGCTCTGTTCTGCCCCAGGGTCCCTTTGAGGGGCTGGCAGAGAACTTTATTTCCTGATCTGCATTTTAGGGCCCAGTTAATTTCCCTTTAAGTCAGTAGGTCTTGTCCCTTCTCCTGAGCAACAAGCACTCTCATCCCCTCGCCTCTCAGTCTGCATGCTCTGGGGATGTAACCGGACTCTTGGACATGGGCAGTGGAAATGTGATGCCCCTTCCCCCTGTCAGCTACTCTCTTTGCATTTTTGCTCTCATGCCCTCTGCCTGCCCTGGCCTGTCTGAGGCTAACTGAGGACTTGTCTACACTACAAAATGAAGTTGACTTACAGCCACCACAGTAATTAAAGCTCCTTCTTGTGCCTTCTGTCGGTGGTGCGCATCCTCACCAGATCACATCCAATCCGCCAACTGAAGTGGGGCATTGTGGGACACTGACAGCTGGAGCCTGGCAGCCCTGCCCTCTGCCGTGCTGCTGACAGCCTGAGCGGTCAGCTGGGCCCTTCCTTCTGCTCCGGTGCTGACAGGGTGAGCTCAGGCTGTCAGCCCTGTTAATTTGCAGGTCTCATTGACCATGGTCACCCCAAAACCAGCTCCCCATTTCCTTACATAACTCCTCATTTGAGTTGAAACTGCAGCATAGGTCATGTCCCTTTTGTTCTAAACTCCTTGAAACTTTCTCCTGTACATTTCGGGGGTCAGTTTAAACTTTTGTAACAAAGCTTGTTAACTGTCATCATCTTTATAGTCCTCGCTTCCCGTAAGGGTAAAAATGGCCACGGCCTTTGTCCCAGACAGCAGTGGAGCAAGGTACCTTACCATGTCCCTTTTCCCCTGCTTTATTCAGCTAGCACCCCAGTTCAAAAGCATGTTGGAACACACCCCTATCATTCCCCTCCCTAAAGCGAGGTACACCACTCATCAGGACAGGTACTGGGGACTGGTTCCGACAACTGTTCTGCTGTTGCAGTCTCTCTATCTGGAGCTGGTAGTGCTGCTTCTTGTCCTCTTCTCTCTCACACAGACACTGCTGCTCCTGGTCTGCAAGCTGTTGGGTTTCCAGACGCACTCTGTCCCTCTCCAACTGCAGCTTCTCCTGCTCCAGCTAGTGAGCTGTCCACCACTCCTGTTCCAGTGGTGGGCTTGGTCTGGATGGAACATAGTTGTGCCTCTCTGCCTCTTCCCTGTAGGGCTCTCCATCTGCTGGATCCTCCTCCAGCAGGCTGGAGGTTTTCTGAACCATCATTCCTCAGCTGGTCATTAGAATACAACAAATTGATTAGTTAGACAAATCAGCTCTGAAAGCATTTCTCTGCATAACTCAACCAGCCCATTTTTCTTCAGCTGTTTATAATTCACTTTCCCCTGTCTCTCTTTGCTATTCCTTTTCCCAAAATGACTACTGAGACACTTGTCTCTGTGCTTTTCCTTCTTCAGTACTTGCTTTTACTGATGTTGGCACTTGTGCAATTCAGATTGTTACAGATCCCAAATACATTGTCATCGTATATGTTACAGTTCAGGGCACCTGCCCCTGTATTTCCCGTTAGTGGCCCAGCAAAGGCACTCACTCTCTGGCAACAGCTGGGGGGCTGGAAGCACAAAAGTGGGTGCACCTTTTGGGCTGCTAAAGGGACAGTGGCAGTTGTCCTGAACTCTGACACAACCCCAGAAGCTAAAATTTTGCTATGAAAATCAGATTGCTGGTGATGTTTCAGGAATAAACAAAACGTGCCCCTCTCTTTCTAAGACAGTTCTCTCCCTGTCTGGGTAACTCTCATTCAAGTCAATAAGAGTAACTCAGATCCTGCAGGGTGAAAGCACTGAGTTTCTCCTGTCTTCTTTGCAACAGCTGGTGCTAACACATGCTTCAGCCAATTCTTGCATTTTCCAGCTGAACTGCATGCTGCTGGTGCACAGGCAGAGAAGGAAACCAAAAGAAGCTAGATTTGCTGGAGCTCTGTTGGCAATTTGGCAGAGTACAGATTTCACCAACTAGAGGAAGAAACATCTGAGAGTGGGATGTAGGAGAACAAAAGCAAAATTTTATATTTGAAAATGAGCAAGGGTTTTTTCATTTACTCCTTCAAACAGTTCTCCTTCTACATACAAACAAAATGAGCTGATCTAAAACTACAGGTGCATATGCAACAATTGAACTGGGTTTCCAGTGTAAGATACTAGGGTGTGTGTGTTCTCTATTGTATCTCTGTTGTATAGAAATAATTGCACATGTAAAATAACTTTTTTGTTGAACTAGATTCATTGTCAAATTTTTTTTAATATAAATGACCCAATCTAGAAGCCCTGATTTTACACTGACGTGCTGTTCTAAATTAGAAGAAGGCTTCTTGAGAGCATGTTGACATTCCCCTGGCAGTGGAGGGCACAAGGACCCAATGGTAGAGGAAAACCATTTAAAATGCCTTCTCTCCCCTAATGTTTCAGGAATTCATGTGAACAATAACCTGAATAACTTGAAATATGGCACTGACCACCACAGAACATCATCTTATACACAAGGGGCGGTGAAGTCTGGGAAACAGGAAACCTCTACTCGCTCAGCAGCCAGTGACAAGATTGTATTGCTGGTCTGCAGCAGAGCATCTACCGGACAGCAGGGGAAAAGGTAAACCCCAGCTTCCAGGCTACACCTCTGGTCGTGGCCTCCATGGAAAGCCAGGATTCACTGTTGTGTAACTCTCCATGTACTGAGATGACAGCATAGACACCTCTCTCTGGAGCCACAGTGTAAAGTCTGAACTCTTGTTGGGAGCCAGAGTGATGTGTGAAGACTTGTTGGCCCACTAAAAACATGTTCAGTGATGTAGCCATTGGATTCATTTGAAACCATTAATAGTTGAGTCTGCAGTTAAATGGGTGCAACTTCTGTGAACGCTAATGGGAGCTCTGTGTGTCATAGGGAATTAGATCCCGTCAGCGGGCCTGAAATCCCTCTGATGAGCCCAGCCTGTCACACTCTACGTGATGTGCCTCCCTGCCAAATGTCAAGGCTTCTACCTGCTCTTGCTGAGGTGCTCGAGTGGGCATGGGAAATATTTTATAATGAGAAGTTTATTCTCCTTCCTCGTCTTTGTATTGATAAATGGCTGAGCCATTGATGTTCACACTTTCCAAAAACTCACTTTCAGGTAGGGGCTGGACCCCCACAATTTCAGCCTGAAAATGGGACCTTGTTGGTGGGAAGTTAGAACCAACTGAAAAGGCCCTTTTGAATGTGACCGCTGAGACAGCCTTAACAGTAACTTGTCCCTGTGTGCTCAAGGGTGTACCCCTGAATGTTCACCCTCCCTCCCCCCAAATCCATCTGGGCTTGATTCTGATCTCAATAGGTCTCCGAGGTCTGGGCTCCACTGAAGTCAGTGGAGGTGGGGTGAGGGTAGAATTGGGCCTTGTGTGTTTTCCTGAGATGGTAACTGGAGTTAACGAGGAGAGCTTTGGGTGAGCTTTGCCACCGACTCTGCTGGGAGCAGAATTAGGCCATTGCTGGAAATCTCATACAGTGTGTCATCTTTAACTTTGAAACTCCAGGCTTTGGCAGGGTTGTAGACACGCAGTGAGAGAGGGCAAATAACATCAACTGAGTCAGGATTGTCCCTTCAAAAAGACTAATCTTCTAACGGCTTCTTAAAACGTTGCTCCCTTCGATAGGTTTGGCCAGCCCTTTGTGTTGCACCTGGAGAAAACAACTGTATGGGATCTCCTCCAGAAGGAAATCCTGGAGAAGATGCAGAATATTCTGCGGCCCACGGCCTGCATTCAGGTAAGACAGACTGACACTTCTGATCCTGGAATCTCCACCTCTTTGTCTTTGTAGCTTAAAGCTGATGGAGAATCCAGTTGATTGTAGGTGGCGAAGGTGCTGTGTGTGGTGATGGAATATTCCTTAAGTGAAATATATACCCAGGGGTAGTGTGCAGTCTGACAGTCAGCCTGTGTGTGCTGTTTGCCGTATTGCCCACTTTTATTTACCACCTTGAAAACATATAGGTGCTCGGCCTGGGCAGGGGCTGAATGAAGTCCGCTTCCTATGGCTGTTGCTTAAAGGATTTCTGTCAATAGCTCTGTTCACCATTCCGAGAGCAAAGTGCTTGTATGTTCTTGGCGTGCCATATTGATAGTCACTTCAGTCTCAGGTCAGACATCTAGTGATCAGGACGTAACTTCTGCATTTAAAAGAGAAAATCCCTTTGCCAAGCGCTCTGAGCTGAGGCGAGCGTGAGAAATGCAATGCCAAGGGGAGTAGGCGCACTAGAGTGCTTGGCTTCAGGCTGATGCAGGCACTGCTTGTCTTCAGTCTTTGCATAAGGTGGATGGAGGAGCTGAGATCAGGTTAGATGGGAAGCCAGAGAATTTTCCTGTCCCCTTAGTACTTTGGTGGTCTGTTTAGAACCCAGGCTGAACTTTCCCTCTCTTTATTCCTGGGGAACTTTTGCTCCAGTTAGTCCTTTGCTTATAATTGTGTCAATGAGGATTGCTCATTTTCCTCACCCCCCCACTCAATAAGCCTCAAACTGTTCAGTTTAAATTGCAAAAATCTGAGCCTTGAAGCTGTAATGAGTCATGTGTAAGATCAAACATGTGCCAGCCTTTGTTTTGTAGTTCTGCCATTAACTTTCTTAATTGAGAAATGTGCCTTAGAAAAGACTTTGAAACATTAGTTGGTGTGTTCATGGCTCCCACAAGCATGCT
This sequence comes from Platysternon megacephalum, assembly GCA_003942145.1. NCBI lineage: Eukaryota > Metazoa > Chordata > Testudines > Platysternidae > Platysternon > Platysternon megacephalum. The sequence continues at coordinate 1,544,198 of QXTE01000040.1, read as the reverse complement.
AGGTGGCTCTTAGAGCAGCCATGTCTGTTGGAAAAGTCTGTGTAAGAACAAGCAGGTGAGGGGAGAGAGGAGACATTGCCTATCACTACGGAGGAGTTCCTGGTGATTCTCCCAAACCTCAGCTCTTTCACGTGTCCCCACGTTGGCTTCCAGGTGCAGGAACATCTACTCTTAGCACAGTAGCCATGAGAACTTAATCTACTTGTGAAGCGCATGCTCAGAGGGGCAGATCCTGCCTCGGCACTTGCAGGGAGTGAACCAGCCCTGTAGAATAAATCTAACTTCAGTCACTCAACCAGTTCACTTTTTCCCCTGTTTACCATAGGTGTGTCCATTCAGCTTGCGGGTGGTTAGTGTTGTGGGCATAACATACCTATTACCTCAGGAGGAGCGGCCCCTCTGCCACCCCACTGTGGAACGGTAAGCGCGGCCCTTGTCCCCCCGTGGGGCACAGTGTTTCCCAGTTCACTACTCACTTGTTCTAGTGTTGCAGTTAAAGTATTGCTGCTTAGTCCGTAGGAGACGGGTGCCTTACGTGTGGGAGCATAGACAGACTTTCTAAACCTGGGGCCATGGATGTATTTTATATTTGTTGTAAGAAAATTCCATTAGAAAACTCCTACTTGGTGCCACTTGGAGAAGGAGAGCGAGTGATTGGAAATAGATGGGGAGAGAAGATGAGAAACTTTGAGAGGCAGGTGTGTGGTGCTGGAGATGGTAAAAGACTAAGGGAGTAAAATGACTGCAGGCCACATGGGCGGCAGGTCTCCTCCCCTGCCGCGGCTGCCGGACCCCCGGTTGCGGGGTTTGGCAGCGAAGTTTTTGCTTTATTACGCCCCATGCAGGTTCCGGGGTGGCTGAGGAGGCACATACTGCTGCCTCAGCCACCCTGGAACCTGCATGGGGCATATCAAAAGCATCTTCTAGCAGACGCTTTTCCCCTGGGCAGTTCGGGTCCGGGGAGGGGAGGCACGGCATGGTTTTGGCCAGCCCAGGGCTCCTCCAGCCGAGGTGGGGGTGCCCAGGGCTNGGGGGGTCTGGGGGCTCCGGCCAGGGGGAGGGCGCAGGCAGAAGGGGCAGAGTTGGGTGCTAGCCTCCCCAAAGGGCTGAGCAAGGACTGTGTTCAGCTGTGCCCAGGATGGGACCATCTCTAGGAGCGAGAGGAGTTCAACTTACCGGCTGTTAACTGGCATTAGACATGCTAGTGTCGAAGGAAAACAAGGAAGGGACTGTGGGCTCTAAAACCTCATCTCTAAAATTGGATTTCTGCCCCCAGAGTGGAACATATTATAGTAATTCTGCCTTTCCCTAGTACTCCCATCCCACAACGCTTCAGGAACCTTACTCAAGAACCACTTCACCCATCATTGCAATGCACACTCATCTAGGTGCTGGGATAATGTGTTGAGCAGAGTCATATATGTAGCTAGAATAGTTTGGAATGCAAAACCATAGCAGCAGCGTGTGACATTACTGCATTATCCTGAAGACAGGGAATGAAGCAAGAAACTACCCAAAGGAATATGATGGTCAGCAATAAAATACTGAAGTGACGGGCATAATTAAGTTTAAGATTCTGTCAGTTATTTTTAGTCAAAGTCAGGGACAGGTTGCGGACAATAAACAAAAATTCACAGAAGCTCGTGACCTGTCCCTGACTTTGACTAAAAATACCCTGCGTGTGGGGGGAGAAGGGAACGGACGGACAAATAGATCACTGCTGGGGGCTTGCAGCTGTTCCAGCCCACGGCGGCATGGGCTGTCTGCTGCCGCCCCGTGCTGGGGGCAGTCCGGCTGGCCCCAGGGGCTGCTCCTGCGGCAGGGGCTGACTGCCGCTGCTCCAGCACCAGGGGTGCTGACCCAATCCCAGCTGCTGCTTCAGCCCTGCCCCAGAAGAAGTCCGAGAGAGCCTGGAAAATCATGGAATCTGCGACCTCCGTGACAGAATCGTATCCTTAGGCATAATGAAATGCCACAGGTAGATCCCCAAATTGGAATTTGGCCAGTTCACTGGGGCAAAGTTTCGTGGGCACCACTCTTCTCTGTTATGTGCCATAGTACGTTGAGTGGCTAGGGCCTCCAGTTTTGGATGTGAGAAACCCTTTAAAATTCTTGTCAGTTTTGTGCATGCGACAGGCTTGATTACAGACAAAATCAGCCATTTTTCAAGGGAGAAAATGCTGGAATCCAGTTGGTGAACAGAAAATCTGGTTCATGCTCTGTTTCTCTGGTCACACGTGTTGCTGGCTTCATAACTTGCTGTTTGAGGAGTTTTCCTTGCTCTATTTTGCACAGTGAAGTGTGTCTAACACATGAATTGACAAGTAGTTTTTTTCTGGTATCATTTCTTTATTCTATTTCCTGCTGATAGCACGAAGGAAAATCCCCCAGAATATCTGGTCATTCTTGTGAATGGAGACTTTATGGATTAAGCTGTTCTTGCTGGATTTTTTTTTGAGTAGCCTGTCTGTATTGATGCAGCCGGTTAGCGGCAGTAGTAGCTAAGCTGAAAGACTTGCTTCGCTGATCCAGCTGAATTCCTGCTTCATAGGGCCCTGCTAGGTTAGCTCAGGGGCTGAGGGTGTGCAGTGGGTATAGATACAGATACACACATACACGGTACAGGGTGACTTGAGTTTTAGACCCAGTGCTGTTCTAACCCTACGATGTCGTCTTCTCTCTCCAGGGCACTGAAATCATGTGGACAGGGTGGAACTGCTCATGTGAAGTTGGTGGTAGAATGGGACAAAGAGACTAAAGATTAGTAAGTATGATTGCATTAACTGCAGGGAAATATTGGCAAACAGCCTGGCATGATAGGAAATGCAGCAAACTGTTAAATCCCATAGAATCTCCAGCTTCTGAGATGTTCAGGTGAGACACTAGTGACTGGAGCGTCTGTGTGGTGGGATTCCTACTTCTGTCTAGCCTGGATTCCGTACTATCCGAGCTGGCTTCTCAATCACAAACCGTTTGCTCCATGTGCACAGCTCCCATTCATGTCAGAGGGGTCTTAAGGGAAATACATCGGGTGGCTTTTCTGCTACCTGATCCAGACCCAAGGCTGAGTGAAAACTGCTTCCCTTTCTTGCTTTGTTAGTTGTTGTAGAGCAGCCTCTTACCAAGGCTGGCTCCCCATGGGATGGGACAGATCAAGCAAGCAGTATCTCCAGCCCTGCAGTGGCTCCTCTGTAACGTTGGGGTGTGTATTGTACAACTGGTAAATGCCTTGTTTCCCTGATGCAGTTTGTTTGTGAACATGGAGGATGAGTACGTCCCAGACTCCGAAAGTGTCCGCCAGCAGAGGGAGCTTCATCACCAGCCTCAGTCCTGCACTTTATCTCAGTGTTTCCAACTTTACACCAAAGAGGAACAGGTAGGAGCCCAGGGCCTGGCCTCTTTCAATATGGAGCGGGAAGCTGGGGAGGAGAAGGGGATTCCATCATCTTCTCTGCTGCTTTAGTCACTTCCGGTGCTGCCGCCGAGATGCACTAGTTTGCTGGAGTAGCTGTTCTGCAGACATGATTCATTGGGGTGTCCGAGCCCCAGGGTCAAATCCTTCTCCCCCTCTGGCAGTGTCCGCCTTTTGAAGAGGTAATGCTTTCTGCAGATGTGCCTCCCGCTAGTCTGGAGACAGTGTGGGCTTCTCTTTATTCTCATGGGAATATGCTATTGTGTGTTTCCAAGTTACTTAACCTCTTGTAGAAGAACTTCTTCAAGCTGGGGAACGTTGGAGGGAGAGATTGCTAGCTTGGTATCAGGTGCCTTCAGAGAGCAGCCTTTTCATGGCTTCTGGGAGGGATGTTCTGTGCATGATAAGCATGGGGCTGTAAAGGAGGATAACATGCAAATGTCACTTTAATGCATGCGTATGTGATCTACATGCCTGGCCATGAAACGGGCTGGCACAATCCAGAACATGAAATTGGGTTCCACATGTCTTGGGCAGGGGGCTGTAATTACAGAGAGGAAGCAGTGTAGGTCCAAAACGAAGTTCAAGCTGTTCTGCAGTGACTCAGGAGCATGAGCACCAGCCTCAGGGCAGGCTGTTCAGAACCAGGGACCAACCCCAAACTGGCTGTGAGTTCTGTACGTAGATTTCACCCACCAACTAGCAAGTGTAAACTCCTCGGGCGCTATCACAGCCTAACCGCGGAGTCACAGACAGTTCCCTTGGGTACTCCCGTCTGTCTTGCCACCCTGGTAAGCTTACTTTTGTGATAGAACGTCCCTTACACCAAGTATCACAGCAATGCTCAGGACACTTCCAGTCTCAAAGGACCAGTCACTTACCCCAGGTCACTTGCACTTTGGATCTCACCCCAGAGACAACACTACCCATCCTATAATAAACTATCTGAAGATTTATTGTGTAGGGAAAGGATACAAGAGTTATTATTTACAAGGTTAAAGCAGGAACGTAGATATGCACAAATGAGTTGCAGTCTAAGTTTTAAAAGATAATAAAAGCCTCTAGGATAAGCAAGCTCTATATGACCTTTAGGGCTAAACCTGGGGGATCTTTTGTTTATGTCAAATAATCCTTGTCCTCCAGAGTCCAAGCAGCATAGAGATACAGCCCCTCCTTGTTAGGGGCTTTTATACCTTGGTCCCCTTCTGCTTTGAGCTGCAAACTGAACTGATGGGAGGAATTCACTAGCAAAACTTGTCCTCATGGGATGTGGGGGCAGAGTAAACCAGTCTTTTGCCCTTTGATGTTCCACTTTAGCCCATCTGCCGTTGATGGGCCTTCCTTGTGAGGCAGGATAGAACCCCTTCTGTGGGAGACCAGCATTTCACACTAAATAATGTTTCTCCTGTCTGGTGATTTGCACAGTTGCAAAGGCTTAGAATGCAAATATTCAAATATTACCTTACAGTATGGGATACAGACGTTATATGTGAGATTAATGCATGCAGCAGCTCACAAGCATTCAATAAAGCTTAAACACTAAACACATCCTTGTAATACCAATACCTGTTTTAACAATACTAACACCCTGGTGAGCCAGACTGATTTCAGCTGTGTATTTGTCCGTGTTCCATTGAGCCACGAGGACCATGGGCAAGCGTGTTCTCGCCCTCAGCAAAAAATCGCTTTCTCATACTGCCACACCTGTCCGTTTTTTACCTGTGTGTGTGTGAGAACATGGAAGGGAGTGTTTGGAAGTGGAAGTAGGTCCTTTGCACAGCTGCACTGGCTGAAGTGCCTCCTGCATCCATCCCCTTCATGTTTATTACGCACCATCAATGTGGCGAGTGGTGGGGAGCTCCTCTGCGCTGCTGGAAGCCCCCGTTGGCCAGGGTGCCAGCCAGACAGTGAAGGTGTTTGGAGCAGGTGTCGGGATGCCCTGGGTCTGAGCGCATAAGTGAGCAATGGCTGTAGGGAAATGTTTGAATTGAGATGTTTGCCAGCTAACAGCTGCTAATGCTCCTTGTTCTTAGCTTGCTCCAGATGATGCATGGCGCTGCCCCCATTGCAAGCAGCTGCAGCAAGGGAGTATTACATTGAGCCTATGGACTTTACCCGATGTTCTCATCATACATCTAAAGAGGTTTAGACAGGTAAGAAACCTGAAGTGGGAGACTCCAAAAGGAACCCTGAAAAATGGGCTTTCAAACTACTGACCCTCTGAGGGTAGGCAGTTGATTGGCACTTTGCCTTTTGGCTACATTGCAATGAAACACTGTCCCCAAGTGGCCAATTGTGCTCACTAGAAGTATGAATATCCTAGATGGGCTTGTATTGACACCTGGAGTTGTGGTTCTTGTGCAAACCAAAGTAAAGTCGGAGTGTTCCTCAACACAACCGACACTGCGGTTCAAAGCTGCATTTACTGCGCACTGGAACATGTCGGCATTGCCTGCCTTCCTGTGCGTTCTTCTGTCTGCCACAACAGCTTTCGGCTTTGGAACTTTGCTCTCGTTTCTCTAGTAGCCTCTGGAGAGAGGAGTTGCAGAGAGAAGTCCCTTACGGTGCGACTGTGCTTCTGCATCATGCCATTCCTCTTCTCCTCAAGCTCCGAATCCTCCCTGACATTGTAACACACGTTTCCTTTCAAACAGGAAGGAGACCGAAGAATGAAACTTCAAAACATGGTCAAGTTCCCTCTGACCGGCTTGGATATGACCCCTCACGTCGTCAAACGTAGTCAGAGTAGCTGGAGTCTGCCATCTCACTGGTCCCCATGGAGACGACCCTACGGTCTTGGAAGGGATCCTGAGGATTATGTCTACGACCTGTATGCGGTGTGCAATCACCATGGCACTATGCAAGGAGGGCACTATACAGGCAAGTGCTCTGCAGCTTTAGACTGATGCAGTTTCCAGAAGATGGGTAACTGTCAGGGTGGATCTCGGTACCCTCACCAACATGCCGCCTTCCCAAACCTGCAGGAGTCTAGCTTGGCCCCTCAGAGCCTGCTAAAAAGGGGCCATTTAGTGTCAATTTTATAGGTGTGTTTTTGTGAGCTGCTTACAGGGAACTGGAACAATGCCCTCTAGGCCCAAACTCCCTTCACACGTCCTACCAAACAGCCTGTGCACAGCTCCTTCTAGTGCAAGTAATTCTAGAAACACAGTCCAATGGCTGAGTCCAACTCTAGGTGCTTGGAGAAGATGGTGCTGAGGGCTGCCAGGTAGGTACTTAGAGCCCTGTTTGCTGCTGCCTGCTCCCTAATGGCACTGACTTGACAGGAGTTCGCCTGAGTCTGGAGTGCCAATAGGGTTTTAGAAACGAGCTGCACATTAGATGAAATTACAATCAAATCTGACACAAATGAGTGTCTCCCAGTCGTCCTAATTGCTTTTCTTGGAGATAGAAATGCTAAAAAGCCATAATCCTTAGAATGGACGGTCAAGTTAACCCTCCTTACATCTTCCAAAATACTGTTCAGTGCTTGCCTGCCTCCAGAGCCTGTGTTGTATATGAGCTTCAGCTGTGTGTGTGCATATCCCAGCAGATTCCTACTTGCTTGGCCTTATGTAGCTCTATGGAACAGCTGGAGAGAGTCAGGAATTTAACACTGCTCAATGTCTTTGCTTGTGTGCTCCCAGCCCAGTGATCAGACACATACCCGTCCTTCAGTGTGTATCCTCTGGATCATAGAATCATAGAATCATAGAATCTCAGGGTTGGAAGGGACCTCAGGAGGTCATCTAGTCCAACCCCCTGCTCAAAGCAGGACCAAACCCAACTAAATCAGCCCAGCCAGGGCTTTGTCAAGCCTGACCTTAAAAACCTCTAAGGAAGGAGATTCCACTACCTCCCTAGGTAACCCATTCCAGTTCTTCACCACCCTACTAGTGAAAAAGTTTTTCCTAATGTCCAACCTAAACCTCCCCCTCTGCAACTTGAGACCATTACTCCTTGTTCTGTCATCTTCTATCACTGAGAACAGTCTAGATCCATCCTCTTTGGAACCCCCTTTCAGGTAGTTGAAAGCAGCTATCAAATCGCCCCTCATTCTTCTCTTCTGCAGACTAAACAATCCCAGTTCCCTCAGCCTCTCCTCGTAAGTCATGTGCTCCAGCCCCCTAATCATTTTTGTTGCCCTCCGCTGGACTCTCTCCAATTTATCCACATCCTTCTTGTAGTGTGGGGCCCAAAACTGGACACAGTACTCCAAATGAGGCCTCACCAGTGCTGAGTAGAGGGGAATGATCACATCCCTCGATCTGCTGGAAATGCCCCTACTTATACAACCCAAAATGCCATTAGCCTTCTTGGCAACAAGGGCACACTGTTGACTCATATTCAGCTTTTCGTCCACCGTAACCCCTAGGTCCTTTTCTGCAGAACTGCTGCCCAGCCATTCGGTCCCTAGTCTATAGCAGTGCATGGGATTCTTTCGTCCTAAATGCAGGACTCTGCACTTGTCCTGCATCATTCTGAATAGGTTCCATTAAGAGACAAGATACAGCAACAGAAGCAAGATGCCACAAACAAAAAATAAAACAAACAGAGCTGCCCCAAAGCAGGGGTCCCTTCTCTGTGGGCAGCATGGGGCAACCATAGGCACTGGAGTGTGTACAATGCACATCTCCGGTCTCTTCAGCAAGCTTCCCGCTGGCCATTCAGCGTCTGGGTAGCCAGTATAATAAATCTGTGAGCCTTCCTTCTCCACTTGGTCTAACTGAGCCCGTGGCAGCAGAAGAGGTTGCTTGCAGTTTGCCGTACAACGGATATGGCTGCTGGGTTGGCAGGAATGAAGTGAATGGTGCCTGGTGCTGTGAGGTTTCTAACGCACTCTTCCGTCTCTCAGCATATTGTAAGAACTCTGTAGATGGCTTGTGGTACTGCTTCGATGATACTGAGGTGCAGCAGTTGGCAGAAAACGAAGTCTGCAAGCAGACGGCTTATATCCTCTTCTACCAGAGGCGGACGACGATCCCATCGTGGTCGGCTAACAGCTCTGTGGCAGGTAAAGCCAGGCTGGCTTGGTCAAGGAACTTACGTGGTCTTTCCTTATAGAAATGACGGAAGAGCTTTAGCTTAGTGATCAAATCAGCCTTGTGCCTCGCTCCTCGCCAGCCCCCGGTGCGCAGGGCTGCTGTGGGAGTGGTCAGGGAGCTGGCATAGCTAACTAGCCGTGCCGCTAGCCCTTGTGGCTGCCTGTTCTTAATGATGATTTCAGCTTGTGCTGACAAGGCAGGAGTAGAGACAGCTCCCAAAGAGCATATGCCTGAGTTTGCTCCCACTGAGGCCTCTTCTCGATGCTGAAGATGCTGGGAAATTCTTCCACTGCTGCTCTGGCACTTGCTCTGTTCGCTTGGGGCTCGTCCTGGGGGACCCACTCCTGTAGCTAATGCACAGGCACTTTTACCACAGAGATAAAAACGCTGCTGGCCAGCTCACACTCGCACGGCCGCTGGCGGAGCAGCCCTGGAGGGAGGACTTCAGTCTCATGAGTGCTGAGGGAACTTTAACCAGCCTGGCTAGTGTCCTTGCCCAAGGAGGTTCCAGTTCAGTTACTGCGCTCAGCTGTGTCCCTTCACCCTGCCAGAGGCACGTGGCTTCCTTCCTGTAACCAGTTCAGCTCTGTTTTTTATCTAGAGCGCCCTGATCATGTGTATACAGTACGTTGGTCAGTCCTCCTTTGATTAGGAGGCCAGCCCAAGTGTATCACGGGGGCAGCTCCACCTGCACGTTCTCCAGGCATGCTCTCCCTGCTCCAGGTGCTGTAGGATGGCTGCCCAGACTCTTCCCAGATTGCACTCCTACAAACAAACGTCTTCGTGTCTGTGCACCGTGCCTCGGGTGGCATGTACCCAGGTTTCATCACCAAATTTGGTCGTCTGGGTGGATCATTAGGTTCCCTGGCCCAGGCCAGGTACTGATGGGGGAGTGCGACGTGACTGTTGATCCAGGCCCCCTGGACACAAACTGAAGTGTTCCTGGTAGCTGGTTGAAGTGGCTGTGCCTCTAACTGGTTACAAAATCATGGGTAAAAGATGTGACATGGACAGGGCCTTAAAGAAATCCTAGGAGACTTAATATCCACAAAGGGAGAGACTGATTTATGTCGTCTCCTTCCCACAAAAGGAAGAAAAATCTCCTTCAGGGAAATTGTACGGTGTGCACGCATTGGGGTGGGGCAGGGTTAGGGGGGGAATACCATCTCGGAGGGGCTGAGTTGAAGAATATAGTAAGGGGAAAGTTGCATATGAAGGGGAGAAAGCTAAGGGGAAAGAGTAAATAGGTAAGTCTTGGAGCCCATTTTGATTTGGATGTTTGCATATGTAGCAGCCAGTCAGATTGCCGGAGCATTATTCTTCAGGAAAAAAATTAAAATTTTTTTTTATAAAGCTAGCCAGTCTGGAGCTAGTTTGTTCATCCAATTACAGTGATATGCTATACCTATAACCTGGTCTGTCACTGGTAGAATCTCACTAATTCTCTAAGCCAACCAAATGCAGCAAGTCAGCGACCCTCAGTCAATTGAAAGGAGTGGCTCTGTCCGTTGTGGGGTCGGATAGAAGTGAAGTTGCTGGGGTGTTGGGGCAGGATCGGGATCTCTGCCTTTAGAGAGGAGTTGCCGTGTGTTTGAGTGGCAGCCTGGGCTGAGCTCTGCTCTCGTGGCCCTCTGGCTGCAGTTCACATGTTGCTGGAAGAAGAGTTTCACTTTATGGGTGAAATCATGTGACGTGAATGGATTTATTCCTTCGCTAGTCAGAACATTGCAGTCACATAGGCACAGCTCTGCTTTCCGGCAGTTAGAGTTGAATCCCAGTGGTAGGAATCAGAGTAATAGCCGTGTGAGTCTGTATCCGCAGAAAGGAACAGGAGTACTTGTGGTAGGAATGTAATTTGCTTGTGATTAGTCAGTGCCTTGGTAGGGGGTGTGTGATCTGTAATTGGCCACATGCTGCTGGTCTGATCTCAGTGCCCTGATCCCTCTGCAGGCTCTACAAGCTCTTCTCTGTGTGAACACTGGGTGAGCCGGCTTCCTGGCAGCAAACAGCCCAGCATCGCCTCAGCAGCTTCCTCCCGACGCACGTCTCTGGCCTCGCTTTCCGAATCAGTTGAGCTGACTGGGGAAAGGAGTGAAGATGATGGTGTGTATGAGCGTTCTGACGCATTGTGTGGGAAGGGGGTTATCAAATCAAAACCGGTCTGTGGATCCAGGGTTTCCTCTCAATACAGCCCGTCTCCTAGGCTAGCAGCAGAATGCACAGAGCACCGGGAGCGGGCTCCCTAAGCTGAGCAGGGAGTGCTGGGGAGGCAGGCAGTGGACCCAGCCTCTAGGAGCAACAGACAGTGATCAAGGAGTGCCAGGAGACTGAGTGGCACTGATGGGCTGCCCTTTTTGGGAGGGTGGGAACCAGCATAGAGGGCCTTGGAGAGAGAGAAAACGTAAGATGGACACCACAGCATGTGCCCAGCCCCTCTAGAAAACGGTTTTTGTTTATTTTTTTGAGAATTAAGTTTTCATGTTTGCAGGGAGCAATATCAGGCTGACACTCCACGTACGTTTAGTGTAGAGCAGCGGTTCTCAAACTTCATTGCACCGCAGCCCCTTCTGACAACAAAAAAATGACTACACAGCCCCAGGAGGGGGACTGAAGCCTGAGCCCACTTGAGCTCTGCTGTCCTGGGGGTGCCAAAGCCGAAGACCAAGGGCTTCAGCCCCAGGCAGGGAGCCTGTAATCTGAGCCCCACCACCCAGGGTAAAGCCCTCAGGTTTGGCCTTTGGCCCTGAGCCCCAGCAAGTCTAAGCCAGCTCTGGCAACCCCATGAAAATGCAGGCGTGACCCACAGTTTGAGAACCGCTGGTGTAGTGTTGCCATGCTCAAAGCGCGCATGGGGCACGATCTTTTCATTTCCCCAGCAAAGAGAACACTAGCAGATTCCCCTTTACAAATAACCCGATAGCTGCTGGCTGCACTCCGCTTCTCCAGGATTTCTCCATCTGCTGTTGGCTTAGCTTTCTGAGTTAAAAAACAAAACAAAACTAAGTGTTGCTCTCTTCCCCTGCAGGGGGGTTCTCGACTCGACCCTTTGTAAGAAGCGTCCAGCGTCAGAGTTTGTCTTCTAGATCCTCTGTCACCAGCCCTCTGGCAGTAAATGAAAATGGCGTTCGGCCATCCTGGTCGCTGTCTGCGAAGCTGCAGATGCGCTCCAACTCTCCTTCACGCCTCTCTGGAGACTCCCCTGTGCGCACTTCTGCCTCGACACTGGAGAAGATTGGGGAGGCTGCTGATGATAAAGTGTCCACCTCCTGCTTTGGCAGCTTAAGGAATCTCTCCAGTAGTTACCCGGAACCAAGTGACAGCAGCAGCAGACGAGAACATAGGACTGTGGGCAGAGCCCCTCTGGCTGTCATGGAAGGGGTGTTCAGAGAGGAATCTGCTGCAAGGAAATCAAATTCTGCTTTCATGGACCCATATGGGAAAAGCTCGGTGCAAGCAGACAGGAGCCATCTGGCTCTGGACCCTTTTGATAACAACAATCAAATTGCTTTTGTGGATCAGAGTGACTCTGTGGAGAGCTCCCCAGTCAAAGAGGTGAAAGCCCCCAGTGGGACAGGGCTGCTCTCCGAGAAGGCAGATGGCAGCCCCAAGAAGGCTCCCAGCTCCAAAGGCATTTCTGAGCCAGATAAAAATTTGAGGAAAGGAAGGACAGTCTTGTCTAGCCAAGAATCCCCAATTTCTCACCCCTCTCCTGCCTCTGCCCCTCCTTTAAAGACCTCTCAGAAGGTTTCCCGTTCCAGAAGCAAGACAGATTCTTCCAGGGCCAGTGGGCGACATGCATCTCCTGCTTCTGGCCAGGCTAGAAAGGAATCTGGCGCCAAACTCCAGGAAAGCCAGGCTTTGTCATCGACTCAGCAGAAACACAAGTCAGTTTCTTCCCCATCCTCCACACCTGCCAAGAAAACCACTTCGGGGTCAGTGACACGGGGGCCCTCTGCTGGGAAGAGCAGGACTTCAGATCGAAGCCTCAGCAGGGAGGGCTCCAAGGTGAGCCTTGGCTCGGATAAGACCAGTGTCACTTCCAGCTCAAGAACCAGCTCTCCTCGGATAAGCCAGCCGAGAAGCGAGAGCAGAGCAATGGACAGCAAGCATGTGCGGAGCTCCTCTATGGCCAGCCTGAGGTCCCCAAGCATCAGCATGCGTTCCGGTTTAAAGAGGGACAGCAAGTCGGAAGATAAAGGGCTGTCTTTCTTCAAATCTGCCCTGAGGCAGAAGGAGACCCGACGGTCGGCCGATCTGGGAAAGATGACAATGCTTTCAAAAAAGACTGCAGGTGGCTCCTCCAAGCCGGGCAGTAAAAATGTGGCAGAAGACAAGTCAGAGAAGAGCAGCCTGCCACCATCCTCTCACGCAAACCCCAACGTTGCTGTGAAAGAGAAGCTTGCCCTGAAAGACGCCACGCCCAGCAAACATTCTCTGCTGTCCAGCCGCAAATCCAAGTCTTCCCGGCTAGACCCCGGAGCGCAGTCTCCTTCCAGTGACAAACAGTCTGCTGACAAGTCATTGAGAAAGTTACCTTCCAGCATGCACGTGTCTGCACGGCCTTCTCCGAAACCTCAGTGAGATGCTGCAATCCCGGGGTTTTTCTTTCTTCTGCTGAGAGCTAATTTATTCTGAGTTCTTGTTGGTTTTTTTGTTCATGTGCCTAATGTGTGTTTGAGGAGAACTTAACTGCAAATTGGTAAAGCGCCTTTTGATTCTGCCATCAAACCAAATAGCCACAGCTGGCCAGCACTGATACCAAGTGAAGTCCAGCTGGAGTCATAGAACATGAACGCAGCTGTCCCATAGCACTTGTACAGAAGTCTCTTTATAGAAAAATGCAACAACTTTCTTCAGACAGCAGGTTTGAAACCTGTGACCCAGTTATAATGTAATTAGTGTGCTTTATAGAACTGTGAACTAATATTCCATTGTTTTAGTCTAAGCAGGCTCCATCTGTGGTGATGGGTGGCCTGGTTCTTGGCTGCAGAAGATGCTAAGGGACCTGTGAAAAAGAGACTGCCGCTTCTTTGTGCTCTCCCCAATCCCCCATTTTTCAAGCTTTTTAAAGGGCAATATCTCAACACTAATGTTGTTTCTCAGGTATATACTCAGCCAGTATAGGAGGGTTAGCATTAGTGACTGGACAGATGTATGTGTGTGCAGAACAGTTTTCATATTTTCATTCCAACAGGCTTAATTTTTTTTTATAAAATATAACTTGCATTTTGTTGTTGCCATATCTGGAGACTCCACTGTCTGCTCCAGCTTCCTTCTTCCTTTGAGGTGTTACACTACGCAACAGAGAAAATGACTAGTTGGTTGCCAGCCACTAGCTGTGAAATGTCCAAGGTGAAAGATTATTACAATGCCGAGAGAGACAGCTAGAATTCTTAGTCTTGAATAATAGTGAAGCTGGTAGGACCCTTATTGTTAAACCCTGGAGAAGAATTTTCTAACACACATGCTCGGATGCTTAATTGGCATCTCTCTATCTGCAGGAGAAGTGAATAGATGTGCCACATGATCTCTGCTCCCTTTTTGCATTTTCCGAGTGTGTTTCAATGCACCTGTGTGGGGCCAGGCCAAAATGCTGTGGGGGTGGTATTTTGACCAATAGTGTAGTCCCACATTCTTCTCTTCATTCTACATTTCTAATGCTTGCTGACGGGTCCAGCTGCAACAATGTCTTACAAGACAGGTGTGGTTTCTGATCAGATGAGGAATTCTGTCAGGGTTAAAACACTACATCAGCAACATCTTTGTACACACTGTCTCTCTGAAAGGTGGCTTCTCTTCCCTCAAGTCCTTTGATACACACGTGGCATTGTCTGTTTTTATTTCATGAGCTGATGATGATGAATTGCATTCTCATTTTAAGAAAACAACAAACTGTCCTTCATGTGTGGAATCGTGTTTTGTGATAAATGGTGTATGATAGCTCAGTTGAACTATTTGCACAAATCGTCTCCAGTTTACATTATTATGTACATTCATTCTTTGTCTGTCACATGAACACTTCTGGCTCTGTGAGCTTAGTGTGTGGGACAGACCTATTTATTAACCTTTCCTGCTCAGTATTACAGTAACAAATGACCCTGGAACAAATAGTTATTGTTAAATATCCGGTTCAATCTCCTCTCTTGAACCTGTTGAGAAAGTTGCCCACAGGTCACTGATTGTGGCTGCTCCTTGATCACTTACACGTAGCTCATCTGCAACAAGCGGTTGAGAGATTTACTTTCAGGGTAGCTTCACCTTGGTAATGCACAGCCTCATACGTGATTGTGCATACCACAAAGCTCTGTGTAACCTGTGACTGAGCCCATGTGCAGTGGAACCCACACCATCCAGTCCAGACCATATCCTCTGCAGGACAAGCATTCTTGATCCCCAGAAGCAGTGCTAGTAGCCTGTAACACTTCTCTATGCTCTGCCTGACTTTCCATGTCGTGGATTGTTTTAAAACCCAAACATGGCCATTTTCTCCATTCATTCCTGTTCCTATATCACACTTAATGGAGCAAAAAGGGGGCAAGAAGCGTAGAAAATTGATCTTAACTTGTGAAGCTGGATTGTTTTGTTTCTTGTACCCCGTTTCCTGAATGGGCAGGAGTTACTGGCATTTTCCTCTAGTCGTAAATTTCTACCTAAAACTTCTGATATTGAAGCATTAGTTTAAGGCTTTGTCATCCTGAGAGCGCAAACCATGTTATCTCCTTAGTGGCAACAGCTCTTCTAGCAGGAACACCATTCCAGTAGCCAGTGCTAACATGGTCAGACCTTTCCCTATAGACTGGGCCTAGTTTGCCACCTCATTAGAAAGTGTATCGTTGTGCAAAGTGACCTTATGGAATAGCTTCCCCCTCTTGTGCACTCATTCATTGAGCAATCCCTGTATTACATACAGCTGAAAGTTGGTTTAGGGTTTCCAAGTGGTAGCTTTACTTCTTGTGTTCACTGCCTTATTGAAGCACATTTGCAGCAATGACTTTGAGATGGTGTTGTAGACCAATGCTAATCCAGTATGCTGGTACCATATGGTGAGTTTGCTATATAGACATAGGGTGCAGCACCAAAATGGGAGCAAGAAGTTGGTTGATGCCAAATATTCTAATAGTTAAGATCAAAAGCAGCCAAACTGCCCCGTTCTGGTAGGTTACGCCAATCTTTCTCTGGGGTCTGTTGATAATCCCTCCTTGGGAATTCCTACTAGCTCCAAAATCATCTCTTCTGCAAACTGTCCAATGCGAGTTGGTACCTGCGCCTTTGAAAACAGGAACTATGATACACAGGACCCTTGTGTCTGGTCAATCCCGCCCATCTGAAGTTTTTAGAATATTACCCTCTTCCCATTAATTTTCATCTCTGGGGAAGAGTGTAATAACGAAATCTCTCCTTAAAGTGAGTGATGGGCTGTTCTCCTGTGGCAGACTGCCTGCACGTCAGATATATTTTAGAGTAGGCAGGCTGAGCCATACAGCAAATCACTTCCGTTTATATAGGGCAGTGGATTTCTGTTGGTGGTCTCATAAAGTGCACAACAAAGTGAATAAAATATGATGGCCGTGACTCTTAACAGTAACTAGAACTGGAGCGGTGTCGTTATGGGCAGATGAAACATGAACACAAAACTATCTGGAAAGCGTCGCGGTCGTTCGCTGCTTTTCTCTGCATCCTCTGCCCTTGGGTTCTATTGATATCAATAGAATGTGAAATTCCGGGAATATATGATGCTTGACCTGGTGGTGGCACCAGAAAAGAACCACCCTGAATACGAATCTAAGCCAAGCATCTGTCCTGTTAGCCCTGACTGAACCAGTTATGAGGAGTAGATTTTTCTAGGGCCGTCTGCATGATTTTGGAGGCTTTCCAGTGAGATGATTTGGGGAGGAGGGACATCATCTCAATCTCTTTCCCTCACTTCCCCATCAATCCGCTTTCTCTCCTGTCTACAAGATGAGAGGAAGGGGAAGCAGTTGGTGTGTGCTGTTGTCCAACACAACAGTTCGACCCTAAATTAGGGGTAACCCCAGTACGGGGTCCCTTTGGCTGAGAGTTTTGCAAGTCCTAAAAGCCAGGTCTGGCAGGGATTTATGTCTTAGTCCTTAAAGGTCTTGGACTGCCCTGAAGCAGTTACCTGTACCTGGTTTACAGTAACTTAATTTGGCTTTGGCTCCCAGAGCAGCTCATACCTGATGTGGAGGAGATGCAACCTGGGGGGATGGCAGGACCCAGGATGCCATTCTGATCTCATGGGTTTGTATGCTGGGTCCTGTAGTCTTCATGTCTGCAGCTCTGAATTAAAGACAAGTGGCTGTAATCCTGCTCCATTTTATTAGTCAGGTGCAGCCTTTGGGCTTCTGTTGAATTGCCAGTGTAGCCTTTAGTGGGGCCGAGTCTGGTCTCTAGCTTGTTTATCTCACGGGTGAGATCCTGCAAGACCAGAGACTGATGAACTGGAGGAGAAAGTTACAGTACTAGATGTGAGAGTCCTTTGAGTAGGGAATTCCAGTGCTAGCCCTGTCTTTGAAGTTCCAGCAGAGCCACACAATCCTCGGAGGAGAAGGGAGAGAGTTAGTCGTCTGAAGGGCTTAATAGATGGTTATAACCATCTGTGGGTGGGCCTGGTGTGAATGAATTCATTTCTTAAACTGTGGAGATTAAAATGTCTCTAGTTACTCGCTTCTAATCCTGATGTCTTGCCCTCTGATTGCAGAAGAGCTGAGCCTTCATTCCATAGCTAGACTCTTGCTAGAGCCATTTGAAAAAATTATTTTCACCCTTCTGGGCAAGGTTTTATGGGAAGTATTTAGTATGTGAACTAAGTACATTTTCAATGAAATGTATTTATAGAGGCACCTTGTACTTTGTATTACTTGCATTTGATAGACAAACTGGTGCAATTCTTTGCAAGTGTGATAGGTGTCTCACTTTGGATAGATGTACAAACTTTTAACCCTTTCAAACTTAGGCGATCTGTATGGCTAAGTCAAAAACCACATGCTTTAGATAGAAAACTAACAGCTTAATTACAGTACATTTAGCCCATTACAAGTTCCCCAGTCTCTACACGCAGAGCTGTCTCCTTGTCACAACAGAAATTTAAGCATGACCAACTATTTTTTTTCTAAGAAACGAAGACAGTTTTTGCATGGCAATTCTTGCTGTATCCTGACTGCATGCACTTAACTATGCAAGCATTAATATAAACTATAGATTGCACTGTCAGTATCACAAGCTACTAGGTAGACTCTGGAGCTCTGTTTTTGAATCTGTAGTTTTATTTCCCAATGCGTCTGCAAGTCAGCACAGAAAGTATCAAGCACCAGAGAAGAGCATGTATCATTTCTTGCTTTATTTGCACATCTTTGATTCTCTTTCCTTTGCAGAATTTTGGATTACTGACAAGACTGCAGTGTGTAGAGTAAAGTCAGAAAGGAATCGAAGTTTTGAAATGAGAACAAACTGGTTTTCTATATATATATATTTTTTAACTGGAATAGCCTGACTCTGTTATGTTCTGTATGTAGCCTGCCACTTTCTATATGGTTTTAATGACACATTCTGTACATCATGTTGTGAGACAAGGAGGTCACCTGTAGCAGTGTTAACAGTCTAAAAGAGCTTTTGTAGAATTTCAGTGCTAAGGGAATGGTTACCAGCCATTGGCAAGTTGCCTACGTTGGCACAGCAGGCTTTGGTGACTGGGACCGTAGGTTCCTCCCTGAATGATGAGTTTTTGTCTTAGGCCCTGCTGTTCACTGGCTGTCTACACTCCTCTGTGTACCCCATGCTATGACCACCATGGAGCTTGGCTTTCTCCAAGCCTCAGTCTTGTGTGAATGCAGACTCCGTGGTGGATAGAGCGTGCACGGCCTAATGGGAGCATCATGGGGTTGGCTGAGGAGATTGAGAACAGCTGCTCTAAGGGACTGTGCTCTCTTAATTCAAAGATGGGTTTCAAGACTTCTTGAGGGATTGAGCTTTTTATTACGGAGAATTAAAGAGCCACAATGAAACGTGTTTATAATTTTTCTGGAAAACGGAATGTGACCCCAATAGGAGATATTCCCTCTTATACAAACATATTTTCCATAGCCAACAGTCCAGTCAGTCACTGGTCACATCTAGGACATACTTATCACCCCCACTTCTTTGTGGCATCTGTTCCAGGACCCTTTTTTCTCAGTTGGACAGCAGTTATAAAGAACGTTTGTTTTGAAATGACATTCCAAATCATTTTACTGTAATCCTCTTGATCTTTGCTGTCATTTGCCTACTAATCCGAAATAATTTGGCAGTATCTCATGTTATCTGTGGAGACAACTGAAATTTAGTTTTAATCTGTGGTGAGATGAAAGTACTACATGGTTTTCTTAATAAAAGCACCACAAAGCATTTGTTACCATTGGCAGCTTTATTTTGCAGAATAAAGGTAAAATGAAGATTCCTACAGTATCTTTCAGGTTTTTCAAAGCTTAGCGGGTTTTTTTAAAAAGCCACTAACATCCAGTATACCTGAAAATAGTGTTTAAATGGCACAGATTAAAACTGGGTGCAAACATACATTCTATTCCACTCTTAAGGCCCTGCAGCACAAACACTTCTCAAGAAAGCTTGTGTTAGGATGCAGCATTTGTGCGATGCAATATGGAAATGTTTCTAGGTGCTATACAGCCTTGGGTAGTATTAAACACCGGGGGATATAGGCTACACACGGCTAGAACACTTTCTTGTGGCCTTCCGAGTATACAGGTTTGCTCACCAACTGTGCCTCACCATTGGTTAAAATTGAATTTTAAGTCCTGTTACAAGTGCAGTTTCTCTTCTGGTCACCAAATTTCAGATTTTACACTGGAATATCTACAGTTCTAAAAGCTGCATGTCATATCACTGTACACTGATACTGGGCAGTGGGGATCACCCCACCTTTGATACTCTTCTGTATTTTAATGTTTTTGAACTGTACAGTAATCTGGAAAGCAGGCTGTCTTTACTTGGGGTTGAACATTGTACCATAAAAACTTTTAAATTATTTGAGGACAAGTGCATGAGACTGTGATGCCTTTTATTATTTATTTGTATGTTTTATTATTCCAGGTGTATGCACTTTTAATATGCAGAATTTATATTTTTATGTTAAAAGATCATTTTCTTTCAGAAAGAAGAGCTTTGAATACAAGGAATTGGAATTAAGTGGAAAAAGTGGGAAAATGTAATAAAATACAATAAATTTATTACCATGCATCTTGGCTGCATGAGCTTTCTTCAGGGGTGAGGGGTTGGTGCCTGCTACCCAAGGCACGTGGTTCGGATTCACCCCATAAACCTTCCCCTTCTTCATCTCGGCACTACTCCCTGATTTTCCCTTTCTCCACTTTGCTCCACCTTGGCCACAGACTAGCTTCTCCCTTTGGGGTGTCTCTGCCATTTCTGGGTTGGCCTCCCTTCCTGCACGCACCCCCGTGCTCAAACCCTTTCCCGAACCTGGTCTGACACCATGTCTCTCCTTCAGGCCAGGCCCAGGGACGCACATAAAGATGGCATTGTCATGCTGTGGCTACTCGCCTCCAACGAGCCCCCTGGCTTCACCGGGCATTCCCTCTCCCTCCTCTGTTCGCATGCTACTGCCTGGACTTGTGAGCTCTTTCTGGAAGGGCCTCTGGCATAGAGTGCAGTGAGTCTAGCGTACAGGCAGAGTACGAAGCCTTTACACCTGACATCTCAGTTTAGTGACTGGGGGGTGGGGTTGTCTCTTGTCCCTGTGAGCAAATGACAAGAGATGAGCCGGCTCCAAAGGCACTTCTTACAGTTAGATGAGATTTTACAACGTTCAAATGGCATGTTTCCTGTCTTGCTGGTGGGTAGTGTAGAATCTCCTTTGTGGCCACTAGATGGCACAACCATCCTGTGTTATCCCTGATGGGGAGGCAAGTTTCAGAAACTCATCTGGAGGCTCCTCAGGCCTGCAGACTCATCGAGGAGTGAAATGTTTTGATGCCTTGGGCTCGGTGGGTTTATATACCACTGAGGTGGGATTTTCATGGAATTGGTTCTCCAAGGTGCAGCGCAGACCTAAAGGGAGCGAATGTCTGTGATTCCGGTGTTTGCTCAGAGTGCCTCCTGCCCGAGGGCCCCTCTCCTCAGGGTCCCTTCCTCCTCCACTTTGAAAAGTGTCAGCAATTAAACCAAGGCTTCAACCAGTCCCTCCCAGAAATCCACCCTAGTCCAGCTCAGCTCAGCTCAGCTCTGCTTGGGCCCGGGGTGGCACAGTAGGTTGGTACGGCGGTGCTGAGAACTTCAGGCAACCCAGGCCGCTCCCCAGCCCTGAATCGCTTTGCCACGGGCCCTTCAGCAAAGATAGAAAGATCCAGTGCGTCGTCGTCAATGTCCGTTTACCCTTGCAGGGCAGGGGGGACAACCTGGGAAAACACATGGTTCCGTTGCTGCAGAGGACAATAGTGATCTAGAACATTCTTTACACCTATTTAGTTCCATCTCCTGACAGATAATGGGGCGGAGAGCGCTCTCCGTAAAAGACACAACACTTGCATCTCTTCCTCAAAGGGCTGGGAAGTCTTCTGCTTCAGTTCTCTAGTCCACTGAGGAGTCCTCCAGCAGAAGCAGGGAAGACCAGACATGGTTCCTGTTCGCTAAGGTTAAGGAGAAGCAGACCCCCTGCCCCATCCCACTGTTTTTTCAGGCCTCCTCTCGGACACTCGGCATGTCGGATGTTCTGGTTCTTGTGCTGCCGATGGCAGCTGCTGTGTTGGACTGGAATCCCCTCGTGATGCCCTGGGGAGGGGAGACCCCAAGCGGGCGGGAGCCCCATTTACCTTGGTGAGTGATGGTCTGGGGGGAGCAGGCTGGCAGTCTGAATTGCTCTCAGATTCCTGTGTTTGGAGGAATCCTCCCGAGGGAGCCAGCCCTTCATGTGTCTGCCATCCCCCCAGGCTGGCGTCTGGGGACGATCCCCTCATGCAGAGTGCAGGCTCCTCTCAAGCAGCCTCGCTGTCAAGCTCCCTAGTGCGATGGGAAGGCTTGGGCCTCTGCTTAGCAAAGGCAGCTCGTTCAATTCTCCTGCAGCCATTTGCTTCTGCCTCTCCCGGAGGAACTGCGGAGTCCTACAGCAGCTGCTGCTCCCATCTCCTCTGTGATGCTCACTGGAGGGAGCTGGGAGGCTTCCCATTCAGGTCTTGTCTGACTCCTGCCTCTTGCTCCCATTTGCCTTTTTGTTTTCATACTGGTTTCTGCAGAACTCTCCTCAGATCTCCTGTGCTGAAGCAGTTATTGAAATGCAATATGCAACTTCCCTATGTACATTTCGATATTCTATTAGCCTTTTTTAATGGCCCCTTATTGAACTGAGGCTTAAACTGTGGAAGACTGATAGTAATAGAACATTTAATTGTGTGCTTGTCTAGCTCTGTCCTAATTAAATATTGTTTTTCATTTGGTAGGTTATGCAGTGATGGTTTTCCCCCTGTCAGTGACGAGAACACGCGAGCTCTCCTGGAATATAGATGAGTTGCTGATTCATTCTGTGCTGTCAGAACAGGGAGGTACAGTAGTTCTCCAGCTCCATTGCTTGGCTTGGTCCAGACTCTGCTGGTGAATGTGCTGGAGGGAGTGCTCCAGCCTTGTTTTGGGGCTGAAGGAGAAGGGATTGGAGAAATCTCCAGTTCTGATGGCTGATTACAGCTCCAGCCAGCTGTTTGCTCGTGACTAATTCTGATGTCGATGAACTCTCCAGGCTGTTGTCAGGCAGACTGGGAGCTAGTTCCCGTTGTCATGGCTAAGTATGTCTGGCTCCCAGGAGCCGCTGGGCTGCTTGAACCAGAAGCACAGTGACAGTCTGTATCCCTATGTTCACTCTTTCTACAAAACTAGAATGGATTTTGTACAAAGTATGCCTTGTGAGGTATCATTCGACAACCCATATTCCGCTGAACATTATTGTCCTGGCAACATTGTATGTAAAGTTATAAGATTCTACTCTATAAGACATGTTCCAAGTCTGGGGAAACTACTTCAAACCAGTTCCCCAGAGACAAAAGGCTAGCCAACATTGGAGCCAGGTGTCGCCAACATCAGATGGACAATCACCTGGTTAAGTGGCCATTTTTTGGCAGGAAAAAGGGTGTGAGCAAGAAGTTTATATTTTGGCCAAGGAACAGCTGGAAGTTCTCGTCCCCACAGACATCCTGTCTCCTGAACCCCAGCTGGAGATAATTTTCCAAAGGAAAGTAGAAGTATAAGAAAAGGGGAACAGAGGCCCCCAAATCTTCTCTCCCTTCATCTCTACTCACAGCATCAACAACACTTGAAAGACAAAGGAAGCATCATTGGACCGGGGAGGGATCCTGGTTGAAAGATTCAGCCAGTCAGACTGCAAAAGCATGTGGCGAGAGACATTTTGCTTTGAATTCACTTAGCTTGTTAAGTATTTGTTTTACCTTTTATTTCTTTGTAGCCAATTCTGACTTTTATGCCTCATTACTTGTAGTCACTTAAAAGATATAATCTGTAGTTAATAAAATGTTTGTTTTATCTAAACCAGTGTGTTTGGTTGAAGTGTTTGGGAACCTCCATTGGAGATAATGGGTTGTGCGTATCATTTCCTGTTAATGAAGTGATGGACTTTCCATGAGCTTGCATTGTCCAGAGGAGGAGAGAGCTGCGCAGAACAGGATGCACATTTCTGGGGACAAGTCTGGGACTGGGAATTTGTTGGTATCGCTTGGTAATATAATTCAGGAGTGGCTGGCTGTCATACTCTTGCAGCATAGCTGGGAGTAATATAGATGCTGGAGACTGGGTGTGCGGACACCAGGAGTGGTAACGCTCACAGCGAAGGCACCCCAGGTTGGAGAACTGAGGGGACACAGAATGTGTCCATTGAGGCCTTTTCCTGCCCCCCGGGCCAGTGTACCTGTACAAATAGGTGCAGCTTGTGCCCATCAGTGCAGTGTGAATGGCATCGTTCTGAAATGAATGCCAGCACCTCTGACTCTTGGCACGTGTGAGGCCAGCCATTAAGGGGGAACAAGACTCAGCCATTTACTAGGGGGTTTATCTGTGTGTCCCCAGCTGCCAGTGTTTTGGATGCCTCTGGAAACTTCATAACAAAATCAATAGGCATTTGCCACGCTGTCTGGAGAGGCTCATGGTCGAGAGTGCCAACCTCCGGGCACAAACCCCAAACTGGTTGTGTTCTACGCTTCGCATTCACAACCAAGTAATAAGTGTGAATTCCTCAAGCACTAGAATGGCCTTGCCATGGAGTCGCAGACAGTCCCCTTGGGCATTCCAGTCTGTCTTGCCACCCAGGTACGCCTGTCTTTGTGGTAGGTGGTCCCTTTACATATGATGATAGAACAATATTCAGGCTATTCCCAGTCCCAAAAGACCAGTCACTAGTCCCAAATCAATTACACCTCAGGTCTCTCACCAAAGTCAACACTTGTAGCCAGACCTGAAGTAAACTAATTAAAGATTTCATAGAATCATAGAATCATAGAATCTCAGGGTTGGAAGGGACCTCAGGAGGTCATCTAGTCCAACCCCCTGCTCAAAGCAGGACCAAACCCAACTAAATCAGCCCAGCCAGGGCTTTGTCAAGCCTGACCTTAAAAACCTCTAAGGAAGGAGATTCCACTACCTCCCTAGGTAACCCATTCCAGTTCTTCACCACCCTACTAGTGAAAAAGTTTTTCCTAATGTCCAACCTAATATTAACTAAGGAAAAGAAATGTTACTTAGAATTTTAAAGCAGGTAAACGTACACACACAAGTGAGTTAGTCTTGGGTTTCACAAGATGTCTGTCCTTTAGGGCTAACCCATGCCAAGCAGGTTGGGGTCCCTTGCTTAAGATTATAAATATCACCCTCTCCAAATTCCAAACGGCACCGTGGTCACGTTTATTCTAGTCAGGGATTTTTATTCCCTTCCTCCGGAGTTCAAACTGATGGAACAAGTGTCAGCACCTGTCTCCTCTTCATGGGGGGGACGGGGGGGGACAATCAACAGTCTTTGGCCTTTGTTTCACAACGGCTGGTTTGGTTTCAGTGGGCCCTCGTGTGCAGGACCAGCACTTTACAATAATTCATGCTGCTTTCCTGTTCGGTGAGCTACACAGGGACAGAGGTTTGCAATGCAAACACTCACTGTAACTTTAGACCAGGGGCCGCAAATATTATAAGCGAGATCAATACATGCAGCATCCCACAAGCATTTCATGCAGTCTAAACTAGGGCTGTCAAGCGACTAAAAAAATTAATCGCGCAATTAATCGCGCTGTTAAACAATAATAGAATACCATTTATTTCAATATTTTTTGTTTTCTACATTTTTCAAATATTGATTTCAATTACAACACAGAATACAAAATGTACAGTGCTCACTTTATATTAATTTTTATTACAAGTATTTGCACTGTAAAAAACAAAAGAAATAGTATTTTTCAATTCACCTAATACAAGTACTGTAGTGTAATCTCTTTATCATGAAAGTTGAACTTACAAATGTACAAAAAACCTGCATTCAAAAATAAAACAATCTAAAATTTTAGAGCCTACAAGTCCACTCAGTCCTACTTCTTCTTCAGCCAATCGCTCAGACAAACAAGTTTGTTCACATTTTCAGGAGATAATGCTGCCCTCTTCTTGTTTACAATGTCACCTGAAAGTGAGCAGAGGTGTTCACATGGCACTGTTGTAGTCGGCGTTGCAAGATATTTACATGCCAGACCCGCTAAAGATTCATATGTCCCATTCCAGAGGACATGCAACTATGCTGATGATGGGTTCTGCTCAAATAGGATCCAAAGCAGTGCGGACCGACGCATGTTCATTTTCAGCAACTGAGTCAGATGCCACCAGCAGAAGGTTGATTTTCCTTTTTTGGTGGTTGGGGTTCTGTAGTTTCTGCATTGGAGTGTTGCTCTTTTAAGACTTCTGAAAGCATACTCCACACCTCGTCCCTCTCAGATTTTGGACAGCACTTCAGATTTTTAACCCTTGGGTCGAGTGCTGTAGCTAGCTTTAGAAATCTCACATTGGTACCTTCTTTGTGTTTTGTGAAATCTGCAGTGAAAATGTTCTTAAAATGAACAACATGTACTGGGTCATCATCCGAGACTGCTATAACATGAAATATAGGGCAGAATGCGAGTAAAACAGAGCAGGAGACATACAATTTTCCCCCTGAGGAGTTCAGTCACAAATTTAATTAACGCATTATTTTTTTAACAAGCGTCATCAGCATGGAAGTATGTCCTCTGGAATGGTGGCTGAAGCATGAAGGGGCATACGAATGTTTAGCATATCTGGCACGTAAATATCTTGCAATGCCAGCTACAAAAGGGCTATGCAAATGCCTGTTCTCACTTTCTGGTGACATTGTAAATAAGAAGAGGGCAGCATTATCTACTGTAAATGTAAACAAACTTGTTTGTCTTAGCGATTGGCTGAAGAAGTAGTAGGACTGAGTGGACTTGTAGGCTCTGAAGTTTTACACTGTTTTGTTTTTGAGTGTAGTTATGTAACAAAAAAAATCTACATTTGTAAGTTGCACTTTCATGACAAAGAGATTGCACTACAGTACTTGCATGAGGTAAATTGAAAAATACTATTTCTTTTGTTCATTTTTACAGTGCAAATATTGGTAATAAAAATATACACTTTGATTTTAATTACAACACAATACAATATATATGAAAACGTAGAAAAACATCCAAAATATTTAATAAATGTCAATTGGTATTCTATTAACAGTGCGATTAAAACTGCGATTAATCACAATTAATTTGTTTGAGTTAATTGTGTGAGTTAACTGCGATTAATCAACAGCCCTAGTCTAAACACATTCGACGTCACATGGGTTCTAACAATGCTAGTGCACAGGTGAGCCAGACTGGGTTCCAGCTATCTGGAATTGCTGGCGGGTGATACAATCCATGTCGGTGTCCAGTGAGGCCTAGAGGCCATGGCCGGAGCTGGCACCTGGTCTGCCAGCGTCACAGCATCGATTTTAACCAAGCTGAGGAACCAGCCATGCTTTAACCATCTCATTTACTGCTGGTGTGAAGAGCTGGCATCGCACACGAGCCTGGAGAAGCTAATGAAGAGACCGTTGCTGCAGCTCCCTAGTGGAGTCTTGCTCGATCACTTCTTCAGCCGTTGGGGTGAGACTTTAGATGGGATTGTGGCAATTGTCTGGAAGCATCCGGGTCACAGGGCTGCTTGAGGCTGGCGGAGGTGGGGAGGCCCCTGTGCTCTGTTCTTTCCCAGCTGCTGCAATTGCCTCCTAGCCGCACTGTTTGCATGCTGCTCCTTCCCCTCGTGGGCTTGCCTTTTCCGTTAGGCAAAGTGGGCTCTGACTCCTGGGCTCCTTAGGGAGCAGGAAACCATGTGTCCTGGCCAGCTGAGCACCTGGCTCTGGGAATCTGCTTTGCCCGTGTCCGCGCAGCTCTGGGTTTGTTAGTTAACTTGGGCTCCCTCTCCTAGCTGCGTCTGCAGCAGCAGCACAGAGACTAGCAGGTCAGTCGTGGCTCTGGACTAATGGGCTCTGCTAGGCAGATGCCGTTGCTTCCCTTTGCTTCGTGCCCACCGCTCTGCAGGAGCTGCTGCAGACTGGTGTGAATGAGCCGTGACCCCAGGCTCACCTTGGGGCCTGGCTCCTCTCCTGTGCGTCTCCCCTTGCAGGCGGGACAATAGCTGATACTCCGAGCCCAAGACCAATCCTGTGTGTTCCTGCCATTGGAAGTTCCCGCACAGCGAGGCCTGGACTCCGGAATCTGAATCATGCAAGAGCTTAATTGGGCCAGTGCCTTGGTACCAGCGACAGCGTCTTCCTTGGAGTCTGTAGCCTCCATAAGGAAAGTCTCTGCCCTTCTCAAAGCAGCCTGGTCTGAGCAGCCCCCCAGGACCAGCCTGTTCTGTATTGATTCAATTGAGGGCTGGATTGAATGCTGCTTTGGCAGCCGGTTACCGTGCGGTGCCTGCTGTGTACGTGGAC
This sequence comes from Platysternon megacephalum, assembly GCA_003942145.1. Classification (NCBI taxonomy): domain Eukaryota; kingdom Metazoa; phylum Chordata; order Testudines; family Platysternidae; genus Platysternon; species Platysternon megacephalum. The sequence continues at coordinate 1,516,723 of QXTE01000040.1, read as the reverse complement.
GGAGAGCGCGGGGAGGCAGCTGCTGGCTGCAATAGACCAGACTGCCCCCCCCCCCCCCCCGAGCTGTGCTTTGGTTACAAGGGACACACACCCCCCCTCTGCAGGGCGGTGGGGGTGGAGGGACGTAAAGCAAAGCGCTCTGAGCAGTTCAGAATTGTCTGCCATGGCTCTGTCTGCAGCGGGGACCTTGGCAAATAGCTTTCCGGGGGTGGGTGGCAGGACCTGAATGGGACCCAGTACCCAGCTGGGTGAGACTCCAGGTCGCTAGGTGAGCGCTGGTGAAGCTTTAAATGCCACACAACTTTCCACAGCAGGAGCAGGCCTGCCCGGGCGCTAGATTGAGCAGGACTAGTGTCCTCGCCGGAAAGCTAAGAAACGCCGGGGATGCTGGGAAAGGAAGCAGGGGTGACGCCTCCCGCCTCGGCACTGCTAAGGAGCCAGCCCTGTGAGGGGTGCTCGGAAGCTGACCCAGAGTCGCTGATCTGGGATCTGAGACTCTGGCTCGGCGGCTTTGCCGTAGGTTGTTAGAGAAATGACACTTGATCACTAGAGTCCAGCGTCCATCAAATGCTCAGAGACTCAGCAGGTGAGCAGCGCCGTCTGGTGGCTGTGACCTCCTGGGAGCCATGCAAACTTTCTGAACAGGGCCCGAGATCTTTTTCTGCAGCCACGTTAGGACAACTGCAGCCATGAGCCAAGAAGCAGAAAGTCACATCCTCACAATCCCTCTAAATTCTATCCAAACAATGAAATATTGGGCTGTTAAGAAGGCTCCTGTTCAAATAGAATCCACTTTCACCAGATGATGAAACAGATCTTAAGATGTTTAAAGAAAACTTTGTTTGATGTCATCTGTCTGGCAAGAAATCACTTGTCAACAGTTGAGTGTGAAATCTCTACTACTTTATTGTTTTACCTTTATGGTCCCTACTTTTCTATTGTTTATCTGTATGGTTTCTGTCTGATTCTTTAATTGTTTGGCTGTTGCATAACTAATTTTGCAAGATTTACATCTGCTATGGTGGTGGGGTCTGATTGGTTAAAGAATTGTTTTGTAGGGGGCTAGGATTGGTACAAAACACTGTTTTGTAGCACGTTAGTTTAAAATGATTGGTTACGGTGCAGCTAAGCAGAACTCAGGGTTAACTTTATAAACTGGGCTCCAAGAGGAAGTTCTTTGGAACGTAACCCCAGGACCCAGCCCAGGATCAGAGCTGCCAGACCTCAGCACCCTGCCAACTATATCGTGCAGAAGTTGGAGGAGCCCCAGACAACCTGATCCTGACTGGCCGGCAGGAAAAGTTTGTCTGATTACTGGGAGTGGTGAGCACTGAATGCTCAGCGTGTGCAGTCTGTTTTGGGTGATTGTTAATAAATAGAGGTTAAGGGCCTCTAGTTAAGAGGTCTAGTCCCTTGTGGATTTTTGCCCAAAATCACAGCGAAAGGCTTGGGGGGCAGGGGGAGGAGCTGTTTTGCCAGGGGGGGAGGTGGCTGGGGGGCAGGTTGCCTGGGGGAGGCGGCTCTGGGGGCCATTTGCTCTGGGGGTCTGAGGCCCCTGCTCACTCCGATCTTTCCCCGGAGCCAGTTCACGAGCCGTGGGCCAGTGGCTGAGAAGTCTCCACTTGCTGCACGTCCAAGCCTGGCCTTTGGGGACGATGGTTCCATGGTCTCGGTGGGATGTAGCCGGGGGAGCTCACGGGCACCCTCGGGTAGCCTGGGCCAGCCCCACGGAGGGTGTTGAAGACGAGACCCGAGTCTGACCCAGTGTCCGGCCGGAGCAGTGCAGGCAGCCCAGCCGGCTAGGAGGGGTACGTTGCTCTGAGGGCTGGTCTCGGGTTTCTTAGGCTATTGCGTGTGTTTCTGATCCCTGCCTTGTGGACTCCTCTTCCCCCGCTGGAAGCAGGTTCCGGGGCTGGTGCCTCCATGGGGCTGTGGGAACCACTGACCAGCGAGCCCCTGGCTGTGTGTGTTGCAGCGTGTGAGGCTGTTGGAGCAGGCGCTCTGCACTGCGGTGTGCTAGTGAGTCCAGGCTGGCCTCAGACTCCGGGGGCAGGACCCTGGCTGCCTGCCTGGCCCAGCTCTCCAGACCCACATGGGGAAGAGCTGCTTGGCCACAGGCTCTGACCTCTGCTCCTCCAGCCCATCCCAAGGAGGCTCCAGTCGCGAGAGACTCAGTGTCCTGCCAGTGTTAAGGGGAATTGACAAAGCCTTGGCTGGGATGATTTAGTTGGGATTAGGTCCTGCTTTGAGCAGGGGGTTGGACTAGATACCTCCTGAGGTCCCTTCCAACCCTGATCTTCTGTGATTCTATGAATTTAGTAAGGGAGCCATAAATTATTGACTAGAGGTTGTTATAAATGAATGAAATATGGCCCTGCACTGCCAAGGGAGCTGCATTTACCGCACCAGGCAGGCTCCGGACACCCATAAATCCCCCCCCAAAACGTGGGTCGTGCTGTCAGCTCTTGTTTCTCTCCAACAGGCCAGTTGAGATTTATGGGCGTGTGGAGAAGATCTTGTTGTTTAAGAAACATGCTGGGATTAACGACTGCCTGGGCACGGTGACTGGTGGAGAGGCAGAGGCCGGGGCAGGGCTCCTGAGACACCAGCAGCCGGGGTGAGTCCCAGTCACTCGCAGCAGCCTCAGACTCTCCGGGTACGCAGCACAAACTGAGCCCCCTGCGGGCAGGGCCCCGGGCTGGAGCCCCTGGTACGCGAGACGTGCGTTCGCTCCCCTGCCGGCTGTATTCTGTGTGCACGGCCCGGCACCGCTTGCCTTGCGGGGGCCACGGGAGCAGGGAGGGGGGCAGGGCCCTCGGGTGGCTGCGGCTGCTGGTCAGGAGGGATGCGGAGGTGGGTGGCAGAGATGGAGTCTCACCACTGGCCTCTCCCATTCAGCCAGCACCCCCTGCAGCTCCTCAGCCCCTTGCGTCCCCACCCCAATCCAGGAGCTGCTGCCTCCTGGCAGGGAAATAGGGGAGGGAGGGGGCAGGAGGCACCTCTGGCTGCCCCTCACTGGCCCCACAGCAGCCCCGGTGGCCCTGAGGATCAGCTGTCACTTGGCCCCTGGCCCATGGGGATGTGGTGTGGGGCTGGGCTGAGGGAACGGGCCAGGCCCTGCAGGGCAATCGGCTGTAGCTGAGCGCTCCACCAGCGAGGCCTCTTCTGTGTGATGTGGGCACCAAGCCTCCCCCTTGTAGCTCCTGTCCCTGCCAGTGCCCCTCTCTGCCGCCTTCCGGCCTCACAGCCTCAGGCCCGGGTTCGTGTTCTCTCCCCCAGGCTCCTCCTCCCTGGTGTCTCCAACCTTCAGCCTTTCTGGCGGCTGGGGCTAGGCCAGCCCCTGCCTCGGCTACTGCCCCCTCCTCCCCGTCTTTGGGCAGGGCCCCTCCGTTCTGCTCAGCTGCTTCCTGCTGCCACACGCCCCTCCTTGATTTCCCTGCACAGGTCTCCTCCAGCTGCCTGACTCTCCACTCCCTCCGTGAGCTCTGTCGCACACGCAGCTCCAAGCTCCTTCGCCCACAAACTGCCCTGGGCCTTCTCCTGTGGGGACACCCAGCCTGACCCAGGCAACTTTCCTCTTCTCCAAATCCTCCCTCCAGGCTCCCTTCCCTCAGTGACCAGGCCACTGCCGGCCTTCGCTCCAGCCCCTCTGTATCAATAAAACCTCTCACGCTGGCCATGTAACCCTTCTGCCCGGGGGGTCACAGCAGCAACAGGGCCGGGTACAATGTATTTAGGGTCCCTCTGGACAAATAATTAAACCACCCTGAGCCCCCACCTAGAAATCTGGGAAACTAAACGCCCCTCCCGTGGGTGCCCGTAACAGGCACAATCTCCCCGCTTGCAAGAACTCGGAGGCTGTGCACGCGAGGGACTCGGCGGGAAGGCAAGGAGCAGCGCTTCTGCTTGGGGAAAGGCCGCCAGTGTCAAAAGAGCAAATAAAGAGTCAAATTTGCCCTGCCCCGGTCCCTCGGCAGTGGTCAGTCTTAGCTGCCTTCCTGCACATCACTGAGAATGTCCCACAGCAGCTAGGCCCTGGACTGCACCACCCAATCCAACTCCTGCCTGGAATCAGTGAGTAGGAGCAGACTAAGTCGTTCTTTGCAGGTCTGTCTCCTGGCCCAGGTGCTCTGCTCGGTGTCTGGAGCTGCCATCACCTTAATGCAGCGTAATGAGTCAGCTGTACTAAGGTGTTGGGTAGGTGGAGTTTCAACAGCGAACACTGCTGCAGCATCCTCAGTCTGGGTCACCTCTCACCGCTAAATCCACACAGGAGAGGGGCCAAGAACTCATGAGACCCTTGAGCAAAGTCCTGGCTGCTTGGAAATAAGCTCTTTGCCACAAGGTAACTCCCCAACCAGGCTGCTCTGAGAGCCCCCTACCCCCCAAAATCCAAATTCATGTACAATTACAGTGACTCCTCACGTGCCACCAGAGGAATTGTGGGTAGGCAGCCTATCCAAATTAAATGTCTCTATGTCAGCACATGTCCCTTTGCACCATAGAGGGGGTAGAGAGCTCTACCCTTCTGGGGCTTCTGGCCATAGCGTAGAGCTATCGAAATCTATTTAACAAGCCCATTTCACAACCTGTCCTCCATAGCTCTGCTCTCGGCCGTACAGACACCCCCTGCAAACACCGCCAGCCTCCATTCCCACAACCCGCGTGGGCCGTCGTCCCCAGGGTACAGAGCGGGAGCTGGGGTCCAGGGAGACTAAGCGAGGGTCCTGCGGGGAGCTGGTGGTGAAGCCAGGAACTGAGTTGCTGAGGAGGGCTGGCTGGGCCATGAGGAAAAAACGTTGACGTTTCAGAACTTGTTTTCATTGCAGCGCGGAGCAAACCGGAGCCCTGGTGACGTTTTTCACAAACGGAGGCGCCCCCAGACTAGCCAATAGCCCAGTGGTTCGGACACTTCCCCCCCATCTCTTGTGATCTGTGCCGAATTGGTCAGATCAGGGACTTGACCCTGGGTCTCCCCTACCCCAGGTGTGTGCCTTGAGCGCTGGGCTATGAACTAGTCTGGGGGATCCCTCTTGTTTGACTCAGAAATTCCATCCTGGGCTTGAGAAACCTTCCAGAAGATGAAAGTTTCCTTGAAACTGACACGCTTCCGCCAAGAGTGTTGGTGGCGACAGAGGCATTTTCAGATAGAACCCCCCCGCCCCCCCCGTCATTGGAAAATTCCCTCTATTTCCAAGCCCTGCTCTCCTGCCCCCACCCCAGGCCCCTCTCCCCTTTTGTCCTCTCTCACTGGGTGTGTTGACCCTGGAGCAGCAGCCAAGCAATTGTGTTGGCTGTGAAGGCCCCGCATGCCAATAGTGCTGTACAATCAAATCACTATTAGCAGCTAGTTTTCACTTACCCTTCGCGGTCCCAGAATACCTTGCATTTCTCCTTTGCTGTTGCTTGGCTACCCCCAGCTTTGGCCTCTAAATTTCACCGTACGGTCACGGACACAGATGAAATCTATATTTTTATTACATTTTAAAGAGCATAATTGCTTCATATCTTGTATGGAAATGGGTATGACAGATGTCAAATTAAATCATAGGCCCATCATTTATTTATAGATGATTATATTAAAGATATATTAATATAGCCGTAGGCTTTATGGAATTATACACAATAAAAATATATTAAGCCTTATTGGCCAATATTTTTCCAATCCTGTCAGGTTTTTACAGCCACTTATTCAATCGAGACCCCCCCACCCCCCGCAGCTCCCCTAATAGAGCTGGAAGGGTATTGACCAGGCAATTGGAAAACACTTGAGAACGTTGATCTTGCTGTGATTAGATTGTATCGCTCCTTAGCTTTATGAAGGGTCCTGTACAAGGTGCTTTGTAGTCTTTGAAATGAGCGGACAGTCGCGTAGAACGTGCGTGGTTAAATCTAGGTCAACAGAGAAGGTTAAGTACCAGAGCAGAGCATGCGAGCCCAGCTGCTGTTTGACTGCTTGGCCAGGATTATTGCAGGGCTAAACCAGGATTAGGTTATTGTGAAACAAGGCTAAGATTTCTAATGATGAGGTCGGGGCTGAGCTGAGGGGTTTGCTTTAGACCAGACGCTCTGTGTCAGGGGAAGGCGATTCTCAACATCCCGACCGTGCTTTCCTTTGCCTCATGTGGCTTCCTGCTGCCCACCTGGCCTGCAGAATCCAGGGCAAGTTCTCCATTTCCTTTCCCTAGTGCGGGAGAATCTTCAGCATGTTTTGTATTGTGGGAACGCCGAGGAGCCCCGTCATGGACCCCCCCCCCCAGTGTACAAGGTGCTGTATGAACACAGACTCGGCCCCTGCCACCAAATGCTAACAAATCTAAACCAGACTGCGAGCTCTCCGGGCCGCAGTACGGGGTGCTGATTGGCTTTAGACGCTGGTGCCTGGCAGTTTTCCATGCTATTTCCTGTTGTAGCCCCTTTGCAACCAGTGCTGCTCCCAAAGCCAGTGGGCATGTCCCCTGCCTCTGAGCGTAACCACCCCCGGATGTGCTGAATCACAAGCGTGGCACGTCTGCAGCCTCTCCAGGATGAAGTGTGCACTGGCTGCCTGTCCTAACACGCATTGTGCACGCCCCAGAAGCAGCCAGCAGCAGGTCCGACGCTAGTAGGCGGGAGGCAGGAGGGTCCACGCACTGCCCCCCCAGCTCCCATTGGCCAGTTCCCAGCCAATGGGAGTGCAGAGCCGGTGCTCGGGCGGGGGCAGCGTGCAGAGCCCCATGGTCCCCCTGCCTAGGAGCCGGACCTGCTGCTGGCCGCTCCTGAGGAGCAGCGCGGTGCCAGGACAGGTAGGGACTAGCCTGCCTTAGCCCTGCAGCACCGCCAACCGGACTTTTAACAGCTCGGTCAGCGGTGCTGACCAGAGCCACCAGCATCCCTTTTCGACTGGGTGTTCAGGTCAAAAACCGGACACCTGGTCACCCTAAGTTACACTGACCTGTGACAGTGGTGACTTGCAAGGTGCACCTGAACCTGCATTGAAACTCGCCGGCGTCACACCCAGTGTGGCCATGCCAGTGGTTGGGACTGGGGCTAAGTCCCAGTGTAAACGAGACCCTACCTTAGTCCCACAGAGGGCTGGGGTATGAGGCTCCTTTCTCTTCCCCCTCTCCCCCCATTCCACTGCTAGGAATGTGCAGAGATCATTCAGCCACTGTACAGAGACGTCTCTTGTTGGGAAAAGTCAAATTTCCTGTCCTGGTTCAAAGTGGCCTGTGGAACCACCCCCCAAATCCTCCCCGGGGCTTAGTCCTGACCCTCAACCACACTGAGGATCATCAGCTTGGCCAGGCCGAAGTGCAGCCACTGCAGTGACCCCGTCCTTATCTCCACTGGGCTGCGTAAACCCACGGGCAGCTCCCTGCACCATGGCGGGGGCTGATCCTTGTGTAGATGCACAAGGACGGAGTGGAGACGGGGCCTCACGGTGGCAGCCCCTGCACAAGGACTCTGCAGGGTGAGTGCCTCCGAAGTGGAGCTAGCCAGGGGAGAGGGGTGCAGTGGCTGTGCTCCGGGGACCCCTGCCATTCTCACATTCCCCCGTAACAGGCTGTGGTTTAATGCCTGGAGCCAGCCCTGCCTGTCCGAGAGCAAGCACAGCACAGCACAAGGGTTAATCTGACTTGGACTGAAGTTCATTCGCTGCGGCTGGGCAGGGAAGCCTGTTGCCGGGTGGCTGAGAGAGGATTAGTTTGCAGTGCGTGCCAGGGTGACCTTTGCAGGCCCTTTCACCCACGGCCAATACAAAAGGTCACATTGATTAGTGCGGAGCAGCAGCAAGTGCTGTCAACCCAGGACTAACGAGGCCAGCTGGCGCTGCAGCCTAGCAAGCAAACGAGGGCTTGGGGCCGTGCTCCCAGACCTCTGCCGTTAATGCAACCAGTGCCTCAGCTTGGGCATGCAGGTCAGGAGTCAGGGGGAAGGAGCAGGAAGGCTTGTGTGGGAGTCACTGTGGCTGGGCCGTGGATGGTGTCCTGGGTGGAGCTGGGGGTCGCCTCTTTGGGCGTCTTTCCTGCAAGGTGTGAAGGGAGGGGGTGGAGCGAGTCCGGGTACCTGAGATTGTTCCAGTGCCCCCCGGGCAAACCCCGTGACTGAGGGAGCCCAGGGTCATGCAGCACATCGCTAGTGTAACGATGCTGGTTGCGGCGGGACCCAACTGCGAGGGCCAATTCAGGACAAATTGCTCAGAGCAGGGCAGTTACAGCCCCAGGCTGGGGTTTTTCCACCTCTAAGGCAAACCAAACCAGCCAGACACAGAGGACTTCGGTCTCACCCCACTGGCTAACCACAAGTCACACAAGCAATTCCCTTAGACACTCCAGTTTCCCAGTATCACCACCCACCAGTGCCACTCGTTATGGGGACAAATGGTTATGAAAACCAGTACCCCAATAAAAGAAAAAAAAAAAAAAGGTTCTCTCAATCCCAAAGAATCAAGCCCCAGACCCAGGTCCATATACAAATCAGATCTTACCCACAAATCACGCTGTTGCCAATGCTTTAGAATCTAAAATCTAAAGGTTTATTTATAAAAGGAAAAAGATAGAGATGAGAGCTAGAATTGGTTAAATGGAATCAATTACATACAGTAATGGCAAAGTTCTTGGTTCAGGCTTGTAGCAGTGATGAAATAAACTGCAGGTTCAAATCAAGTCTCTGGAACATCCCCCGCTGGGATGGGTCATCAGTCCTTTGTGTAGAGCTTGTTTGTAGCAAAGTCCCTCCAGAGGTAAGAAGCAGGATTGAAGACCAGATGGAGATGAGGCATCAGCCTTTTATAGTCTTTCCCAGGTGTAAGAACACCTCTTTGTTCTTACTGTGGAAAATTACAGCAAAATGGAGTCTGGAGTCACATGGGCCAGTCCCTGCATACTTTGCTGAGTTACAAGGTGTATCTGCCTTCTCTCAATGGGTCAATTGTATAACTGATGGTCCTTAATGGGCCATCAAGCAGGCTAGGCAGAGCTAACACCAATTGTCTGGTATCAGAGGGGTAGCCGTGTTAGTCTGGATCTGTAAAAGCAGCAAAGAATCCTGTGGCACCTTATAGACTAACAGAGGTTTTGTAGCATTAGCTTTCGTGGGTGAATACCCACTTCTTCGGATGCAAGGATGTCTCCCAGAAGCACAGGATAAGTTTGAAATACAGACAGCATAGAGCCAATATTCATAACTTCAACTACAAAATTGATACACACATATAGACAGCATAATCACAACCAGCAAACCATAACCTTGTCTTAGACACCTCATTTGACCCCCTTTATACAAGATTTGGTGCCACTACAGGACTTTGGTTGCACCCATGTTCTATATCAGGGGTCGGCAACCTTTCAGAAGTGGTGTGCCGAGTCTTCATTTATTCACTCTAATTTAAGGTTTCATGTGCCTGTCATACATTTTAACGTTTTAGAAGGTCTCTTTCTATAAGTCTATAATATATAACTAAACTATTGTTGTATGCAAAGTAAATAAGGTTTTTAAAATGTTTAAGAAGCTTCATTTAAAATTAAATTAAAATGCAGAGCCCCCCTTCCTGCAGGAAGTCACTGAGCTCTGGGCCTCGGCTCCCCGTGTGGGAAGCAGGGCAGATGTCCCCTTTCTCCCACCCTGAGCCCGCCTGGTCAGTTCGGACTATGTGCTGCTTGGGACAGGGACGGGCTGTTAGGCTGCTCTGCTGGAAACCTGGGTTTACGATTGCTGGGCCCGGGTCTCGCCACTGTGCTAACACGGTCATACTGCGGTTAGATCTCCTGACTCGGGTCTGGGGCTAGAGCTGCATCCAGACTGCAAAATAACAGGGCTTGCACCCACGTCTCAGTGGGACTCAGGTCTCCCTCCTCCCCCCGGCTCCCTGGGGTGGGTCCTGGGTCCTTGCTGATCTGAGTCTAGGGTTGCCAAGCGTCTGGTTTTCGACCAGAATGCCTGGTCAAAAAGGGACCTTGCTGGGCCCAGTCAGCACTGCTGACCAGGCTGCTAAAAGTCCGTTTGGCCACAGCGGGGCAGGCAGGCTCCGTGCCCAGCTCCGCACGGCTCCCAGGAAGTGGCGTCACGTCCCTCCAGCTCCTAGGCGCAGGGGCGGCCGGGGGGCTCCGTGTGCTGCCCCCATCTGCAGGCTCCGCCCCGAGTGCTGGCTCCACAGCTCCCATTGGCTACAACCTGGGCTGCCTCTCCCTGGGGGGTAGTTACGTGCCCCTCTCAGGTCTGGTGAGGGGTGGGGGCTGGAAGCATAACTGGCCATTTCAGGTCATTCAAGACAATCTGCTGCCCTAGGCAAAGCCTCAGGGTGCTGCCCCCTCCAACCCCCGAGATCAGAGGTTCTCAGCTGGGGGGGGACTGGGCTTCCTGGGGGCACAGTGACCCTTCAGTGGCTATGGCAGAAATGGGGTGTGGGGAGAAGTGCCAGGTTGCCACGCCACTCGCTCAGGTTTGGCCGGCCACCCCTCCTCCATGACAGAGGGCTGGCTGGGCCAAATCTGAGAAGTGGCTTTGGCCCTGATGCACAGGGCTGCAGCACCATGCAGGCTCGGCCTGGCACCCCCTGGGCCCTACGCAGAGTCAGCCACCCTAGGGAGCTGCCTGGATTTCCATGGCTAGCACGGCCCGTGGGCTGTTTGCAATATCTCTGGCGTCTTGTCCAGGTGAGCAGGGAGTGTGCTCTGCCCTTCTCGGGAAGGGTGGCTGAGAAGAGTCTTGTGCTGGCTGGTGGGGCTGTAACGTGTCCCTGTGACTCAAACGGCCCTTCCCCGTCCCGTGCCGACCTAGGCGGTGGTGACTCTGGTGGGGTGTGCGCAGACCAGCTCTGTGGGGATCTGGCTTTGGGGGGGGTTCAGAGCTCAGCTGTCGATGTGGCTGGCCTGTGCAATGCTCCAAATCGTGCTGTCCAGGCTGATCTGTAGCGTGAGCAAACTGCCAGCCCTGGCATAGCGCCACTTGCTGGAGACTCGCACCCGGGCTTCCAGCCTCACTTTAATGCAGCAGAAGGGCCCTTTGAGTGCTACAAGAAGCTGCCTTCTCCTGGGTACCGGGATTGTTAATGACGTTTAAGTAGGGCTGTAAGATCCCAGTCAGGGAGGGAGCCCTATTTAATATGCACCGTACCAGCAGAGAAATCCCGGGCCGCTGACAGAGGGCAGCGAGAGAAAGACGCATGGGAGATGGGCTCTGCTCCGCGGAGAAGCACCGCTGCCTGCAGAACAAGTCTACGCTGTGCAGAGCCCGAGAGATGGTGTTTCCACTCTAGGAGGGAGGGTCATTAGTTACACTGATTGTCGGAGACAAGCGGCAGGCAATAGATGCACGAGTCGCCCATTCCCTGGAGTTAGGTGCGAGGCTTTATGATACTTTATGAACACCCAGCAGCCTCGCTACGAGAGCCAGAACAAAAGCCTAATCTTAGGGGACATTAATAAATTATAACATATTAGGCACTGTCAGCGGTAGCGCTGGACTCTTAAATTTTGTTCTAATTAGAGCATTGCTTTCCCTGTCTCAGCACTTTTCCCCTCTGCTGGGTATCGATCCGTTCTCTGTGGGGATCTGACCAACTGTTGACAATTTATGGTAACATAAAGCTAGTACCTCTTGCAGCAAAAGCACAGCTTTTAATAAACGCCGCGGCCAGCAGCCTCCTAGCGGCAGCCTGGCCTGAGTATGGAATGGATTTAGCCTGTGCCGCTAGTCATTTTGCACATAGGGATTTTTATTGTAACACGAGTCTTTCAATTGTCGAAGTATTGTATAAATATCTAGGTACCTAATTGAAGCTACAGGGGCCAATGGAAACCAGTGAGAGCTATTGGCTCAGGATGCTCACATCTTCTCTTGACAGTTAATTGGGGCATCAGTAGGGCTTTGTATGATCATGTTCCTGATAAAATCATTGTCTCCTCCCGGCAGAGAGACATTTGTGTGCAGCTTTTTTATTAGGTACAGAAAGGAGACAGAGAATATTTGGGCGATAGGATCCTCTCCTATTAACATTTGAATGCAGCCGAGCTCCGTGCCGAGAAGAGCAGCGCTCCTCTAGGGTTGCACTGAATAGCTGCGGTCTGGAGCACAAGCACATTCTTACAGAGATTTGCCATGCTATCGCCTCCATCCGTGCGTTGGAGAAATCTCTAATTTAGGGTTGAAAAGGCCTTGCTCTGTATCTGTGCTGGAAGGAAGCTGGTGGTTGGTTTTATTCATTGAACTGCAGAGAAGGTTGTAGAAACTCGGTGAAAATGGCAGGTTCTTAGGGCTCCACCCCATGCCAGCCCCACGCCCTTCGCTATGGGATTCATCGCTTCCCACTTCTGTCTGTCTCTGGTACGGGTGCACTCAGGAGCTGAACTCGGAGATGAGGAAAGGCCTCTCCAGGGCCAGGCTTAGCATCCGCTACTCCATGGCTGATTCAATGGCGTGGGCTGTTGAGTTTCCACTCTGTCCCCAGAGACGTTCACTCCAGTCACCTCCGCTTGGGAGCAAGGACAGTGGGGTGAGAAGACGACAGTGCTTCCCTCACACCACCGGGACTCTCTGCTACACCAGAACGGCCAGACAGGGTCAGACCAATGGTCTAGCCCAGTATCCTCTCTAATGGTAGTGGCCGATGCCAGATGCTTCAGAGGGAATGAACAGGGCAATTATCAAGTGATCCATCCCCTGTCATCAAGTCCCATCTTCTGGCAGTCAGAGGCTTAGGGACACCCAGAGCATGGGGTTGGCAAATAGCCATTGATGGCCCTATCCTCCATGAATTTATCTAATTCTTTTTTGAGCCCAGTTCAACAGTTTGGCCTTCACAACATCCCCTGGCGATGAGTTCCATGGGTTGTGCACGGTGTGAAGAAATGCTTCCTTTGTTTGTTTTAAACCTGCTGCCTATTAATTTCATTGGGTGACCCCTGGTTCTTGTGTTATGTGAAGGGGTGAATATCCCTTCCTAATGCACCTTCTCCACACCAGTCATGATTTTATAGATCTCTATCATGTCCCCCCTTCGTCAACGGCTCCTTACTAGCTGTGTCTCGGCCAATAGTCAAGCAGTCGAGTGTGGGGGCTTGAGATGTGACCTGCTGCTGGTCTAACCGGCCAGCTCCGTCAATCGTCTGCTCGAAGGAGGGCTGGCTGCTGAGAGACAATGAGAGTTTTGAACTTTCTCTCCATGGATTGAGTGTGTTATTGGGATTTCAGAGTGAATAGACTCCTGCTGGGGCCCTGGGGATAGGCTGGATGATGGGCTTGTCGTGATGGCTGTTCTTGCTTACGTGGACAGCGTAGGCTGACGCCAAATGTGTGATCCAGAAGTTTTTCACCCCAGTAAGGAAACTGTGGATTTTTATGTCCCCTGAAGATGTGATCAGGGATGATCGAGTAGGGCCAGGGGGGTTCATTTGACAGGCTCATTTTCCTTTGATAACAGAAGTGGAGGAGCTGGTGACTCCCAAAGCCCAGCCCGTCAGGTCAGGGGGGAAATACTCTGCTTCTGCATCCCACTCTTCAGCGCCGACACTGAATGGCCCCTCGGGGCCATTGCCCCTTTTCTCCTGCTCCCTCGTGTCCGTGAGCGGTGTGAGAGCTCAGGCTAAGCCAGCGACTGCCTCAATATTTTTAGAAGAAGCTTCAGTTGGAATTACGGCTAAATCACCAGTTGTGCCTTAAATTTGCGACTGGCTCCCTAATCAAGGAGGTGAGACAGCAGAAGAACAAGACTTCGATTAACAGATTCACAAATTTGAAGGCCCCAGGGGGCCATTAGATCATCTGCTCTGGCGTCCTGTATATCACAGGCCATTGTGTCTCACCCAGTTACTCTGTACTGAGCCCAGTCACTTCTGTGGCTAAAGCATCTTCCAGAAAGATGTCAAGAGATGAAGAATCCACCACTTGCCTGGGGAGTTTGCTCCAATGGTTAATCACCCTCGCTGTTCAAAAAACAAAAAGAAAATGCCTTATTTCTAGCTTAAATTTAACTGACTTAATCTTCCAGCCATTGGCTCTTGTTATGCCTTTCTCTGCTAGATTACAGCCTTCTAGTCCTGGTATTTTCTCCCCGTGGAGGTGTCTGTACACTGTAATCGAGTCACCTCTAGATCTTCTGTTTGACGCACTAAGCAGATGGAGCTCTCTAAGGGCAAGTCTACACGACCGTGCTACATCGGCACAGCCGCACTGCTGTAGCGTGTCTGGGAGCTCACATTGAGTTGCTTGTTCAGTGTGACACCTAAATCCTTGTCAGAGTCGCTGCTTTCCAGGCAGGGCCGGTGCAACCCATTAGGTGACCTAGGCAGTCGCCTAGGGCACTAGCATTTGGGGGGCGGCATTTCGGGTCCTTCGGCGGCAACCGCGGCGGCCGGATCTTCAGCCGCCCCGGTGTCGTCGGCATTTCGGCGGAGGGAGCTGGGGCAGGGGCCGCGGGGAGGGCCGCCTGCAGCAAGTAAGGGGTGGGGGCGGCACGCAGGGGAACCGCTCCCCGCCCCAGCTCACCTCTGCTCCGCCTCCTCCCCTGAGCACGCCGCCCCGCTCTGCTTCTCTCCCTCCCAGGCTTGCGGCACCAAACAGCTGATTGGCCCCGCAAGCCTGGGAGGCGGGAGAAGTGGAGCGGCGACGGTGTGCTCGGGGAGGAGGCGGAGTAGAGGTGAGCTGGGGCGGGGACCTGCCGCACGGCTCCCCGGGCCGGGGGGAGCTGCCACGGGGGGGCCTCAGGGCAGAGGTGGGGCGCCTCAGGGCGGGGGGTGGGGGAGTGCAAGGTGGAAGTTTTGCCTAGGGCGCGAAACCTCCTTGCACCCACCCTGTTTCCAGGGTACTGTCCCCCATTCTATAGGTCTGGCCTGAATTATTGGTACTTTGATGTGTAACTTTGTATTTTGCTGTATTTAAAATGTATTTGATTTGAATGGGCCTGATTTACCAAACAATCCCAATCGTTTGGCCTGCCCTGTCCTCATCGTCATTTGCCACTCCGCCAATTTTTGAGTCATTCACAAATTTTATTATCAGTGATTGAATGTTTCCTTCCTGGTAATTGATGAGAATGTGTGTGTCAGACCTGGTACCGATCCTTGCAGAACCCCCCCAGTAGATGGTGATTTTCTATGGAAAACACTTTCCCGGGATTTGACAGTCTGTTTCTAATCTACGTAATGTGTTTGTTGAAGTTGTATAGTGCTATTTTTTTTAATTAGAATGTTGTGTGGTACTAAGTGACACACCTTACAAAAGTATATTAATTACTTTTATCAACCAAATGTAATGTCATCAAAAAATGAAATCAGGTTTGTGTGAAGACCTGGTTTCCGTATAACCATGTTGATGGGCACTATATTTCTATCCTTTGATCCTGTATCAGCTTTTCCATAATTTTTCCTGGGATTGATGTTCAGGTTAACTGGACTGTAGTTACCCGGGTCATCCTGTTTGCTCTTTTCGAACATTGTCACTACCTTAGCCCTCTTCCAGTATTCTGGAACTCCCTGTTGTTCCAGATTTATTAAAAATTAACCTCAGTGGGCCAGAGATCTTCTCGGGCAACTTGTTTGGGTGCAAGTTTATCCAGGCCTGCTGATTTAAATAGATTTATCCCTATAGACGTTGTCTACCATCCTCCTGAGTGGGGAGCAGAGTCTGTGCTGTGACCTGGCTGGGGGGATGTGGTGATCTCTGATGGGGCTGAGAGCTGGGAATGAGCAGGGGAAGGAGAGGGCGCTGGCCCGAGGCGGGAGGAGCGGAGAGGGAGTGGGGAGGGTAGGACAAAGCCCAAGGAAAGCAGGTGCCTTTCCCTAGCCCTTTCCTTGTAAATGAGGGCAGAGTCAGGTGCGTCTAATGCAGTTCCTCTCCAGTCCTCGTGTGAACAAGGCCGTCGGTGTGACACCGCCTCAGCCGGCCCCGCGCGCTTCATCCAGGAGCAGGAGGCGCCATTGGTCCTGTTGAAAGCGAGCGCTCATCTTCCCCGCGCCGGTGCCTGCTGGATGGGGAGCAGCAAGGGGAGGGGCTGTCAGCGGGGGGTGAGGTGGAGGGTGCATTGTATTTTTGGGAACAGGGTAGGTGGTCCCCTAGCACGTCATTAATGAAACAATAAAACCCCAGCAGCAAAACCAATCATCTCACACGAGATCCCAGCCAGGACCCCGTCGCTGCCGGTTCAGCATTGTGGGGAGGGCACCCAGGTACCCCCGCGGAACAGGTTCCCTTTGCAGCATGCCCCAAAGGTCGCCACGTGTGGGCTGCTTTAGCCTGAGTGACGGCAAAGTCCTGGAGCCCTCACAGAGAATCCCTGGCCAGCCACTCCCGCCCTTTTCCAGGGAGGGGTGTCAGTGCGAAAGGGGGCGATTCTGTGAATCTGCTGAGGTTCCAGTTAGACTTTGAAGATGAATTAAACAAACTATATTTCCCAGTCTGCATGTTACAGCCAAGGTGAGAATGGAATAATAATAATAATATATGGAGATATACTTATCTCATAGAGCTGGAAGGGACCCTGAAGAGTCATCAAGTCCAGCCCCCTGCCTTCACTAGCAGGACCAATTTTGCCCCAGATCCCTAAGTGGCCCCCTCAAGGATTGAACTCACAACCCTGGGTTTAGCAGGCCAATGCTCAAACCACTGAGCTATCCCTCCCCCCAGGAATCCAACAGGGTGACCCCCTTGTGTTGAGTCCAGCGAGCATGAGCGTACTAATCTAATGCTAGGTTCTTTTCAGGTTAACTTTTAACTTGAGCAGTATTTATCAGATCAGGGCATGTGGTTATTTTAACCAATCAGCAATTTATTAATTCACCCAGAACCACCTCAGTATGCAATACAGCTCATCAGCCAAGTGTAGACACAGCGAAGGTTCTAGGTAGGTACCGTCTTGCAGGCAGTTGTCCAGGACTAGGGTCAAGACTCAGCCGTTGCGCCAGGGATCGACGCAGATCACCAAGATTTCTCATGACGTTGGCTTATGATCATCAGTTCTTCAGTAGCTAACACTCGTCACCTCCCCACTATTTCTCCTAGGAGCGGTGACGCCCGTTTCCTTAAGGCACGGTTGAGAGTCTGGTCCCTGCTGGTGAGTCCAAAAGAGCGAAGTTTAGAATGTCAGAAACAATGGATCAAATTTCACTTATTTCAAATGTTGGTTATTTGTATTTCTCCTTCTTTTCTTTACTATAAGCTTTGCAATGAAACCCACCACTTCTTATCCTTAGTCTTGGCATGGGGGCGAGTCCTTTCCACACGGCTAGTCTGGGCATCTTTTGCTGTGGGGATTCAGCAGCTTCTTTGTGGGTGCAGTCAGCTCTGGGGTCCCACATGGTGACCTCACTTTTATATACCCTGATTTCAGGGCTCATTGGAGGGAGCCACCCTCTGACGTGGCAGTGTGGATCCTGGCACAGGCTCGCAATGAATATACGTCCAGGGTTCTGGGTGGGCTTCAGTGTTGCCAACTTCCATGATTTTGTCATGAGTCTCATGATAATTATTGTTTTCCTTAAAGCCCCAGCTCCTGGAGTCAGGTGGTTGTGATGATTTCAGCCTTCGTTCTTAGAGAAAAAGTGAGTTTCTAGCCCTCGTGGCTGTGAAGGAAGCTTCAAAATGTGACCCCCAGCGCACCCCAAAGGCTCAAAAGGCAGAAGGGAAATAAAAAGGCCCCCAATTCTAGTATTTTTACACAATCTCCTGACTTTCAAGCCAATCTCATGATTTTTGGTGAGCCTGACTCATAGTTTTTGAACGTTTGGGGTTGGCCGTACTGGGGCTCCTACAGTCACATCTTCACTGCTATTGGTACCCCCGCTAGCTAGCTCCAAGCTACCTGTGTCTAACCAGGCTGCAAGTGCTCCTCCTGATGGTGGTGTAGACGTGCCCTCCCCTCAAAGGGCCCAGTGGGGTTCTGCTGCTGGTGCAGACCAGGATTTCTGCCTGAGAACTAGGTCCTCTCCTCCCTAGAGGAACTGAGGTCCTAGTGTGGCTTTCAGGAAGCAACCTCCGGCCATGCTAGGGGGAGATGGTATTAGGTCCCTGCTAACACACGGCACATGGCTTTAGTTGTGGGGTAGGTGGGCTGTGCTGCAGCTGGAGCAGGGACCTTTTCCAGGGCAGCGAGCGCTCCGGGGGGGAAATAGGAGGAGACGCTAATGGGGAATTTGAACGTAAAATGATGGTACATGGTCGTGTGTTTGGGGGGTTCCAAAGAGGATGGATCTAGACTGTTCTCAGTGGTACCAGATGACAGAACAAGGAGTAATGGTCTCAAGTTGCAGAGGGGGAGGTCTAGGTTGGATATTAGGAAAAACTTTTTCACTAGTAGGGTGGTGAAGAACTGGAATGGGTTACCTAGGGAGGTGGTGGAATCTCCTTCCTTAGAGGTTTTTAAGGTCAGGCTTGACAAAGCCCTGGCTGGGATGATTTAGTTGGGATTAGGTCCTGCTTTGAGCAGGAGGTTGGACTAGATACCTCCTGAGGTCCCTTCCAACCCTGAGATTCTATGATTCTATGATTCTATGATCTTCAGCAGGGTAGTGGGGTGGGAGAGATGGTCAGTGAACTGGTCTCATGTCCTCTGGAGTTCGACGTTCCTGCCGGCCCCTGGGAGCAGAGGTTGTGGCTCCCGCATCCCTTTCCCCAAGGCTCAGGTCCTGCTGCCCTCCTCCCTATTCAGTGCTTTCCATTGGGGAGGCCTGGGAAGGGGGCGGGGTCTCTTATCTACCAGGATCACTTCCTTAATGGTGTCCGACAAGGAGCCCAGCAGGGACCGTGAGAGCCACGGTGCCTTCCCCTCTGCACTAACTCACCAGCTTTGGCAGCACGGTGTTCTTCAGCCGACTGCCACTCCAGCGATTGCCGCTGTGTGCAGCGGGAGCCCTGGTCCCTGGGTGGCTTTTCTGAGACTATAAACCCGATGTACCGACGGGAAATAGCGAAGCTGGGCTTGAATGCTGCTGGCGAACACAATTGACTCATTTGTTGCAATGACCCTAGAGGGACTAGTCGTTCAGAGCGAGCTCTTGCTTGTTGAGCCACTATTCGCACCGATCGTTTGGCCTGGTAAATGGCATACGCCCTGGCTTGCCTTGTCGAGCTGAACACCTGCCATGTTGCCCTGTGTTGTTTCCTCTCTGTTCGCTGCCTCTGGCTGCCTGTTCACTGACACACCAACATTAATTTTTCATGTAGCAGCTCAGGAGACACCGGGATTTGTTTCTATAAAGCTGAGTGTTTGGGGAGATAACAAGTGACCTGCAAACACATTCTGAAGCACCATTCAATCCCCGTGACCTCCTTTCCTGCTCACTGGTGCACGGAGCCCCCAGCTGGCCGCTCTGGTCTGTGCCTTGACCCAGCTGCCAGTCAGTCTAAAAACTCCTGTCACGGTGCCGCGTGTGTCCAGATCCGGGGGACAGTCAGTCGCTGTGACCTGGGGAACTTCTGGTAATTGCCATGATAGCAAATCATGTGAAAATTATTAGTTATTTGGTAACTGAAGGCAAGTCCCAATCCCAGTGCAGCTGGGAGCTGCAAATGCTAATTACTTTGAAACTAGTCTGTGTCCCCGTTTTTCTCCCCCCCCCCTCCCCCCGAAGACGTTTAAATCAGGAATAACTAACACACTGTTGGCTGCTGGAGCCATTTATCACGTCACCACGTGGTCTCCTTTTCACAGCAGTTTCATCCAGTGGAAAAATAACAAGAAACCTCGTGTCTAACATAATGACGTGAATTTCTTAATAAACACATGGAATATGGATGGCTGTATGTTTCCACTCAGCCTGAACCAAGCCATGATGAATTAATCCTTCCTAAATGTATTGAATATTTCTTAAACTATTCATCAGCCCCACGACAAATACAGCTGTCAGCCCCAGCTGACACCCTATTTTAAATACCTCTCCCAGCGTGCCAACACAAATAGATAGTTGCTGCTGCTTGGAAAGCAGGGACCTCATCATTTTTTAATGCGCTGCAGTTCTTGGGCTTCTAGAATATTTATAACAATGTCATTATTTATCATGTGCGTTCACAGGCATCCCAGGCCAGCTGCTCTCGGGCGTGGGGAGGGGCAAGGGGCATTTCATTTCCCCCTGCCCTGCTCATTCCCTGCCCCTCACTTCAGCAGCCAGGTATCAGATGCACTTGCCCCCGGGGAGCTGCTCTGCAGGAGTGTCGCTGGGCGCGTCGATGGCTCCAGGGAGCCTGTTACTAACGGAGAAGAGCTCTCGCCCCTGCCCGTGGGACTGGCACTGGGAGCTGGTTGGGCCTTTTCCCCTCTCCCCACTGTGTGTTGGCCTTTGTCCGTATAGGTCACGGACCCAGCTCTCAGACACTCCTGGCTTCCCCTCTGCTTCCCGAGGCTTCTGGGACGGCCAGGAGCTCCGATGGGGGCTGCACTCACAGGAGCTGGTGATTCCCTTAGCCTTGATGATGCCAATTTCGCTGCTCCTCCCACAGACATCCTGGTGCTTCCTTCCCACTCCCCCTCCTGCCTGGGTTTATCTGTAAGCCCCCCCCCCCCGTTTGCAGGCGTCTCAGCAAAGGGTGGGATTGCAAGGAGTCGGGCGCTCAGTGGTTAGGGGGCTGGTTTTTATTTGAGAAAGAAATTAGATCCTGTACAACATGCTGGTTCTTAAATGCGGCCAGTCTGTGTCCCTATGGGAGCTTATGGCTGCTCCCCTCAGCCCCTCACCCCTGGGGTTTGGTGCACTAGCCCGAGCTCTCTGGGGCTGGGACAGGCTCTAGCTCTGTCTTTGCTGCACCCAGCTCAATGGGCCCCCCCCCCCCGATCCCCACAACAGAAACAAGAGTAGGCCCTTACGAGGCTGATTCCCCAGGGCTCGGCTCGGCTCCCACTGGCACGCGTCTCTTTTGGGTGGGGAGGGAGAAGGGGGTTTGGAGCCACCTGGGGTAGGAGATCTGGATGAAGCTGCTAGAAGCGAAGGTGAAAGAGCCCAGCCTGTGTGGCAGCCCATGGCCACTGACTCGGAAGGAGCCACCGTCATTTCCAGCCATGACGTTTGTGAGAGCCCAGCGCTCGGGGGGAGGCCGGCGTGGAGCTAGTTACAGGCGGCAGGAGACTGCTGGAGCCGCCGTGTATCCTGATAACGGAGGGGCCTGGTGCAGCTGGTATGAAGCTGTTCCATGTGTCTCTCTGATGGACACATCACAACAGCTGCTCCAAGGTGGGTTTCCATGCAGCCAAGTGTTTCATTCTTCACCATTCAGGCTACTCTTCCGTTGACCAAAGGGCCCCGGGAAGTGCCACCCCTGGAATGCGGGTTGGACCGAAGGCTCTTTGAAATTCTAGCCAGCAGCATTTGATACAAATTCCTTCACCCTCTTGCTGTGAGCTGTGGGATTTTACTTTGCTGTTTGCTTTGAAAACATCTTCAAACCTTTCACTTGTCTCTTGTTTCATGTCCCGATCCCCATGCCCAGATGGCTGCTCTCTTGGTTTCATTCGTGTAAATTATTGACTTCAGAAATGCTGAATCAGGACCCTGAGGCTACAGACAAACGCTTCCTGCTCAATGTGCTGACGCAAGGCAACTTTAGGCTTCCTGGCCTCTTTGGTCCCACGTTTGGGTTTCAGCGGGTGGAGAGGTTTGGGGAAAGGTCAGGTAGGTGGAGATGTTACTGAATTAATCCTGTATGTTCTGCCATTGTCCTGTCTGTTTACATTGGGCCCATCTCCTGCAGGTACCCCGCGAGTATTTAAAAATAGAAATAACCATCCCTCTTCCTTTCCCGCCTGTCAAGGAAATAGCTGGAGAGACTAATGTTGGTGCGGATTAATGCAGTAGATCCTCGTCTGCCTTGCATTCAGGCTGGATTGAGGAGGGGACGATACACCCAATACCAGGTGCTTGGTCTGACTCAAGACATACAAAACGTTGGAGTCAGGCAAGGAAGTTGGCCTAGTCGCTATTGATCTGTCGGCAGCCTACGACACTGTGTGGGACCTTGGGGTGACTGCTACGCCCCGTAGGCCGATGGTGCGGTTCAGCCAAGATCTGGTTAGTAACTGAAGATTCAGCCTAGAAGCAGGGGAGAAAAATCAGTCGCCTTAAACCTCTCCACAATGGCTTTCCCCAAGGGTGTGCTTTGCCTCCCCTCTTGTTCAATACACACGCACACACGAGCTTCCTGAAATGCAGGCTGAGAAGTATAGCTATACTGCTGGCTATACTGAAGGGAATCTCAGCCAAGACAGAGATCTTTTGACCACTTATTTCCAGCTCTGAAGTGTGATTCTCAGTGAGGCCAGGACAGTGGTAATGACTTTCCATCGAGACAACCCTCTTGCCTGTCAACCCACCTCGATCCCTGTACAAGTCAGTTACGGCCGTTCCAACCAAATGTCATGGACTTGGGAGCAAAACGTGATTGGAGCTTGACATGCCAGCCTCACTGGGACACCTGAAAATGAATCTCTTCCCGTACTGCCTCAATGCACAAACTATGGGGAACCTCCTGGGGAGCAGACCCTCCAGTCCTTCACACATCTGCATTGGACCTGGAGTTGGCTCCAGCCGAACACTGCTCTGCAGCCTGGGGCCACCACGCTCAGCTGAATTCCTCCCCTCATCTTCTTAGTGGCGGCTTGAATTATGCACCAGTTTCAGGCCCGTGTGTGCCAGACCTGTGAGGAGATGCAGCGACTGTTAAGGCTGTCTGGAGAGCTGGGACAGACGACCCCAATCTTGCATCTCCGGTTGACTGACTGGGAACAACATGCAGCACCAACCCCAACACCTGCTCATGTTCCGGGGAGGAATCCTGCTCCTGCGGACGGGGTTGATCTCAACACCCTTTTGCTACAGCCGCGCACGTGCTCTGGAGAAGAGCGGTACCAGCCCTTTACCACGCACGGATGATCAGCACCACCAGGGAACTGTTCTTACGGCGCAGGATGGGTGGGAGAGAGTCTGGCACATTAGGGACATTCCGGAGTCCATCACTGCACCTGCATCCCCAGGGCCGCTTGATGGCAGATCCTGGACCAGGCTCAGTCGGCTACTCTCTGCTTCGTCCAGAGTTGTCACAACCATGCACCAGCTTGGCCTGGTTTCCTCCCCACGCTGTGACTGTGGGGCGGCAAAGCGGACAATAACGTATGGGGACTCGATGGCTGGAGGGTGAAATAGTGGTTTGCCACAGGAGGTGTCGTCTGCTGTTCCACGCTGGCGTGTCTGGTGTCTCTGGGCCTTCTTTTGTTGGGCAGGAGATACAGGAGCAGTTTGCTGCAGGAGCTATGTCACACCTGGTAATGCTTCTCTCCTGCCTGGGGGTGGGTACAGTTCCAGAGCAAACGCTTACAGACTAACACACACATTGGCCAAACCAGACAGTCTCTTTGCAAAAGAATAAACGGACACAAATCTGACATCAGGAATCATAACATTCAAAAACCAGTGGGAGAACACTTCAACCTCCCTAATCACTCAGTGACAGACGTTAAGGTGGCAATTTTGCAACAAAAAAGCTTCAAAAACAGACTCCAACGAGAAGCTGCTGAACTTGAATTGATATGCAAACTAGATACAATCAACTTAGGTTTGAACAGAGACTGGGAATGGCTCGGTCATTACACTAATTGAATCTATTTCCCCATGTTGAAGCAGTCTCACACTTTCGTGTCAACTGTCCGAAATGGGCCATCATGATTATCACTTCAAAAGTTTTTCTCCCCTGCTGTTAATAGCTTCTCTTAATTAATTAGCCTCTTACAGTTGGTATGGCTACTTCCACCTTCTCATGTTCTCTGTAAGTATAAATATCTTCTTACTGTATGTTCCATTCTATGCATCCGATGAAGTGAGCTGTAGCCCACGAAAGCTTATGCTCAAATAAATTTGTTAGTCTCTAAGGTGCCACAAGTACTCCTGTTCTTTTTGCTGATACAGACTAACACGGCTGCTACTCTGAAGCCTGGGATACAGATATTATAAGCAAGATTAGCGCAAGCAGCAGCTCACAAGCATTCAATGAAATCGAAACACACCGGAATAACTCTAACCCCCATTGGAACAATGCTAACCCCCAGGTGAGCCAGACGGGTTTCCAGCGATGTGTCTGTCAGTGCTCAGTGAGGCCTAGATGCCTCGGCATGAGCTGGCACCTGGTCTGACAGCGTCACGGGTGGGTTCAGCCTAACTTACCCCAGCTGGGAGTGAGAGCTGGGCAGCGCATGCTGCTCTCCATCCCCCGGGGAACATGCCCCCAACACATTTTTATCAACAGGGTCTTTACTGCGACTGGGTGAAGGAAGCTGTGCAGCTGGAGGGCAACAAGCACTCGGTTCCACAGGGCTCATGCCCAGACTTTGCTGAACCGAGGGCCCATTCGCAGCTTGTCAGGAACTCGAGGGGTGCAGCTTATGGGTGAAAATCCCTCCTGGGCAGAGGGGCTCTGTCGAGGCGCCGCTTCAGTCCTGCTTTGGCCCCCGGGCTACAGAGCCCCTCCCCCCAGGACTGATTTTCACTCTGCATGAAATGCAGCCGATTGCAGCGCGTCGTCTTGCTCCTCGGGAGGTGCTCTCCATGCTGAGCACGGCTCCGCCCCTGCCATGCACCTGCATGGGGAAGCCTGTCAGGCCTCAGGCTGCAGAGGCTGCCAGCAAGCTGTGTCCAATGTGGACTGGGCTTCTGGTTCTGCTGCTTTTGGCTGTCCCTGGAGAGCGCATGCGGGACACCACCTCTTTGGAGAGCCCCACTGTATCTGCGCCATCGGCGACTGCAGCTCAGAACAAAGGCCTCTCTGCGTGTGGCCGTACGCCAGGCAGGCCCAGCAAAGCAGGGCTAAGTTAGGGGCAGCTGGGAAGTAGTTGTGTGTCCTTGGACAGCACTCTGGGAGTTGATATGGGTGTTGGTCTGGTCCGCAGGAGGTTCTGTCCACTCCAGCCAGGTCCTGATGCCTGACTAAGCCCCGGCCCCGTGCCCCGGGGAGGGGGGCATGTTTGTGGCCGTGCCCCGGGAGTGGGGGGCGTGTTCGTACAGGTGCGCTATGCTGCTGAAGAGATGGCTTGTGGGATGGGTTGTTGGTTCAAAGACGGATTCCCTGAACTGACCTGGCTTCTCTTGGATCTGATACTTTCCATCATCTGTGGAACCGGACTGGTAAGCGGGAGACCTGGGTTCTTTTCCCAACTCTGCCACTGACCTGCTGGGTGACCTTGGGCAAGTCTCTTCATCACTCCAAGCTCTAGTTTCCCCTCCCACCCATGTCTATTTAGCCCGTGAGCACTTTGGAGCAGGGACTGTATCTCGCGCTATGTGTTCGTGCAGCACCCAGCACAATGGGGCTCTGATCTCAGTCAGGGCCTCGTAGCATGACGAGAATGCAAATGAACCATCTCTCTGGGCCTAAGCTCCGTCCCGGATGGCTCAGCTCTGAAAAATGAAGGCCCCCCGGAAGGGGCAGACGGGCAGAGCAATTTGAAAGCAGGAGTGGAAGGGGTTGTTTCAGAGGGGAAAGTTGTTGGATTCCTACCTGCTGCTGTGTTATTTACTCCAGGACTGACAGCTGGATCCTGGCCTGCCGGTGCCCCACACCCTCCTGCTTCCCTTGTTTCTCTGTCCTGAGTGATTTATTCCTGTCTTCTTGCACTGGCTTCCTCCCAGCCCCTGTTCTGAGGTGAACAGGACCCTCTCTGCACGGTACGTTTCTATCAGCTTGTTCTTTGGGGTGTCACAAATACTGTAACATCTGCTCTGGCTGCCATTTGCTGCCATCTAATTCTTTTTTTATTGAAATGAGTTTAAATTGACGGAGAATATATTAGATTATTCTCTCCCTGAGGTTGTGCACTTGTGTAGATGTGAATAAACTGCACAGTTAGCAGCGCTCCCTCTTTCTCTCTCTCTCTTTTTTAATCTAAGAGAAGCCGGCTCCCTGGAGAATTGGCACGTTTCCTAATGACCTTAATGAGTTTCCATAGCTGAGGTCAGATTTATCTAGGAAGGCTGGTAATGGTAGGGCATGGAGGTGGTTCTTTCTCCACTGCTGTGAACCTCTGATAGCTTTGTACTCCAGACAGTAAATAAAGCAGAATTTGATAGCGCTGCCTGGCTCTGTGATTAATACATTTTCTCCTTTAACAGGCAGAAGCGTATGGATTGCAAAGCAATTCATGAAGACCAGATGACAGTCTTTAAGCATTTTAATATTTTGCAAATGATTTATCATTGGTAATGAGCAGATGATATACTCCACTTCAAGGGTATGGATTATATATTAAAGCGGGCACCATAAAAGGCAGCTGCAGATGACATATTGCTAACGGGAAATGGAAAGTAAAGTACAACTTATCTTTTGTTTAACAGGAGAGGTCAAGTGCTTCTGCCCCAATTTGGGAGATGACCTACCTTTGCGTTCTCTCATATTAATGACTCTGGTAAATATTCTCTTCGGTTTGGGTTTTGTGCCGTGGACAGCTTACTCCTCTGGCAACTCCACATGCAGGTTCACACAGTGAACTGGTGCGTATCTAGGGGTGAGTTCGGAGGCCAGGACTCAGTTGATTGGTTTCTAGGCCTTGGCACCTGATATGATCATCTCCAGGGTTGGTTATGCTCCAGGTAGTTTGGGAGAAGGATGCTTGTTTGTTTGTCTATAATTCCATTCATAAAGCCGTCAATCACTGGTCACCTAGCCCAGGTCAGCTGGATCTTGGAGAGCAGGGTCAGGCTTTAGCTTGAAGCAAAACTTTCTGTAGAGCTGGACCAGAGCCGTCTCTTTGCAAGCCGGGGGGAGCGGGAGGGTGTGTGTAAGATGACCCAGTACAGCTGGCTTTGGATGGGAACTCTGTTTTGCATTTTGAACCAATGCCTGTGTTGTCTCTTGTTTTGTTCATTGGCCAGTAGTCGTACCGGGCTGGTAATGCATTAGCCATTTCAATGGAAGGTAATAAGCCATTCACTGTTCCGTACTAGACACACATTTATGGAGGATGAATGCAGTCATTGTGTAGCGCTAGGTTTTTATTATGTAATCGCCATACTTCAAAAGCGAATCCTCTCGTGTGTAATGAGGATGCAATTGCTCTCTTGCTGGCTCCAGGCTGCATCCAGCTAGACTAGACCTGCCGGGCAGCTGCGTGGTCCCAGGTATGTTTGAAGATTCCCGGGATTCCAATACAATGCTACTGCCGGGCCGCAGGGTGGATATTGTGGGGGACCCGACGTGTTAGTGATATTAAATGTAGCGCTTCACCCACGAAAGCTCCATCCCCAGCCTGGGTCCTTTATTCTATGAAAGGGAGTTGGTGGCTGAATGGGGGCACGTGCATGTGAGCAAAGAGAGTCCTGCAGAAATACCCTGTGCTGGGCGAGGCAACCTTCCTGCTACCCAGCTGGGCCCCTCACGCTGCTGGGAGTGAGATTTTCTTATTGCAGATCTGATCTTCCTTTCCCAGGGAGTGGGGGGTGGTTGGCTAGTGACCGGCTGGTCCTCGCTCCCAGAGTGATCAGGAGCCAAGGGCCCGAACATTAGGAAGGGAGCTTGGCAAGACTCTGTTCCTGTTTGAATGTTCCCATGTGAGGACCAACCACTGTGATGCTTTGTCAGCTCATGTGCTTGGTGCGTCTGAAATTGTACCATGGCTGTCAACAACTCCCTTTTTTTCCCCTGTGGTCGGGAAAACCCCCCTACGGAGTGATTTTTGGCAGTATTAATATTATTGATGATTAGCATAGCAGCTAGGAGCCCTGGTCATGGACCAGCACCCCATTGTGTCAGGTGCTGTACACACACAGAGCAAACAGAGGGTCCCTACCCCAAGGAGCTTACAGTGTAAATGTAAGACAAGAGACAACAGATGGATACAGGCAGACAGGGGAGTGTGACGAAACAAAGAGGCAACATTGGTCACCATGGCAGGCTGATCTCACAGCCTAACTGTTGTCAAATTATTTGTAGGCACCAGAGCAAAAGGGAGTTTTGAGGAGGGATTTGAAGATGGTTTGTCACCAACATGCTGGATTGGGTTCTGCTTAATAATCAGCCACAAATTACTAGGAGAAACACTGGTTCCCATCAGATGCTTTATAATTATGTTCTATTTACAGTGAGGCTTTAATTAGTTATTAGTATTATAAGACATTAATATAGCTTTATAAAAGTCACTGCAAATTAGCCATTCTTTCAACCTCATTTCAGGATTACTTGCCATCAAACTAACTTCAGCTCTTTCCCGGGGATTGTTAGGGAGATTTCCCCCGGGTAAGAGGGTAAGTGAGGTGTATACCAGGGACTGGGAGCTGCGATCTGCGTACACAGACACACATTCAGAGGGGAATGGGAAGCAGACCCCCAGCTGGTATAAATCAGATTCAGTAGGTGGTCCCTTGCTCGTGTGTTGTTAGAGGGTAAATAGCAGTGTCCAATTTACCCTCTCTGGATCATGCATTATTGTGTCTATCTCCATCTCTAAATGCGACAGTCCCAGTCTCTATTCTCTTTATATGGCTGCTTTCCTCTTAGCACCTCTCCCTTCTCTGCTATGTCCTTTTCGAGATGGGGTGATGAGGACTGGGCCCAGAATTCCAGGGCAGCATGCCCCTTTGATTTTAGTAATGGCATGATCATATTTTTAGTATCATTCTGTCCTTTTTTCCCCATGCACCTTTGCTTCTCAGACTGCTCCTGCACAGTGAGCTGTTTTCACCAAGCTGCCCACACAGACTCTGAGGTCTTTTTCTGAGGGGTCTGTTAATTTAGAATCCATCAGCATCTGCGTGGTTCAGATGGTTCCTTCCAGTGTGCTTCACCTTGTGCTTGTCGGCACTGGATTTCATCTGCCTCCCTGGTGCATGTTTGTCTAGTTTTGCTGGGTCCTTCTGGGACCTTCTGGTCAAATTCTACTCTCAGTTAATCCGGAGTCACTCTACTGACTTTCACTGGGGGTGCCCGGGATTTACCAGTGTAACTGAGAGCAGAACCTGACCCCGGGAGAGAAGGGGCCATGAAGTGACTTTTCATTGCTGGGGAAATGGTTGAAGTTTAATGTGATGTTTTCAGTGGGACGAGTTTAGTCTTGGTTCAGTCCCTAGCCGCCTGTGAGGAGCACTGATGTGTTATCTGAATGGGAATCAGCTGGAGAGGGAGCTGGGCTGCTGTACCAGCCGGCTGGACTGCGACTGGGGAGAGGGAGAGAGTGCAGATTCTGGTAGCCCCTGGCTCAGCTCAGTGACTGAGAGGGCAGCTACTCTCCCATCAGAGGGTAAAGAACTATAGCCACAGGTGCACAGTTCTCAAGGCCAGAGCAGAAGGATGACCTTGTGGGTAAGACATCAGCCCGGGAACTGAACGAGCTGGGTTCCATTCCTAGCTCTGCCACCGCCTCCCTGTGTGACCTTGGCCATGTCACTTAGTGCCTCACTGATAATAACCTCTCTGCCTCCCAGGGGAGCTGTGAGAATAAATTCATCCATGTCTCTGAGGAGCTCAGTTACTGCAGCCATGGGGGCCAATGGGAAGGTCACTGGTCAGGACTGAACCTGGGACCTTGCGCACATAAAGCATAAGCCTTTTCCAGCCGAGTTAGCAGAGGGCTCCTCTAGCAGCGAGGCGGAGGATGGACAGGCGCTAGAGGGGAGATGCTCACGCACACTAGACCAGTGCAATAGGCATGCCCCTTGCACTGTGGTCCTGTGTCTGTACGCACAGGTGCCCTTTGCTGGATGCGGTGGGAGCTGCTGAAGTGTTTTCTAACGATCTTGCCCTCTGGTGCCTGGAGGCCTGAGTCTGAGCGTAAGGTACCGACCGAGGGTATGGCTCTGGGGGGTTGCTGTAAGGCCAGGGCAGAGGTCGGCGCCTGAGGCATGGCCTGCACGCACGGTAGCCAAGCAACGTCGCCGAGTCCCGCGGGTCACTGCAGCGGGGGCAGCATCCCCTTCATGCTGGTGGGGATAGATCCCTTCTTCGGTTCCTGGCTGGAGCTCCACACGCTCCCCTCAGTGCCGCAGTCAGGAGGAGACGGCCTGTTACGGGCCGTTTCCACCGGATGGCGTCAGATAGTTACAATCTCACTTCCGACAGCTGGGGGTGCTTTTGGCCTCGGGCCTTTCCCGTTCCTGCTCTTCAGCCCTGGGGCCCGGGGGAAGTGCTGGTGCGGATGGAGCACAGGGACCCCTGCCCCGGCTCCTCTGATGCTGGAGACACGGAGTTCCTGTGTGGGTGGACCTGGCTTCCCTCCTGCCTCCTTAGGCCCTGGGATCTGTGGGGGTCCGGGACAGGGGCAGGGATCTGTTCCACGGGGAGGGGGGGGGGACAACTCCCCTCCCCCAGGAAAGAGCAGGGGGACTTTGCCAGCAAGGGCCCATGGCCGTTTTCTGCCCCGAGTCCCTTCCAGGGGGTTCCCAGGGGTGGCAGGGGCGGAGCCACCCGTGGGCAGCGAAGGGGGTGAAGCTGAGACCCGGGCTCTGAGGGGGCTGTGGGCAGCGTGGGGGCACACCCAGATGGGCGTGGCGCCAGCTCCACGGCAGTGCATGGCCCCCCCAGGGCTGGACTCAGGGTAGGGATCGCCGCCCTCCATCCTGTGGTGTCCCGGGCTCGGCATCCTCTATCTTAGCAAGTCAGCTCACGCCCAGAGCCCCGAGAGCCCAGAGCCCGAGCTAGGCCGAGGGGTGGGAGCCCCTGTGTACCCAGCTGCAGTGGGGCAGGGCCCAGGCTCTGGGGGGGAGGGGGAGGCTACGGGGCAGCTGCACTGGGGCAGGGCCCAGGCGCTGGGAGGGAGGGGGAGGCTATGGGGCAGCTGCACTGGGGCAGGGCCAGGTGCTGGGGGGGAGGGGGAGGCTATGGGGCAGCTGCAGTGGGGCAGGGCCAGGCGCTGGGTGGGGAGGGGGAGGCTACGGGGCAGCTGCACTGGGGCAGGGCCCAGGCACTGGGGGGGAGGGGGAGGCTATGGGGCAGCTGCAGTGGGGCAGGGCCAGGTGCTGGGAGGGCCAGATTGGTTTGGGGGTGGCTGCGCTAAGCTAGAGGCAGGCTGGTGAGCTTGGCCATGCTGCCCCATGAGGTGCTGGCCTGACCCCCCACTGCCGGGTCTGAGCACCTCACACCCTGTGATGTATTTATCTTCCCCGCAGCCCTGGGGGTAGGGCCGTGCTATATTCCCATTGTACAGAGAGGAAACTGAGGCACAGGGTGTCTGGGTGACTTGTCCCAGGGCAACAGGGACAGTCCATGACAGGGCCAGGAATTGAACCAATCCCAGACCAGCACCTTAACCCTGGGGCCACCCTCCCTGCCCGGCAGCGTCTGACTCACCCACCGCTGGGCCCGGGGAGACCCCACCACGACCCCCACTTTGTGCAGCTCGCCTCGCGCATGGATTGACAGCCCCGCCGGTGCCCAGAATAGGGGTGACTGGCAGCTTCCCACATGGCATGCCCCAAAACCCCGCCTCACCCCTGACTGAGAGACCACTTCCGGCGGGCTGAGGGGAGCCCAGGCTGTGTGGCCTGGCAGCTGAGTGCGCAGCGGGGACACCTGTGCTGGGGGTTGGTGACACGGCCATTTGCCCACTGGAGCGGGGCTGATCCCACCAAGTTCACGGTACAGGCTGCCAGGCTGGTAAGCTCCCTGCCCTGCCCCGTCTCAGGAGGGTGCTGCTGGCATGGGGGAGTGGGGAGGTGGCTGTGGGTGTGATGGTTGAGATGGAGGGCGGGGAGGGGGGATTACTGGCAGCACGGGACGTATCAGGGGCCTGACCCAGTCAGGAGATAGCACTCATGCTCCTGGGCACGAGTCAGTTTCTCTTGACGTTTGCTCTCTAGCCACAGCTACACTTAGGGTGTGTCTACACTGCAATTACACACCCAGGGCTGGCCCAGGCCAGCTGACTCCCCATGTGTTTCATTGCGGTGTAGACGTCTGAGCTCTGGCCCCCTCCCACCTCGCCAGGGTCCTAGAGCCCCGGCTCCAGCCCCAGCCCACTGCAATGAAACAGCCCCTTAGCCCGAGTCCGCTGGCACAGGCCACCCCTGCGGTGGTTTTAACCGCAGTGTAGACAGACCCTGAGAATGTCCCCCATTGGCACTGAAAAGTTTTTGTTGCATGGAAGTTTTAGTTNGTGTGTGTGTGTGTGTGTGTGTGTGTGTGTGTGTGTGTGTGTGTGTGTGTGTGTGTGTGTGTGTGTGTGTGTGTGTGTGTGTGTGTGTGTGTGTGTGTGTGTGTGTGGGGAGAGCTAGCTCATGCTTGTAGACCTACAGTCGGTCATTCTGCTGGTGGCTGTAAAAACAGACTGAATCTAGGCATTAATTCATTTTAAAGGTTTTGTGCCATAGGGTTAAAATCTAAAATTACATTCTCCCAGCAGCCGCCTTTAGCAGTAAAACGCTGCAGTAGATTGTCCTTGAAATTGAAATCATTGAATTTTCTCAGTCTAACAGAGGAAACCAGTAAATCAACATGTAGTTTAATATTCACTGATATTTTCACTTGCTTTACATAAGAACATTAAAATGGCCACACTGGGTCAGACCAATGATCTGTCTAGCCCTGTATCCTGTCTGCTGACCGTGGCCAATGGCAGGTGTCCTAGAGGGAATGAACAGAACAGGACAACTGAGTGATCCATCCCCTGTCGTCCATTCCCAGGTTCTGGCAGTGAGAGGCTAGGGACACCCAGAGCATGGGGTTGCATCTCAGCTAATAGCCATTGATGGACCTATCCTCCATGACTTACTTAATTACTTTTTGAACGCTGTTCTAGTCTTGGCCTTCACAGCATCCCCTGGCAATGAGTTCCACAGGTTGACTGTCTGTTGTGTGAAGAAATACTTCCTTCTGTTTGCTTTAAACCTGCTGCCTATTAATTTCATTTGGTGACCCCTAGTTCTTGTGTTATGTGAAGGGGTAAATGACATTTCTCTCTTCACATTCTCCACACCAGTCATGATCTTATAGACCTCGATCACATCCCCTTTAGACATCTCTTTTTCAAGCTGAACTGTCCCAGTCTTTTTAATCTCTCCTCTTATGGAAGCTGTTCCATGCCCCTCATCTTTTTTGTTGCCATAGACGCCGACTCTGGGGGTGCTCCAGGGCTTCATCACCCAACGAAAAAAACAGGGGATGCCCACCCCCTGCTCTGCCCTAAGGCCCTGCCCCCACTTGGCCTCTTCCGCCCGAGGCCCAGCCTGCTGCTTGCATGGAGGGGAGGGGGCGGAGAGGAACACTCACTGGGAAAAACAAAAGTCAGTGTCTGTGTTTGTTGCCCTTCTCTGAACCGTTTTCCAATTCTAATATCTCTTTGTTGAGATGCGGCTACCAGGACTGCACACAGAATTCAAGATGCGGGGGTACCATGGCTTTATCTAGTGGCATTATGATATTTACTGTCTTCTTCTCTCTCCTTTTCCTAAGGGTCCCTAACGTTCTGTTAGCATTTTTGACTGTCGCTGCACATTGAGCTGATGTTTTCAGAGAACTGTCCACAGTGACTCCAAGATCTTTCTTTGTATGTATAGTTGGGATTATGTTTTCCAATGTGCATTACTTTGCACTGATCAACATTGAATTTCATCTGCCATTTTGTTGCCCGGTCACCCAGTTTTGAGAGATCCCTTTGTAGCTCTGCGCAGTCTGCTTTGGACTTAACTATCCTGAATAATTTTAGATCATCTGCAAATTTTGCCACCTCACCATTTACCCCTTTTTCCAGATCATTATTGAATAGGACTGGGCCCAGTACAGACCCCTGGGGGACACCACTATTTACCTCTCTCCATTTTGAAAACTGACCATTTATTCCTACCCTTTGTTTCCTATCTTTTAACCAGCTACTGATCCATGAGAGAACCTTCCCTCTTACCCCATGACAGCTTACTTTGCTTAAGAGCCTTTGGTGAGGGCCCTTGTCAGAAAAGCTGCGCTCACTGAGATCACAAGGAAGCACGCCGCTCCAGTATAGCAAGAGCTGCAGCTCTGCTCGCTTCCCTTTGAATTTACGCCAGAGGAGGAACGGGCTGTTCCAGCGCTGGGAAGAGCTCCTTTGCAGGGCAGATTAGCCCACGTCCACATGGCTGCCTGGAGCACCTGTAAGCCAGGCCGTGAAGCAATACAACATCCCTGCACCATCAAGAGTCTGCATACTACAGCTGGCTTCCAGCACTAGCAACAAATCACCTCTTACAACCCATTATGAACTGTCATTTCTTCATCAGATTTGGATCAGAGCCGACAGCTTTATGCTGATTATAAGCTGCTGTTGGGAGAATAGTAGCAGATCTTTGCATTTGATCCCTTGTCTCTACTGAGTTGAAGTTCAAGGATCTCTTGGACTCATGACAACGTTTTACCTGCTTGACCAGCCCAAGCCCGACGTAAATCAATTTTGCGACTGCTCATGCACTGGAGTGGTTCTGAGCTCCTGCCTCCCCCTTACTCCTAACCGATGTGGCCTCTGCTGAGAACCATCTTGCTCAAACTCCGCTACCCCGAGGGAGAACGGAAACCTTGGCAGACTTCCCGCCCTCCTGACAGAGATCTGGGTAGAGTAAGCACCACCAGGATGGGATGGAAATGTTTCACTAACCTTTGGGCTGCCTGGGGAGTTGGAGGCGAATCTCACAAGCCCACTGCCACCAGTGACAGACCATTGGCCAATCCCAATACTAACAGAAAACACTCGCGTGTGCAGAACTGGGCAGGAAGGAACCTGGCTTCGCTGACCAGGATACAGCCTGCTGGGCGCTAGGGGTGTTCAGGGTTAGACTGTCGGGGATCTCCCATGAGAGCGCCGTCCCGGCTCCAGCCAGGCATGGAAGCAGAAAGGCTATGGGAACAGCCTTGCTTGGAATGTTTCTTGTTTATCTGAACTCAGGAGAAACTTGGTGTCTTGCAAGTCAGTCTGGCCTGGTGCACTGCCAGCCCCACGTGGTTTGGAGAAGTTGGGGTGAGCTTTGTGCGTGCAAGGGAGCCCCCAAGTCTTGTGAGGCTTCCCCCAGCCACAGCGGGAAGCCACCTGGATCTGCAATAGCTGCTCTCTCTGCAGAGCTCCAACCCGTATCATGTTGCTGCACATCCAGCCTTGCTGTCTCACTTCAATTTGCAAACACTTTAAATGGTGCAAACCGGTGTGGGAGTGACGAGCTGCCCTCGTTTGTCAACACATCAATTATTTTTGAGAGCACTGGCCTGTCACTGATGCTGTGAGATGCCTGCTCCCCAGGAGAATGTGCTTGCTGGCCGTTTATGGGCATGTGGAAGTGCCTCCCCACCTGGGTGCTCCTGCCATCCCGGTGCTGTTGGCGTGCCGGTGCGTGGCGGTGCTGCTGCTGGGGTTGGGAGAGGAGGGAAATGTGCAGACAGCCGGCACGCCCTGGGGGTGAGCACAGCAGACAGGGCTCTTTGGCTGCAGTCGGGCCCCACCTCCTGATGCATACAGCAGGGAAAAGACAAACCCCTGAGGGAAGGGATGCTGCGTCCCGGCCAAAGAGTGTCTTATCCCTCGGGCACCCCATGCCCCCTCCCACCCAGCATCCTTCGGGCACCCAGGCCGCAGACTTTCTGCCAAGGCAGCCAGGTACCGGGATGTGCCTAAGAGAAAGTGGGAGGCAGCTGCAACCTTCCCCCAAACTTCATCTGAGGTTTCTTTGCAGCTACAGAACCGCACTGGGCTGCCACGTGTCCTCCAGGGCAACCAGGATTTCCGTCTGCCGGGCCGTTTCACCCCAGGCTAGGGGGCACTGGAGACCTCAAACAGGGTGGGAGACGTGACGCATGCTGGGGCCCATACCTGTGACTCCCAGCAGCACTGCCTGTATTACAGTAGTGTCTAAGGACGCCAGTCAGTGCCACGCTGGGCACCGTATAGACAGATGTGTAGGGAACAGCCGGGCTCTGCCCTAGTGAGCACACAGTCTGGCTTTGTGATGAGAAAACTAAAGCCCATTTCTCTCCATTGGCGTCTCCACATCTCTTGCACTCTGGTGTTGGCTCTCGGGGGCTCCCTGGCGCAGCCGTTGTAGCCGGGGGATGGTGCCACTTTCTCTTTGTTCTTCTCCGCACAGAGTTCCTGGGTGTGTGCGCGTCTCCTCCGTGCGGCCGCTCTCTCCCTGGGGGAGTTGCCAGTGGAACCAGCCTGGTGCATTGCAGCGTCGTGGTGGCTGTGCTGTGACACTGCTCTGGTGCGTTGTCCCCCAGGTGCCACAGCGCCACGGCCCAATGCCCTGAAGCAGGCACAGAGCAGAAAACTCTGCCCTTCTCAGCGAGCGTGAGGGGCGTGCGGCGAGCCAGGCATGTCCCAGGACCACACAAGGCCACACTAATCATCTTACCAGGGAGACTCGCCCCTAGGAGAAGGTGGCCGGGGCTGCAGCCTGGAACTAAATCTGGTCTATCGCAGAATAACACAGGCAATTACCTGGTGCCACGTGGTACAGCGGCATCTTCCTGCTCCCTTTAAGACAGTGCAGCAGCCAGGGTTCGTTCTTAGCTTGGGCAAGAGCCAGATTCTAATCTGCCCCGTCAAGGCCGGCCTCTTTCAAACAAGTCCGATGAGCACCTTGGCTTCTCGAAACGGACACGCTCCAGATTTGTAAATATAAACCAGGGGACGCAACATTCATCCCAACAATGCAAGGACTGGCCTTTGTTTCGAAATGCCAGGGGGCACCTGAACGATAATCTCTACGGGAGCCGCGGGAGCCGGGGGCTTGCTAAGGAAAGCAAACGTCAAGCGAAAGAGAAGTGGGTGTGGCCACGTGCTGGCTATGGAAGCAGGCCCAGGCCAGCACCAGGAGACAATGCGGGAGTGGGAGGTTCTCACCTGGATGAAATGTTTAAAAAATTGTACAGCTGTGGCCAGCGTTGCTCTTGCAACAGTAACTGGGGGCGGGGAAGGAGCAGGCCGGGCAACTCAGGCTTAAACTGGCCCGGAAAGACGTGAAACGGGACTGCAAAGCCTCCAGGAAAGCTATAAGCTAACGAAGGGCTATTAGCTGAGTTGGTCGTGGCACAGGGTGCAGCGGCCACTGCATGCAGTCCCGGACCCTGCCCAAACCCAGTCAACCAGCTTCCGGGGAAATCACATCGCTGCAGTGAAAGTCAGAGGAGCTTTCCTGCAGGAGTTGGAGCAGTGACCCTCTTGTCAAAGGTGCGCGCTGCTGCTACTGGGGTTTAAGGCAAATCCTCCGCCCTGTCCCTGGAGCCCCACCTCATTCTGCCTCCCAAACGTCCTGCAGCTGAGCTAGGGACACACTGATGATCTGCCGAGAACCTGAGTGCGGCTGCTGCTAATCTATGGCAAACCCCGCATGCAGGGAACTGGGACATCGGCTACTGGAACACGTCTTCCGCAAGAGCAGCAGCTCCGAGCTCAGAACTGTGAGAACCTCCTCAGCGGCAGGTGCTGTGGGGAGCTCTGCTCCCAGCCATGCCCTGGGTCATGTGGGTGCAGGTCTTGGGGTGTCTGGGGTAGTTGCCTCTAGGTGTGAGTGCAGAACTGGGTCCCACGGAGTCCAAACTCCACTCACATCCACCTTTGTAGTAACGAGGTTCATGTTTACTGATGCCCCTGCAAATGGGCAGTTCCAGGAGAGGCTGGCATGGGCAAGACCTCACTGAGAGAGACGAGTCATGGCCGAGGGTTGCATTTAATTCTGGATGTGGCGAGCCAGGAGGTCCCTTATCTCTGGGGGCAGAGTTCAGAGTCTGGGCCCAGCTCCTCTCCCGTGCAGGTTTTGTCTCCCATGCTCCAGCCCGCGGTGGAATGGAGCTGTCAGGGGGAGGTCCTGAATGCAGGGCAGCCAGGGCCAGTCGGGGTATCGTGACAGATAGAGCTTGCAATGACCTCTGCATTCAGCACAGAGCACATGGGTGATGGGCTGGGATACTAAGCCGGTGGGCCGCTGCGACACCTGTTCTCCTTTATTCAGAAGCTGTGTGCGCGCTGTTCTGGGCCCGTGGGAGTGTCCTTCCTCCCTGGAGCTCCTGTAGTCCGAGCACCAGCTCTCTGGACAGAAAGCAGCACCTTCAAAGCCCGTTTTACCCCTTCTCGAGGGCGGAAATAGCTGGCAAGAGCTTCCTCTGAAGTGCATTCTGCCAGACTTCTACAGGGTGGCTCAGGGGACCGTGCCTTGGACTCCCCCCAGCCGGCCAGCAGCTGAGCCCCTCCTCCGGGTAGGCAAGCAGACCCCGCGAGGTTCTGACAGCCCAGCGGGGATGTTTGTGCCGTTCCAGGAGTCCACGGCCTCTCGCCTTCCTTTGGCCTGGCCCCTGTGAAACCTGGGGCACAGCCACGAGCTGCAGGGCTTGTATGTTCTGCTGAGGGAGAAGGAAATGCTCTCCCCTTGCCGCTGAGCGCCCTACTGCAGCAGAGAGCTAGGGCCGGTGCCCGGCAGCGGGATGGAGCTGGAGTTCTCTAGCCCACAGGACACCAGGAGCACGCCTGTGCTGATGTTCCTGTGTTACGTGTTTTTACGTGTGGCTTTAGGCATGAGGGTGAGGGGATTGTTTAGACAGAGCTGGGCTCCTTTCTGAGCCTGTTCTTATGGG
Organism: Platysternon megacephalum; assembly: GCA_003942145.1. Classification (NCBI taxonomy): domain Eukaryota; kingdom Metazoa; phylum Chordata; order Testudines; family Platysternidae; genus Platysternon; species Platysternon megacephalum. The sequence continues at coordinate 1,478,269 of QXTE01000040.1, read as the reverse complement.
TATCCTAGAATCATAGAAGATCAGGGTTGGAAGGGACCTCAGGAGGTATCTAGTCCAAGCCCCTGCTCAAATCAGGACCAATCCCCAACTAAATCCCCAGATCCCTAAATGGCCCCCTCAGGATTGAACTCACAACCCTGGGTTTAGCAGGCCAATGCTCAAACCACTGAGCTCTCCCCCCGAGGGCAGATGTGCTCCAGCAGGCAAGAGGTGCGCGTGGATTCTGCCCGTCCCCGGGTTAGGGCCAGGGAGACGCAGAGCAGCGGTGCCACTGCTGGTGTTGGGAGTTGGCCACAGTGGGTGATGGCGGGTGACTGCAGAAGGGCAGGGGTGGCTCAGTAAAGACAGACAATCGGAAGGGAAGGAGGCAGAGGCTGACTGTGTCGTGGCCTCTGGCCCCAGCAGCCAGGCACCGAGGGGGAGACATGTGCTCACTCGCACTAGAACCGCAGTTACATTTCCCTGGGTCCCCAAGCAGAGGCCGTGGTGACGCTGTGAGCTGTCTGCTCAGCCAGGAATAACTGCTGTGAGTGGGAGCTGTGTGACAAGCTTCCCTGGGAGGTTTCAGGCAGGGCCTGAGCTTCCTGTTTCCCACTTCCTGGCAAAGCTGGCACCATCGCCTGAAAAAAGTCTGAACCCCCATCCTCCACAGCCTCCACAGGAGCAGGCCTGGCTCCTTTACCCCAACTTGTATCCCAGCACTAATTAGCACCCCCTTTTCTCCATGCGTCAGTTAATGATGAGCCCCTGACCTTGATAGACGTGGCTAACTCAGCACTGATGGGCCAACCCAGCTGTGACGCTGGCAGGCCAGGGGCCAGCTCATGCCGAGGACCCACTTCTCAGCTGAACACACAGCTCCTTGGCTGGAATCCGCCCGGCTCACCTGGGTGTTAGGATTGGTAAAACAGGCATTAGAGCTATAAAAACGTGCTTAGTGTTTAGGCTTTATGAAATGCTTGTAAATTGCTGCCTGCATTCACCTCACTTACAGCATCTGTATCCCAGGTTATAAGGCTATACTGAGTGCTTGCGTTGTAATCCTCTGTCACTGCGTAACTCACCAGGCAGGAGAGCCAGTCACTAGTGTGACATGCTGCCTTCCAGCAGCGGGCGTTACATCTTGCCCCAGAGAGAGCCCATCGACGCCAGAGAAACTAGTGTGGAACCTTGAAGGGGAGAAAAGACTGTCAATTGCTCGTCCCCTCTCTCCCTCCCCTCCGCCCCCCAAATGAGTCTTGCAAGGGAATTCCTCCCGTCAGCTGAGAAGCACAAGGGGGATGGGATAAAAACCCCTAACAAGAAGAAACTGTATCTCTCTGATGCTTGGACTTCCAGGAGATCCCAATGTTTGGCCTGGGTTAGCCCTAAAGGACATATAGAGCTTGCTTATTAGAGAAGCTTCTAGTACCTTTTGAAACCTAAGACTGAAAGTCACTGGTGTGTGTATGTTTACCTGCGTCAACCTTGTAAAGAACTCTCGTTTCCTTTTCCTAGTTAATGACTCTTTATTAGAGGATTGGCCACAAGCGTTGTCTTTGCTGGGAGATCTAAGGTGCAACTGACATGAGGTAAGTGACTGGTCCTTTGGGACCAGGAGTAGCCTGAATATTGTTGTGATCCTTGGTGCAAGGGGCCATCTGTCACACAGGCAGGTTTGCCTAGATGACGGGAGTACCCAAGGTAGGGTGACCAGATGAGGGGAATAAAATATCGGGACACATGGGGGGGCGGGTGCTGAGAAAAAAGAAAAAGAAAAAGTGCTGCCTGTGGATATCTCTGTCCCGCGTCCCGACCAAAGATCGGTCGGGACGCGGGACAGAGACCTAAATATTGGGACTGTCCCGATAAAATCGGGATGTCTGGTCACCCTAACCCAAGGAGACTGTCTGTGACTCCGTGGTTCGGCTGTTTTAGTGCCCGAGGAGTTTACACTGGATAATTGGTTGGTGAAATCTACGTACAGAACTCACAGCCAGTTTGGGGTTGGTCCCTGGTTCCGAACAGCCTGCCCTGAGGCTGGTGCTCACGCTCGTCAGCCACTGCGGGACAGCTTGACACCAACACTTAACCGAAAACTCCAAGCCTGGTTATTTGAGGAAAGACCATTTATCCAAACGTATCTGAACCAGTCCCTCTCCTGCCCCTCCTGGTCCGGAGCACACGTGGCTGCTCTGGGAAAAGGGCACAAGCACCCAGATTCTTACAAGCCACTGGGCTTGTTCGTCTTCCTTTTAGGAGCAGAGGCAGCTGGCTGGGTCCGACGGGTCCCCACAGGGTGCATGCTGGCAGGGCATTAGTATTACATTACAAGTATTAGGATTTCATCCGCGGGGCTAGTGTAGACTGTTTGTAGCCAGGGCCAGGGCCGGCGCAACCCATTAGGCGACCTAGGTGGTTGCCTAGGGCACTACTATTTGGGGGGCGCCGGCGCCCCGGTCGTCAGCAGAATTTTGGGGGCGGGACCTTCTGCCGCCGCTGTTGGGGGCTGCATTTCGGGGGTGGGACCTTCCGCCGCCTAGAGCGCCGAAAAAGCTGGCGGCGCTCCTGGCTAGGGCCTCATTGGTTATAAAGATCCCAGCTTATGGGAACGAATGCAGCTCCCCAAGGAGCCTGCTGCCCCCACTCACAGTAGGGGGGTTGGAAACAGGAAGGTGCCAAGTTCTCCCTCCAGGAGTTATTACGGCTCACGATGGAGGTGTGGCCCCCATCCTGTGGCTGGCAGAGAGAGGGTTAACGCAGCATGCCTGCACTGCCCTGAATGCTGCTATTACCAGTCCCAAGGGGTTACGAAAGGAGCCAAGCGTTGGTCTCGCCTGGGGAGGAAGGGGACAGACCTTGGCTGGGATTATTTAGTCTGCAGAAGAGAAGAATGAGGGGGGATTTGATAGCTGCTTTCAACTACCTGAAGGGGGTTCCAAAGAAGATGGATCTAGACTGTTCTCAGTGGTAGCAGATGACAGAACAAGGAGTAAGGGTCTCAAGTTGCAGTGGGGGAGGTCTAGGTTGGGTATTAGGAAAAACTTTTTCACTAGGAGAGTGGTGAAGCGCTGGAATGGGTTACCTAGGGAGGTGGTGGAATCGCCATCCTTAGAGGTTGTTAAGGCCTGGCTTGACAAAGCCCTGGCTGGGATGATTTAATTGGGGTTGGTCCTGCTTTGAGCAGGGAGTTGGACTAGATACCTCCTGAGGTCTCTTCTGTGGAGAAAATACCCCCCCCCTCTCCTTTGTCCCCTCCAAGTTACTTTCTCCCCTCTTTTCTATCCCCCACAAACCCTGGCCTGGCTCAAAACTGTCGGACCGGAAGCCTGAACCAGACTGGGCTGCACTTTAAGGATGGGAGGGGGGCGGGGGGGAGAGAGGGGGAGAAAAAGAGGAACTAGCAAAAAGAGGACTATTTGTAACAGGCATTGCTCAAGGTTTAAAATGCATCTGCTTATATTAATTTGTGTGCTAAAGGCTATTAAGACTCATCCTGAAACCTATCTGTAATCAATGTTTTTATAATGGAATCGTTGCTTGGCATATAAACTCTGTTACCTTTGGATTGTGCCCCCTTTAGGTAAGCCCCTGTATGCCCATACCCACCGAAAGGTTAGTCCTCCCCCTTACCCCAAGGCCCAGCCGGATGCCCAAATGGCATCAGATGGGGCCCCCCTCTTTTGTGGCCCCTATAACAGTAGGAGGCCTTAATGACCCTTGTAACAGCAACCCCCTCTGTAAGCTCTGACCAGGGCCTACCCTGTAACCAACAGGTCAAAAGCCAGAACCATACTAAGCAACGCTGCCCTGGAAAGGGGGGGGAAGGGGGAAGGCCGGAGGAACTGGAATATTTGTAACAGCGTCCTTGGCCATGGTCCAGCCTAACGTCTGCCTAAACTTCTGCTTCTGTAACAGCTTCTGCTCTAAGGCTACAAGACTGTACAACCTATAATTATTGCTGTATAAACAATTAAGGCACATTAATTGGGAACAGGTACTTCTGTAGGCACCCACCCCTTGTACCTGTCCACTCACCCCCCATTGCCTCCCCTTCCCTCCTTTCCCCTTCCCTTCCCTAACACTGTGCCTGCCCCTGCTATTGCAGGGCAACAATAGAAAGCAATAAGGCAAAGCCGGTAACCAATAACCTGTAACAAGTTAGCACAGCAATAGTCCTAGTGGTCATACTAAAGGGCATCATGCTCCTTCTTTGTCCTACTACGTACCCCCTTGCCCAAACCCTACTAACACGTATAATTAAGGAAATGTTAACTCATTATAAAACAATATTATTGTTTGGCTCTGATATACAAGCATGTAACAAAATATGCTTGTAACCTATGCTGAAACATATTTTTGCAGAGCTGTCTTTTGTAACCAGAATTCGTGCTAATGTCCCCGCTCATGGCATAAACAGTATAACCGCAGACTGCCCTTTTGTGGACCCCTGTGTACCCAGACTAGTTGTCACACTGGGCCCAAAATACCATATTGGGCCCTGACCCCTCCGGTCACGAAATGCAAGGCCTACGTGTCCAGGACATGTTAAAAGTTTCTATAGGGAAGTACCAATCACCCAACCCCTCTTGGCACGTCCAAAGGAAGATTGCTGACAACTCAGGAAAGCACCCCTCACCCTAATGCTTGGCAGTGACACGTGTGCGGTTGCGGTTTAAGACTTTAAAAGATGGCATGTAACCTTGTAAGCGGGGTAGTTGATTTTGGTCTGCTACCCCTATGCATAGGTGTGTGTGTGCTCAATAAACCGGCCTCAGGCTTAAGACTATAATTCAAATTTTCTGCCTAGGAGTGTTTGTTCCTAACAGGTCAAATGACTGCCTAGGGGGTATTCGTTCTTAACACTTCCAACCCTGATCTTCTGTGATTCTCTGATTCTTTGACACCTCTAACCGCACTCAGCAGAGCTGCCCGGGCAGGCGTGGGGCCTACGTGTGACTGCCAGATGCTGGCCGGTTGGTTCTGCTGCCCTCGCCTGCCCCAGTGTCCCGGACTCTTCGCTTTTCCAATGTGTCCAAAAATATCCCCCTGCCCCCTTCCCCCTTCCACACACACCTGAGCCGCTGACTGGCCAATTTCAGACCGGGTTGAAACCCCTGGGACTCGGTCTCTGCTCGGAGCCTTGTCCCAGTCCCAGTCCTGCCTGCAGGAACGTCTCTCCATGGACACGCACCAGGCCCCTTGGGAGGCCAGTGAGTGGTGCTGGGTGCTGTGGGATGAGCCGTAAAGAGAGGCCACCCAAGTCAATGCCAGAGCCAAGAAGAGAACCCAGGCATCCTGGCTGGGCAGAACGTTACTGAACGCTGTGTCCCCAGCGCCTAGTCCTTGCTGGGTCGGAGTGCTTAGACTGGCCTGTGGGGCTTGTCCTGCATGTACCGAAGGAGCAGGGGGCCATGCAGGGTCCTTCCTCCCCCAGAATTGGTTGCTCCCCTCTTCCAGCTGTGGCCAATTACAGCCGTGCAGGAGCTCTCACAGAAAGGTAAGCCAGCCCTTTGAGCCACTGCTGCTGATTGGGGGAAGAATACGCTGCCCTCAATTATTATGCAGCCTTTGTTATGGTGAGATTAATGTGGGTTATTGGATTGGGAGTTTTATCACCTGAATGTTTCCTCTTAGCTTTCGAAACAAACTTCAGCGTCGATTTATTACCTAGCCAATAAATAAAAGTGCAAGTTTAGTTCACTTCCTTGTTCCTTGGAAGGAATGAAAATGTAAGCAAAATATTAAAAATAAAATAGACTTAGTTTTACTTTAATTGACCTTTGATTCTCAGCGTGATGCCTTTCCCATGCTGCTGCCCCAGCCTTTCATTTCTTTTGGTGAAGTGGCTGTGCTCAGTGATTCATTCTGTCCTGAGGCAAAGCACACACTGTAATTGGTTTTTAACTTCTGGGAATGTCAAAGCCAGGATTGAAATTTTACGTATCACACCACCAATTCAATGCTGGCTTTAATAATAATGTTGCAGAAAGGAAGGCAGATTTACAGCTGTAGAAAAATGTAATCAAATTTTGAGCCAGAACGCAATAAGTCCAAATACTAGTTTTCATTTGGAAGCTTGTTAGATAAATGTGGTATCACCTGAACTGTTCCAAAATTATTTCTTCCTTTCCCCACAATACTGAGTGGCACTTGTGGCTGTGGGAGGGAGGAGAGTTATAAAAGCTGTTACTGTGGTAATAGTCTGTGCTAGGGCGAGCCGTGGCTTGGGGCAGAGTTCGAGTGACTGGCATCTGGTAGATGTACAGGCAGCAAAGGCTGCACTTTATGTAGAGGGTAGATGCAGGCTAGACGACTGCTGTTAATCTTCAGGAATGAGCCTTTCACCTTCATTATGGAAACGCTTAGAAATGGGGAGGCCCTCTGCTGCTCCAGCGCCATTCCTCAGGGCGCTCACCCACCCCCGCCAGCCCCCGGAAAGGGAAGCTAGTGAATACTGCCGTGACCGTTGTAGTGAGGCCCAGGCTGGTCACACAAGTGGTGGCACAGTCAAGAACAGAACCCAGGGGTCCTGGTTCCCCGTCCATTGCTCTAATTCCTCGACCCCATCCACATTCCAGATCATCTCCTGTCTGCCAGTTCATGGCTCTCATGAGACCCACCCACTCCACGGCATGACGTGGGTGCTGGGTTTATAATTCCAGGTTTAGTTTTTCAGTTGGGTCAGGGCAGCAAAACGGAGGCCGAGCGGCCATCGGTAGAGCAGCCAGTTGCAAAGAGGAAAGTGAAACCCACCTCGTTCCATGGCAGAGACATCTCCTGTGGCACTCAGCCCTGGCAGGCCAGGGACAGCATTCGGAGGAGTGAGAGCGGGAGCTGTTTGCAACGTGTTCTGGTTTCCAGTCACAGGAGAACGGAATGGCTGCCTTGCCATGTGTCCCCGTCCTGGCTTTGCCAGCTCTCTGTGGGCTTGGCGCTCTGCCTAGTCACACTGGCACAGTGCTTTGTAGCCTGGAGAAATTACCTAGCACCTGCCAAAGAAAGCTGCCTTTCCCCAGCTCTGCCCAGGGCCTGGCTAATCGCTCAGCTCTGGCTGCACCAGCCCATTCCCAATTGAAGTGCATTCTGATTAAAAAAAATACCCCTAATACACTGCAAATGCCAAATAAGTAATTGATTTTAGCCAATTAATGTCTGATTAAAAACTAATAACCCTCCTACCCCCTTCTGATTACCCAATGACCTCCAGCAATCCATTAGCTTAACAAATGGTATGTCAGTGTTCAGCATGCCTAATGACTCTGGATTAAACCCAGTGACACCTAATTCATCAATAAACTCCTCCGCTGCACTTGCCCATTAAGCCTTATTGTCGTCCATCATTACAGTTTTCTTACAACCAGGAAAACATAACTTGGGTTGTGGATTGTGCTCTGCAGGCCTATGGGGGACAGCAATCAAACAGAACCCCCCATACGCCACTACCCTTTGTTTAAAGGAAGTATTTCTTCACACAACGCACAGTCATCCTGTGGAACTCCTCGCCAGAGGATGTTGCGAAGGCCAAGACTATAACAGGGTTCAAAAAAGAACTAGATACGTTCATGGAGGATAGGCCCATCAATGGCTGTTAGTCAGGATGGACAGGGATGGTGTCCCTAGCCTCTGTTTGCCAGAAGCTGGGAATGGGCGATTGGGATGGATCACTTGATGATTCCCTGTTCTGTTCATTCCCTCTGGGGCACCTGGCATTGGCCACTGTTGGTAGACAGGATACTGGGCTAGATGGACCCTAGGTCTGACCCAGCGTGGCCGTTCTTGTGTATCCCTTTATGGCTGTACAGCCTGGAAATGTCCCATGGCTGGGAACCGGACGTCCAGAGACTGCATTGTGCTTTGGCTGAGCTTGCTTGGCACGTCTGAGCCCTACACATACAGGGAGCTGGGCTCACGGTCCTTGGGGCTCGCGGGGCCTCTCACTGGGAACCGGCCACGAGAACTGATTCTTACCCTCAGTACGGTGCCTGTCCCCACTGCTGTTGTGCTGCTTTGCTCTGCCACTGGCCCCTTGGAAGAATGTGTCTTTCCCAGCTGCCTTGGGAGAGCCGCTAGCCATGAGTCAAGCAACCACCTGTCCTTAGAGACTTTTAACGAATAGTTCTGAGCACCCCCAGGTGACCTGAGCTGCTGGGACAGCGCTAATGCACCGCAGCCTTTCCACAGAAAGGGCGGAAGCCCACGCAGCGTCGCATTTATCACCTGCATTGCTGCCTGCAGCCTCCACTCTTTGCTTATATTGTCCTAAAAAGCTAACTAAGCTGAAATTATTTTCCTTCCTTAGAGGAGCCTTTAAATAATGCATCACCCTCTCTTGCTGTTACCGAGTATTCTAGAAATCCAAGAGACTTTCCCTCTTGCTCATATATTTGCATCTGTTTGTCTCCAGCACCAGGAATTGTTGATGGGTGCAATTAAAAATGATCTTTCAAGTACAGAGCACTGATGGTCTCTCCACAGCAGCAAACCTGCGTGGGGGACTCTAGGTCCAACACAAGCCACTGCTGAGACCCTGTGGGGAAGGTGAGAGACAGTCGCTAAGAGATGGAGTGGGCAGCAGCCCCGTGAAAGCCTCATTGGTTATTGGCTAATAGTGGGTCGGCCACTTTGTTAGCAACTGCTAAGCCGCTAAATCAATCTCCTGCATGAACTCAAGAGGGGCTCAGAGTGCAAAGATCCAGGGTTCAAATACCGGTAGTTCTTTGGCATGGCCGGGGGCTGGGGTTTGGCCCGGCCCGTTGTAAAAGTGTGGGTGTGACGAAGTGAGAATGTTTTGCGGTGTTCTTTGAATACTGAGGGGGAAGGTTGCAGGGGAGCTGGGCTGGGACTGCCTGCATTGGGGAAGGGAGATACCTGAGCATGTAACATGAGAACCCGGGAGGGGGTTGGGGCAGGTAACACCTTTGGCTGGGAATTCGGACAGAGGACAAAGGCTGGGGGGGGAGCCGGGGGGAAGGGAGACAGGAGACGCCTGGAAGGAGTTTTTCAGTTTTGGAAGCTGACTGGAAATTGAGGGGGGTGCCCCGATGGGGCTTGGGCTTCCCCAGGGGCCTGGGGCCTCCCTGGGCCCCCCAGATGGACCTACTTAAAGGGGGTCCTGTTGTCTGTTCCGGCAAGACCTGTTTTGGACTGTGTTCCTGTCGTCTCAATAAACCTTCTGTTTTACTGGCTGGCTGAGAGTCACGGTGAATCCCAGGAAGAGGGGTGCAGGGCCCTGACTCCCCCACTCCCCGTGACAGTGGGCCATTAGGAAAATTCAGCTCCTGCTTCTCGTGTTGGCTCCCCCAAAGTTTGCAGGTGTTTGGATCTGGGGCTTGGGTTTGGGCCCGGTGCTGGCATACACCCAAGTTGGTCTTTCGCTCTGAGCCAGAGATCCCCAGACTTTCAGTGTGGACAAATCAAACCAGCACCCAGCTGCGAGGGGGGTGCTTTCCCGAGAAAGGTAACCCCTTCTCCTGGGCCAGGCAGGGGAAGGAAGCCTGCTCCCAAACCTACATGATGTATATTTTATTCGGTGGATCACTCCCCAAAGTTCCTTGTTAGCATCATTGCTGGGGGTCTGTTCTAGGGGTTTGTTGTTATGTTCATAAATATTCCCATTAGCAAAGCAGATGCTGTTGGACACCAGCTGTGTGTCTCACAGACGGTTCAAATGTCCTGCGTTCCAGATGAGACACTCAGGCTGCAGCAATGACTCCTGCTCCTAGGCCCGAAGCAGGGACCGAACAACTCCAGCCTCTTGGGAACGTCACCGCCCTTAACTTGGCATTTTAAACACTAGCTCTTGTTTATGCCAGCCCTGTCTTGGCAATCTCTTTGCAGGCCCCCTGCAAACTCCTCTGCCTCCCAGCTAAATGAACTTTGACTCTAATGATGGCAAAGCCTCAGCTTGGAGGTTTAATGATGTAAAATCATTAGCAGATATTTCCCCCCCAAGGACAAACGAACGTACATATAGAGATGTAAATGTAAATACAGTAACTGCACTGGTACCAGGACATGTGAGCCAAATTCAGCCCCCAGGGTCAATATGCAAATTCAGGGACTCCCCTGGAGTTGCATTATTCACCCCAGGGCTGTATTTGTCCCTGTATCTTTAACCATCCCTGCAGCTAGATTTTAGTTCTCAAGATGCGCGTTATTTTGTGTCAATGTCGCTAACACCAGACAAAAATCAGGTGTTTGTAGTGTCCATCCATGGAAAGTGAAAGATTGCTCATTCTTTCCTCCAGAATCTTTCTGAAAAGTCCCACTGGCTGTAACCACGCCAGACTCCATGATCTGTCCCGGAGGGGTGAATTCGGACTCTGCAGTCATTGGGGTGGGAGCAGGGGGGTAACACCTGTAACTCTTGGGATCTTCAATGCCTGGGTGTGGCCAGGACCTCGCTTTTCTCTCTCCCCAGGTAGGTGGCACCTCCAGCAGCACAGCTTCCCCCAGGGCCAGCCTGGGCCTTTGCTGTGGTGCCGTCTCAGAGGGAAAAGCAGCCCCCACAACATGCCCCATCCTGCTTTGCTGGTGAGGCCTGAGGGAGTTGCAGCCTGCAGTGCTGCAGCTGTGTGAGAGGAGCCGCAGGGATGAGTCCACCTGGGGCTGGTTCACAGGCTCAGGCTCTCTCCTCAGATATGCACAGGCTCTGCTCCGGGGGCTGGCGATGTCTGTGCTCTGACTCTTCGGGCCCAGCTCCGCTCCTGGGGAGCTTGCAGGAGAGCGTGGAGCTGATGCTGCTGGCTCTGTAAGGCCAGTCGAGACTAGAGGAAATCTCTCCGGGAACAGCTGGCGTGTTGAACGTGAGGCTAACAGCAGCTGCCTTCCTGAGCAGTGCGTTGTGTCTCCTGCACGGCTTGGGAGAGCAGGCCTGGCGCTGCCTCTTGGCTGACCTGGGGTAGCTACGGAGCAAGGCAGGGCGGAGAGGAGGATGGCATCTGACTGGAAGACTCTCTCTTGCCTCGTTCATTTGGATTTGCTATTAGTGCTTTGGCCACAGCCACAGCGAGACACGCCATGAAGACGCCTTGCACTACCAGCATTAGAGCAGCTCTTGGCTGTGAATGCCGCTTGGCATTGCACTGATGCTGCAATGGGCTTCCTAGGGCTAGGTGAATAGCTCAGAATCCAGGCTAAGCCCGAGACCATGGTCCCATCGCCTGCCGTGGGGCCAGGATTTCACCCTTGGTATTTCTTTAATATGGACTAGGCTGGGTGTGGTTCCTGGGGCCCTTATCCTAGTGTAGGATCCAGTGCTCTCCTGTCCCCTATTCAAATAGCCATGCACTAAAACTAGGGTGACCCGCTAGCAAATCAGGAGGGAGGGGGGATAGTTGAGTATATAAGACAAAGATCGGGATGTCTGGTCACCCTAACTAAAACTAAATTCAAAAATATTGAACATAGCACTTAACAGCCATTCTCCTGAACCCCTCAGTGCCTGGGAAAGGGTGCCAAGAACTCGCTGGAAGAAAACAATGAAATTAAATGAAATATCAGTAAAGCAACCACCTCCTGTGTCGAGCAGCTAGTGGGATGGTTCTTCTACCTGGTTCAGACGTATTCTCACTCACTCGGCTAGGTTTTAAATACAATCCAAATTAACCCCAAGCAAGTGTCAAACTGGCTTGAGATGCTTCTGGCTTCACATCCCAGCCCAGGACATTGGCGGAGGCTGGAGTTCTTGATCAGTTGAAATGAAATCACTTATTTGAGCCACTTTGCTGGTTGGCTGCACATCCAAATTCATTTGCAACCTGCATTTCACAGGAAATTAAACTCTCCCAATAGAGCTAAAGAAAATATGGAACTGGGTCAGTGTTAAACCTGTTACAAACGTGTCCCATGAAGTTGCCCCCAGATAGATTTCCCTGGTCCTTGAAGTGATCGTATTTTGTCTAAAGCCCTGGTCAGGCCCAGGAATACCAGCCCCGGCACGTACAGTCGGCGCCAGCCCCGGCACGTACAGTCGGCGCCAGCCCCGGCACGTACAGTCGGCGCCAGCCCTGGCACGTACAGTCGGCACCAGCCCCGGCACATACAGTCGGCGCCAGCCCCGGCACGTACAGTCGGCTTGCAGAAAATAACAGGGCTCCAAGGAGGGATTGTAAATTGCGAGCTGGGGTTTGGCCTGATTCTTATGCCTCTGCATGAATCGAGGTGGGAGCTGCCGCTGGACCCTGGCAGTGCTCTGGAGATTGCACGGCCCATCGCCACTCAGCTGCCTGCACTGGAGCTGCCAGCTGGGGAGGCATGGGGGGCAGCTGGGTGGGCATGGGGGGGCAGCTGGGGGGGTATGGGGGCAGCTGGGGGGGCATGGGGGGGCAGCTGGGGGAGTATGGGGGGCAGCTGGGGAGGCATGGGGGGCAGCTGGGGAGGCATGGGGGGCAGCTGGGGGGGCATGGGGGGCAGCTGGGGAGGCCAGACCCCGCTGGCTGGATGAGGATGTCACGCCTGGCGGGAACCTGCAGGCCCTTGTCTCCACCTCGCACACCCAGCTGAGGAAGGTACAATATTAAATGAACCCTCCCAATCATGTTCGTCACATCACTCCGCTATCTTTTCGGCTGGATACTTTGAATTGAGCTGGTCAGGGATGTGAACGGCAACGACTCCGTCACAAAGGGTTAATAAGTTCAGCTGCAGCCAATGAAGCTGAGCGGAGTGAGGTCCTTTCCCCCCTCTGCTGTTAAGCACAGAGCAGCCTTGTCCAGTCACAGCCCCACAGACCCTTTGGTCACTGCGGGGAGCTGCGGAGTGGCAGGAGCTGCTAGAGTGAATGACACCTGTAGGACTGGAAGCCAGGGCACCGCTGGGCTGTGCCGCATGCTTTGCAAGTGTAACAAAAGCCAAGGCCACCGCTTCCCACCGCTCCGTTGTTCAGCAGGCAGCGGCTGCTGACGACAGCTCTTGACTCACCAGGCCGCTCCCCAAGCGTTTGTGTATTTCACAGAGTCTGTTGTCATCTGTGGAGCTGCAAAGCAGCAGCTGAAAACGGGCTATACCCAACGGGATGAGGAGGTTTGATACCACGGTGATGGGTGTCATACAACAAACTAACCAGATAGTCCATTCCCTTCTGGCAGGTGTCCGCTCTCCAAAAACCCCTGATCCCAAATGGTCCCTTCCCGGCAGTCTCAATGGGACTGAATGGGCCACACAGACTGAGCGCCTCTGCCTGTCTATGTATCAGTCCTTCAAACCCAGCTCTCATATCTGTGCCCCCTGAGCCATGCGACCCCTCTGTGAGCCTGCGGCTGGGCGAGGGAGGCAACGGAACCGTGTCCGCCCCGTGGCCGGGCTGCCAAAGAGCTCAGGAAATGGGCAGTAACCTGGGCGCTGTTCTCTTGGTTGATGTCCCAGAGTGGAAGGCTAGCAGGGCCTGTCTGTCACAGGCCACTAAACACCACCCAGTTACCCTGCTCCTGAGCCCAGTCATGTGGGGTAGGTGAGAGGATTTCAGTCCTCAGGAGACTGGGTTGTAACCACAGGCAGAGAGCAGGAGAGACCCCAGCCCTAAAACCTTCCCTGGCCTATTATACCTGCCGCCAATGCTTCCCACCCTAAATCTGGCAATCCGAGTGACCCTGAACACGTGAGCAAAACCCACCAGCCAGGGAGCTGGACAGAGGTTTCTTGTGCACCCGTTCAGAACGCTGGTGTGCCCCAGGCAGTGTCCGGTCTCCAGCTGTGCCCAATCTCTGATGCGTCGGGGGAAGATGATAACCTCTGGCCTGCCCACCTGAGCAAACAAACCAGCTGGGACCCTCCTCCGGCCCTGCGATGTAGTGGCTGATGTTGGGATGACTTAGGCAAACAGAGGCGCGGGACAGGGTTGCTTGGAGAAATTCCCCGATAGCGCTGGAGGAGGGAGGTGGTCCTGGGAGCAGGGGTGGAGCCAGGGTGTGGGTGGCAGTGCTGGGAGATGAAAGGCTGTGTGGGATTTAACCAAAGTGTCGATATCCTTGTCTGTGATTGGTCACCAGGCATCACCCCAGCACCTGCATGTCATCCAGACAGGGCCCAGCTTCCCATCAGAGCAGAGCAGGGGCATGAGCAGGGCGTACAGCAGAGGTCACTGTCACGGGTCTGCAAAGCATCGGTCCCACCGCAGCCAGTGTGCCTTGAAACCAAGGGACTGACTAATGCCCGTGACTCACTCTGGTGCGGCTAGTCAGGGGCCTGCCAGCAGGTTTGTCTCTTTAGAAATGGCCACTCTCAGGTTGGAAGCAACAAAATCAGAGACAGCTTTATTCAAGCAATTGCAGGGGAAGAATATAGCTGGCAGAGAGCATCTCTGCCTTAGTTTCTCCAAAGTACAAGCAAAATCACACAAGCATTTATACCTCTTCATGACGTGCATGAAATTAAAAACATCTACATTTTATTTAGACTATTTGCTATCTATTCCAGTATTTTCTCACTTTCCCTTCTCAAAACATCGCTATCTCAAGGCTGGGTCACTCTGACTATTCTGCTGTTTTCCACTCGCTTCTGACGTGAGCCCTGCTTCTACGGGTCTCGCGATATTAGGCTAAGACTTGACAGAACAGTCGCTCTGTCTCTGACACTTCTTTCTTTCCCTGCTTCCACAGCACGTTGGAGGGTCTCTGGAGAAGGGCAGCCGGATCAGTATCGGAGGAAGAGTCCACGACCTCCGAAAGGGGGGCAGCCGTGTCTGCTCTCCCCGTCACAGCCCGTGTGTCCAGTACCGGCGAGAGAAGCCTGAGCAGCTGGGGACTGCCAGCCCCCAAGCTGCTGGACCAGCCTAGCTTCGTCTGCACTCGGGAGTGCACAGCTCCCAGGAGGCCACTGTGACGCTGGTGAAAAGAAGCGGCTCGGGATCTCCCTGTCTTTGCCCACTAGTGGCCAATCAGACTTTGCTCTTGGAATCAACAGGGCTCTTCCAAGGGATGTCTCCAGAGGGGCATGCAGCAGGAGCTGGTGCGGTGTCAGAGAAGGTGGCGGGGTGTGTCCCAGCTCTGATATCCCTGGGGCTCGCGCCAGAGCTCTAAGGACACTGCCCCTGAGATACGAGGTGGTTTTTGTTAGCTAGCGCTGAGGGTCTGGCCGTAGCTTTTTCTGCTTTCCTTCCTCAGTGCCGAGAGAGACTGAGGAGCTTATGGGCTTCTGACATGGTTAACCTGAATTTATTATTTAAACCCATCATGGGAGTGCGTAATCTGGGCAATTAGTGCCTAGAATTACGGTCTGCGTTTCCATTGTTATCGCTCAGGTTCCTCCTGTCCCTCACTCAGCCGGGCTGCTGCTGCTGGTATTATTATTATTATAGCTTCACTCTAATGAAACCAGCTCTCCATCTCCAGGTGAGTCCCTGGTGTGCCATTGAGACTCCGAATTTCCAAGGAGGGAGAGCCGTATTCTAAGGAGCTTCCATTAACCTCGGCCCTTCTGCTGTTGGTTCTTGGAAGGAAACGATTATTGCTCCCTCACGTGACTTTGGGAAGAAAATGTGGTAGGGGTAGGTGGAGGTCTGGCCATCCCGTGTGTGTGGGGTAGGTGGAGGTCTGCCCATCCCGTGTGTGTGTGTGTGTGGGGGGGGAGTGGGGGTAGGTGGNTGGGGGGGGGTAGGTGGAGGTCTGCCCATCCCGTGTGTGTGTGTGTGTGTGGGGGGGGGGGTAGGTGGCAGTCTGGCTATCCTGTGTGGGCAGCGGGGATGAAAAGTAAAACAACCTGACACTCTGAGGGTCACACTCAGTTCCCGTAGATAACCATCTCTCCCGCCTCCAGAGGAGTCTGGTGCTGAAATGTTTTTCTTCCTGTGCAATGGAGATTCCTCACACTGTGTAATAGTTTAAAGCCCTCACTATTATCCCCTTTTGGCAGAGCTCACACCACACAATGCTTTTGTTTTTTCCATGCTAGCAGTGAATTACCAGGAACGTTTTTCAGCCTGCGTTAGGCTATACCTGAGAACGTCACTGACTTCGAAGACCTGGCTAAGTGGCGGGTTGTGTTGGGAATCCTGCACTGGAGTCTTCGCTCAGACTGACAGGTACATCCCTAGCTTCCCTCTCCTCTGCTCTGGAGCTCGTGCCATGACTGCCGATGGCTGAAATCTCATCAGAATGTCGGTTCTCCTTTGGTGAACTGTATGCAAAGAATCGGGAGGGGTTTAACCGAGTGCTGAAACCCTGGCAGAGAAGAAGCGGCTGTAACCAGGACTCTTGTCATATATATTTTGCATGGTAAATTCGCTGTTTAATGCATTTCTTCTATAATCTCTGAGCAATGTGGCGTGGTGCTCTTTTAATAGAAAAGCAGAATACAAATGAATATCCGCTCTGACGGGCTAGTCTGCTGGAACATAATATTTTAGTGTGGGAGTGTTTCATGAAAAGGAAATTCATGGACTGTAATGAGCTTGGTATCAGACGTAAGCTCTGGCCCTCAGACCAGCAAAGGAAGGGAACGGGGGAGAGACAACAGAGAAAAAGACGTAGTTCTGGGGGCCCAGGGCATGAACCTTCAGGGTCCAGTTGAGGCTGATTAATGGGCCCTGGCCACAGTTTAACTGGAGGAAACATGACATAAACCATAAACGTGAGTCTCTGTAGGGCAGATTGAGTGTCGGCCGCCGGAGGAGGCCACAAAGGGGCTGTCTACTTGGCAGTAAAAGACCCCCAGCAGGGACGTGGATGGCCTGGGTCAGCTGACAGGCTCTCAGGGGCTATACAATAGCAGTGTAGGTTCGGGCTGGGGCTGGAGCCCGGCTCTGAGATCCTCTCCCCTCGCAGGGTCCCAGAGCCCAGCTCCAATCTGAGCCCCCCTGCGAGCCTGAGCCACCTGACCCAGGCTCTGAGCGTCAGCGCTGGAGGTTTTTTACCGCAGCAGCGTAGACATAAGAGACCGCAGGCCTCCCGCAGCCCTGGCACCCATTGAGCAAAAGGCTCCTACATTTCCACGAGGCCGTGACGTGAGAGAGACTGAAAGAGGGACCAGACTGGGCTATGGCTAAGAATGAAATGGAGTTGTTCTAATTAATCGTGGTTTTATTTGGAGGGATACTAAACCTCCTGCTGTAGGGTCGATGCCAATCCCTATTGGAGATTGGGATGAGACCTTCATGGCAGGCAGATTATCCCACATCTGCTACTGCTGGGTTTCTTGCACCTTCCTCGGGGGCATCTGGTGCCAGTCACTGTCAGAAACGGGATCCTGGCCGAGATGGCCGCTGGTCTGAGCCGGTCTGGAAACTCCTCACTCCTATGTGCCCAAGGAAGGCCCTCGCTATTCCAAAGGGCCAACACTCCTGGTGCCAAATCAAGTCCAATTTATAGCATCAGCAAAGCTCTGTCTGGCAGGCTCCATCTGATCCCTCCTCCAGGGCCCCTCGCGAGGCCTGCAGGCCCTGCACATCTGCATCCTTCTCCGGCTGCTGGAGAGGACGCTTCTCTCCCTGCCCCGCTCAGATCCCAGGCGCTCTTTGAAGGGTTGGTTTGAGGTCTCAGTTATTCATCGCGCAGTGACTCAGATTTCGGTTTGGCTCGTGGCACCTTTAATATTCGACTTTGATGAAACTGTAACATGCATCATGCGGGAGGTCAGACTAGATGATCATAATGGTCCCTTCTGATCTTAAGTTCTATGATTCTCTGGGAAATGAAGCGAGCCGGAGCTTTGTCTCCTCCAGAATAGATGTTAAAAGACGCAGCCCCCGGAGAACCTTTCTGTGGCCCGGCAGTTTGGATGGGATCAAACCGGAGCTTTCACAGAGGCAGAAGCGAGGACCCTGTAATTTGCCATGCAGGTGTCTGAGTCTGCGCCAGGAGATGCTCCCCCTGCTTTCCGCACTGGGGCCATGGCGGTGCGAGGGTTGAGCTGTGGCCCTCAGTGCTCCACAACTCAGGTGAGCGCTCCCAGGGCATGCGTGGCCCCAATGGGTCAGCAGTCGAAAGCTTGGGGGCAGAGTTCAGCAGGGGGAAGCCTGCAAGAGCCCTGCTCTGCTGCAGGAGAAGGTAACAGCCCAGGAGATCCGCTGGGAGAAGCACACCGGCTCGTTAGGCAGCACACCCACCTTCAGTCCTCCTCAGCTCAGTGAAATCCATTAGCCGTTTGCATTCGACGCTAGCTGGGTCTCTAAAGCCTGTGGTAATGGTGGCACTGAGGGGGATTGTTAGGCAGAGCAGGTACAATGTCTCTGCAGCCTGCTAGCACCTGGCTCCTCGAGCAAGGAGAATTTGGACCCCTTGCAGGCCCCGCTGAGTGCCATCAGGCTGCTGCTGGCCAGTTAGTGTTACCAGGAGGGAGAAGGGGGGCAGGCCGCGGAGAGGGAGCGCTCTCTGGGTGCCTGCATCCAGGGCACTTACACAAGAAAGCAGAGGGTGGACTGCACTGAGTCAGTCTCCAGAGAGCCGGTGTCACGTCCTGCCCAGGCCTCATGCTTCCCACGGGTCACTGAGGTTGGCTCAGCACATGTAGCAGCCTAGCAGGCTTCTCACCCTAGCTAGATTCTGATTTTTCCAGAAGAGATTGCTAGCTGATGACCGCTAATTGGTCAGTCTGGTGCAATGTCATATTGACGGGAGTAAATCAGAATTATGACCCTTCGCCCATTGGCTGTGACACTTCGGACTCTCCCCAAGTCAGCCAAAGTTCGTTAGTGATTGACCTGAACTCGGGCAAGGAGGGGAGAGCAGCCCTGCAGCCCTGTGAAGATGGAGTTCCCTGCATGTGCGTCGGGGGTAAAGCAACCGAGACCAAATTGGTTCCCCCATGTCCATTGCTGATGTTCACGTCCTGCTGCACGTATCCATGTTATAACAGACCGTGACGCTATGCTCGTCAGACAGCAAGGAGCCTGGCCATGGGCATGTCACGGAGATTAATGAGTGGGTGGGAGAACCGCTGACCCCAAAGTGAAAGTTGCTGGGCGTTAGCCCCAGCTGGTCGTTAAAGCCCAGGAAACGCCCCGGGGCCGAGGCGGTTGTCAGCATTCCAGGCCTGGACAGAGGCGCTGCCAGCCCGCACGGTGACGGTGCTCCTTTGGGCTGCTGTCCCATCCGGCGCATTGCCGGGGCAGGCGTCAGCAACGGGATTTGGCCGGGCGAGTCGCCATGGCGGGGCTGGCTTGTGTCTCACTGTGCGAAGTGCTAACACCAGGATCGCGGGGACGAGGTGAGCTGCGTGAGCAGCAGTAACTCCGATGGCCTGAAGGGAGGAGGCTGGTGTGGGATCAGCCCTCTGGCTCTAGCCTGGGTGGGGGGCTGAGCCCCACACCAATGTGCTTGCTTGGGGAAAGACATTTCGAAACGCTTGGAAATTGGAAACTCCATTTCCACTGGGCAGACTGCTGCCCTGCCCGCTGCTGGAAGGGAGGAAGCTTCCGGGTCCTGCACGTCTCCGGGAACAGGCATGCCGGGGGCATGGCGGAGACAGTGAACAGCAGCACCACACTGGTGCCTCCAGAACCAGCAGCAGCAAGGAGGCGCTGTGCTCCGGTGCCATTTCAAAGCAGGCATGGGTTGGTTCAAATCAGCGGTTCTCAATGGGGGATGGGAGGGCTCTCAAAGTCTCTAAGTGGGGTACGGTGACCCGCCCCACCCACTTGCAGGAGTGCGACACCACTCACGCTTGGCCTGGCTGTGCCTCTATCATGGGGGTGGCCAGGCCAAAGAGCAGTGAGCGATTGCACCATGGTGCACTGGGTCACGATGCCCACCGGCACTCTTCCCTGCTGCAGCTGGAAATGCTGCCTGGAAAACGCTGTGGCTACTAAGGTGTCACGGAGTTTGGGGGAGACCAGGCCCTGCACCCCCGCTTCCTGCGATTCACCGTGACTCTCAGCCAGGCAGTAGAACAGAAGGTTTATTAGACGACAGGAACACAGTCCAAACCAGAGCTTGTCGGCATCAACAGGACACCTCAGTCAAGTCCTTCTGGGGGGTAAGGAACTTAGACCCCACGCTCGGGGTTCCCTATGATTCCCCAGCCAGCCCAAGACTGAAAAAAAAACCCTCCCCCCATCTCACTCCCCCTCCCCCCCCACCGGCTCCTCCAGCCTTTGTCCAGTTTCCCAGGCAAAGGTGTCACCTGGCCCAACCCCCCTCCTGACTCAGGTGACAGGCTCAGGTATCGTCCCTCAAATAAAGTCACCCCCTGCTCTCCCATCCCCCATGCAGACAGCCCAGCAAAACCAGAGACATTCCCAGGTCAATCCGCCCCGCTCCCGACTGCGTCACATAAAGTCTGTGCTTTTAAAAGCTTTCCTGGCCTGGGAGCATTTAGACAGCAGACGCAACAGGCTGATTTACTGAAAGTAGAATCCTCTTCATAAGAGAGTCCCATTTTGTAATGGGGGGGGGAGGGGGGAGGGAGGCTGTGATTCAAAAAAGGCGGAGAGCCCCTGGCTTAAACCTTCTCTGCTTACGACAATACTAAACCTCAGTGCGCTGTACATGGCACTTTTCCTCTCTCAGCACTTTGCAAACAGTGCCTAATAGGTGGTGTGGGAGTAGGGCCATGCAGGTGATCTCAGTCGGCTTTCCTGGGAACTGACACCGGCTCATTAATGGATGAGAAATCGCCGGGAACAGCCTATTAGCCAGGCAGGGACTGGAGCTTCCAGAGCTGTCTGGCGTTTGCAGCGCAGACTGGGGAGCCCTGCTTCCTGCAGCTCAGGGCATCCTCCGTGACTTTGAGACTGAGCCGCTCCTGCTCGGTGCAGCCATTCCTGAGCACGTGGCCTCACGGGACTCCCGAGCCTTTCCCAGTTTGCACAGGGGCCTAGGAGCACCCAGCTCAGGGCATGAGGCTGAGGACGCAGTGTGACTAGCTTTGCCCCTCTAGCACTCAGGGGTCAGACTGTTGCATTTGCCAGACAGACTGAGATTTTAACAGGGGCATCACACACCACTGAGCCCAGCTCAGTAGCTTTCTGAGCACTTCAGGGGTTTCCTTAGCCAATGGCCACGTCTATCTTGGCGACATCTCTGCGGCGTCACCTATAGCAACACCCCGTCCTCAGACCCATATTCTATCCTAGGCTTGGAGAGAGTCAGGGGGAGTTCTGGATACTGGGTGCAGAATCTCTGAATGGAGCCCCAGTTCTGATGGGAGCATGTTGCCCTTTTCACATTCAATTGCATTTTCCAGCCCTGCTTAGGGATGTCTCCCATCTGTGGGTTGCAGGGAGGACAAAGCGGCTGTTATATAACAGGACATTGAAACTGTGAAGACAGAGAGAGAAACCTGACCACTGCTTCCCACAGCATGTGCATGTTGGTCCATTGGGGGGTTTCTGGGGCACAGTCAGGCATAATAGGAATATACAGATTCAGCTAAAGAAGGTGTGGCTGTTAATACACCAGCCCTGCATGGACAGGTATCTGAACCCCAAGTTAGGGCCCTCAGCTAGCATTCTGCCCTGCGAGGTGCTTCAGGCAGTCATGGTCCTGCTCACGCCACCAACGACCCTTTCTTTGAACTTGCCAGACCAGCTCCAGTGGAGTGACACCGATTTTCACCAACTGAAGGTCTGGCTCAACTAACCATCCAGGAGTGTTTTGTGGGTTTTGGTATTCTTAAAGTCTTCTCCCACCAGATTAGAAACACAAGGCAAAATGTTTAATAGTCTAATTTATAGAAATGAAACACCAAAACTTCTATTGCTCTGTTAAATCCCTACTGTGGAATCACTGCAGTAAGAGACCGGTGGGTTTATGCTATCTTGAGCAATTCTGGGGGGTTTGTAGTTAGCTGCCTCTAAATAGCTGGCTGTCAATTGCCCTCTTATTCCCCCTTCACGGTGTTGTATTTGCCATGATTCAGTTTCCAAGCCTCTCACGCTTTTAGGTATCATTTAATATTTAAATACTTGTCACTAGATTTTCAGGCTTGGAACACATCCAGCAGGGAGTCTATCCAGCCTGTCAGCCTGTGTTATTGTCGATGGGACTTACGTGCAGACATCAACAGGAGAATAGGCCCCAGAGTGTTTTGGCAAAACCCTAAACCACAGTAAAAGCGCCAGCCTTTGAATTATGGAAAGCCCATTTGGAATTCTGTTTCTTCTCACGCTTCGTCTTTTAATCCTAATGACAAACAATTAAAAAAAGTCAGTTCACAAAAGTTCGCCCAACATGACGTTCTAAGCATCTCTGTAGTTGTTCAGAGAAAGTTTTTACTGCGTTTCATTCTGGGGGCCGTGTGAGATGGTGTTTGTCAGAGAATTGTTTTCAATATGCATCTGACTCATTTGAGCAGCATACGACTCTGTCTTGGCACTTGTGCTGGGGGACAGCAGATGGCCAGAAGACATCCTCTCGCAGTAAGTTAGGCTCAATCAAGAGACCACAGCTGAGAAGAAAGCACATTATTGCGCACACCTTTGGTTTCCTGAAAGTGGAGGCTTGACTGTGTCCATTAGCACTGGGAGAGCTACATTTGTCTGTCAGGAAGTGTTGAACAGCTCTGAGTGATGCATAACCTAACCAGAGAGCGATCTATTCCTCCCTCCCTCTCCATGTTCATTATAAGGCCATTAGCTGAGAGAGAGTTTTCAGTGGAGATTTGAACTGGGGGTGGGGAAAGGGGAGGCGGGGTCAGGGAGGGAGCTGATGAAGCCAAATGACATGGGGAGGCTGTTTCAGGCTGAACAAGTGGCATAGGAGAAGGTGGCTGTGAGGGTGTCTGAAGGGCCTGAGAGGAGGCTGATGTTGGATAAGTGCAGGAGGCAAAGCAAGGGAGACATTCCATAGAGGGTTTTTAGAAAGAGGGAGGCTGTTTCCCTGTGGTGTGTTTGTACAGCGCCTAGCACGTGGGGATGGGTCTCTCAGCACCACTGCAGTACAAATAATTGACAAGAATTAATGAGAGCAATTGACCTGAAGCAAATTGGGAAAGAACAGAGGTGATTCTGTCTATACTTGCATTGGCCTAGGACTCTCCTGGAGCAGCCAAATCTCTTAGCATCCCTCTGACTCCTGCTTCACTGCATAGCTGCATCGTGCCGGCAGCAGAACCCATCTGAGTCTGGGCCGAGGGTGCACTGGAACTCCCAAAGACTCCGACAAGTCCCCAGCCATTCTCAAAGGCTGAACAGAAACGTTTTGTGACATTATATACCTTGGGGGAGCGTCCTGGAATGCCCATATTCCTCATTTTTATAGAATCGTGATCTCACATATAAAGCAGGCCTTGTAAGGTGTCAGGGGAACGGTTATGATCTGCTGAAAGTCATTTCTCTATCCATAGATGTGTATCATTAACGCATGTGAAGTTATGAGAATTGTGTTGTATGGTTGTCACTAAAACATGCTGTAAGTTGGGGAATCAGCCAGATATTCGCTCCCCAGAGACAACAGCAAGGAAAGTAGCCAATGCCCGGGCGGGGTATCAATCAACCCATCAACAACCATTGTCCAGCAAGGGAGCTACAATGCGATGACTCACCTGCATGAGGCCTCACCGGGGAATTGCTCAACCTTGCCTGGAGACTCAGCAACACCCCCCAGACGTGCCTGACCTTGTGTTTTCCAAGCACATGGACTGAGGGTATAAAACGGACACAGTGGCCACATGTGGGGCCTTTTCTCCTGTATATTGAGGCCTGCAATTTCCAGTGGGGTGAGAAACTGCTTAATCTAGATGTTGCCCAGTCTAACAGGGTTGAGAGTTTAGACTGCGAGCTTATATTTTATTTCTTTTGGTAACGAACTCTGACTTTTTGCCTATCACTTAAAATCTATTTTTTGTAGTCACTAAATTTGTTTGACTGTTTATCTTTACCAGTGAGTTTGTATGAAGTGTGGGGCAAATCTGCTCAGGTTTTGCAAAGGCTGGTGTAGGCCCACTTTCCATTGGTGAAGTGGTGAACCAATTAATTGATATGCATTGCTCGTCTTGAGCAGTGCAAGTCGGTATATTCCTGGGGTACAAGGCTGGGAGCTGGGGGGATTTGGCTCTGGTGCCTTTCTCTGTGTGATCCATGAGTGGCTCTGGGAGCGTTCATGCAATAGAGCTGTCTGTGGGGCTCCACATGCGGTTGTGCTGAGTGATCACAGCGCCTGGAGGGGTTTGCTGCTGGTCACTAGCAAGGCATTGTGAGAGACAGCCCAGGCTGGAGAGAGTTAAGGGGGCACAGCGGTCCCACGGTCCCAGGCTGCACCCCGGGGATCCCGTCACATGTTTAATCCCCTCTCCCGCTCCAAAGAAAGCCATCTGCCTCCCTGGAGCAAGTGCTGGGCCATTCGCATTTCCCTCGGGATCACGTTTCGTCTGGTGGGCAGACATTTACACTCCTGTTTCCTCACAGGTTCGGAGGGAAAATCTGCTCCTCTTTGCTGTGCATGCTGGAGCCTTGTGCCAGGCCTTGGGGCTAACCTGGAGAACAGAAGTTTGGACTTTGTTCCGGGGCAGGTGCTTGCTTCCTATGGGGCCGTGGCCTGCACTGTAGCCGGTGTCAACTTCGCAGCTTCCCTACCCTGCTAGTTACATGGAAGGGGGTGGCGCTCTGCAGCAGGGGCTCTGGGACCTACAGCTCCAAGGTGCTGATGGAGGGAGAACGGGCCACTGCTCTGCTCTTCCGTCTCCCCCTGGATTGTGCTGATGGGCTATTCCCTCTGCCAGGTTCCCGTCTCTGTTCTCGCTCATGTTGACCTGCCTTTAACAAGTGCCCACGGAATCCCTTTCAGGAGGAGTGACAGGTGGCTTGGCTTTTCTAGGTTCCCCTCTCTCTGCCCGGAGCTAACACCTCTTCCCCTTAATTCCACTATTGGCCCCTCCAGAGGAAAGCAAATCTTCACTCTCACCAAAGTGCTCCGTGTCTCAGTTTGGGGCACCCACTCTAGGCTCAGCTCCTTGGCGGTCACCAGTCTGGGCAGAGACCTGCGTCTCTCTCCCTCCTGACTGGGTTTTTTTTAAGGCTGCACAGTTCCCTGCCCACACTGCGACATTCCCAGAAAGCCAGGCCGCCTGCATGGGCCAGCGTCTGTGCTTTGCTCTCTCTCTGAAGGCTTATGCCCAGGGCATTGCCCTAGTAATAAGTTACCACATTGCTCCTTCTAAGCAAGCACATTTATTCTGAAGGGAAAAGTGTTACAGAGAAAACATATTTAAACAATAAAATAACCTACGTGCATGCTCAAAGCTCACCAGAGGTCACCCATCAGTCATATGGGGCCCTTGTAGGTCACGTCCTTCTGCAAAGATTGGGCCCACCCCTGGGGCAGAAGATCCTGTCTGTTCGCTGGGTTAGAAAGAAGGCCTGGAGTCAGTTTAAATTCAGGCTATTTATCCTGAAGTCCTTTCCTTGTCTGTTGCTCTCTAGAGAATCTAGTTTGAACCAATATAGGCGAGCCTTTCCAGTTTTGCCAGAAGCTGGGAATGAGCAACAGGGGATGGATCACTTGATGATTCCCTGTTCTGTTCATTCCCTCTGGGGCACCTGGCATTGGCCACCGTCGGCAGACAGGACACTGGGCTAGATGGACCTTTGGTCTGACCCAGTCTGGCCGTTCTCATCTTCCCGTATAGAGAGACCGTGGAGGCCAGGCACAGGGGAAGTGCGTCCCCCTGGAAGGGGCGGAACACTGGGCAGCAGGTGCCTGGTGTCAGGATGGAGCTGGCCTGTCTGGCAGCACTTGAGGTTTGGGCTATTTTCAAGAGGGTGAAGTCTCTGTCTATGAGAATCACTGGTGGAAGTTTGAGGAAGTGGAGAAAACTCCCTGCTCGGCGAACATCTGCTCTGGACGTTTTGTGCCCTTCTCACCCTCTGCCTCTCACGCTTTGCCCTAGGGATGGGCAGCGGGCACCGGAGGCTGGAGCATGGGACTCTGGTGTGGCTCGGAGCTTGGAGAAAACTCATCAACATCTATTCTAGCCTTTTAAAGAATAGCAGGCGCCCAGTTCCCAGCCAAACCTTTGCTCAGACTACTGTTCTGATCAGCTCCATCTCCAGACATGATCTCTGAAGGGGCAAGGGCTTTCCGAATCCCCATGCAGCTTGGTGAGGACACTCCGTATTTAGGGCAAAACTCTCCTTTCAGTTCTGCAGGGCAAGATCCTCAAGCCCGTGCCCACTGGGTCACGGTTTCGATTCCAATTTGTAACTTTCTGCCAGTGTGTAGCATCTCTCCAAGCATTTTTCCATGTCAGTGGTAAAAATATCTCCAAAATTGCATTGGGTTTGATTATTGAGAGGCTGCTGGGCTGCTGTTTGGCCCAGTGACCTTTGATTCAGCAGCTCAGTTGTGTGTTCAGAGGTGGAGATACACAAGACTTTGCCATCAGAGGAAGTCAGGTTCCGTCCACCAGAAAAATGACTATTTCCTCCACATTGGAAATTATGGCAAAAGGACAAAATTTGAGGAAATTGAGCAAAATTACGTCTTGCAAATATTTTTGCAGCACTTGCAACATTCTGGGAAGTGTAGGTGGGGTCGTGCATTTCACCCAACTCTGCCCAAGACTGAACCACTGACAATTAGAAATGAGGTATTAGAAAGATAATCGAAAACAGCAGGGACTCAAAGTGGTGCCCCGTACTTATGTCAGACCCCAACAGGGCAGCCACAGCCGGAGCAATAAACTGAGAGTGTCAGTGCAGACGTGATTCCGCCGTCTAGCGAATGCCATTCAATCCTCCCTGCAAGGGCCCTGGGGTTTTCTGAGAAAAACAATTTGGCCTCCTAGTGAGCAAAGGGCTTTTGGAAATGGGATGACAGTTTGCAGATGCCAGTGTGAGGCTGAGCTGCTGTGGGATAAAAGCTGCCAACTTAATTTGTGGTGAAAAGTGGAACAGCTCCACAGAGCAGCAGGAAAAGGACAGGAGTGGGGCTGCTTTTCCTTCCATCCCTGCTGACAGACAGTCTCTGTCTCACGTCCATCCACTGGGCAGGGCTTGAGCAGCTCTTGGCTGCTCCTTGGCCTGCATCTGCAGTGGAACGCTGCTCCGTGCTTGTTCCCCTGTGTGGTTGTTATACGGGATTTTGTGCTGACGTGTTGCCCATAATGCCCATTAGACGAGCTCCTTTTCTACCCTTATCAGCAAACTGCAAAGCCTCCATGCCACTTAGTGCTGCTTATTAGTAACCTCCTTCCCGGCGCACTCTGCAGCAGTCCTGCAAGCCGCGGATACTGAGTGTTCATATTCCGAGCTTCCTTTTGTCCCTGCAGGGAAAAGGCTGGGGCTAACCCTGCAGCCTCAGGCGGGGGCGTCAGAGTAGTTGGAACAGGCTGACAATTCGCCTTGGCTTAGATTAGAAACGTTGCCAAGTTCGTCGAGTGCGTTTGATGCCCGGCTGGCTGTTGGGCGGGGTCAGGTGCAGCCGGGGGTGGGGAAGTGACGATGTTTGTTTGTTTGGGGTCCAATGGCTGGTCCTGGCCCCAGCGGGGCAAGGGAGATGGCTGCTCTCCTCTTAGCGACGTTGCTCTCCTGGCACCCTGCACTCCGCTGAGCTGCTGTCCTTGCGGTCTCTCTTCTCTCCTACTCAGGGCTGGGAGCCCCTCGTCCAGCCCCTCGTCCTGTGCACCGAGGGGCCTTGCTCTCCTCCTTCAAGTGAGAGCCAAATCCCCAGTAGGGTTCCCAACCCTCCCGGGTTGGTCGGGAGTCTCCCGGAATCAGGCTCGATCTCCCGGAGGCTACTGAAGCCAATCCAGGAGATTTTAGGCCGCTAAAAGTCTGGTGGCGCAGCGGGGCTAAGGCAGGCTCCCTGCCTGCCCTGGCTCCGTGCCGCTCCTGGAAGTGGCTGGCATGTCCAGCAGTGACTCCTAGGAGGAGGCGCGACCAGGGGGTCTCTGCGCGGTGCCCCTGCCCTGAACGCCGACTCCGCAGCTCCCATTGGCCGGGAACGGGGAATCGCAGCCAATGGGAGCTGCGGGGGCAATGCCTGCAGGCAGGGACAGCGCGCACAGCCACCTGGCCGCCCCTGAGCCTAGGAGCCGCTGCCGGACATGCTGCCACTTCCAGGAGCCACCCGAGGTAAGTGCCGCCTGGCCGGAGCCCGCATCCCGAGGCCCCTCCCGCACCCCAACCCCCTGCCCCAGCCTGGTGAAAGTGAGTGAGGGTGGGGGGCTGGAGTGAGCAGGGGGTTGGGCCTCGAGGAAGGGGCAAGTGTGTTTGGGTTTCTGTGATTAGACAGTTGGCAACAGTACTCCCCAGACACAGCGGAATGACAGATCAGGGATGCAGGAAACACCCCACTTAAACCTCCAGGCACTGCCAGAGAACTCTGCCCTGTTCCCCTGGGCGGGCCTGGCGCCTCTCTCCCCTGCAGGGTGGCGGGTGGGGTTCCTGGTTACTGGCCAGCTCCTTCAGGCAGGGACCTGGTCTCTGCTAATGTCTGTAAGGCACCCGGGAGCCTGCTTCTCCTACAGCTCTTACTGACTGCACCGGACTCGTGTCTGCTCAGCCCTTCTGTAGCCCCAGCCCCTCCCCGCCCCATTGCTCTGCAGCTCTGTCATGAGACCTGCTGGGAAAGGGCTGGATGAAGCTTCACAGAAGGGTTTTGCTGCCTGGGCAAAGCCGACTAAATAAAGCCCGATCCACGCTTGGAGTGGGGGGCATGATCCCCAGCTCACGCAGCCTCAGGGAAAATCAGGGCGCACCTCTCAGGATAGGTGGTGCAGGCCAGGACTTCTGCATTGGCCTTGTGCATGAGGAGACCTGGGTTCAGAGGGGTTAGGTCAGGAGGCCACGAGTTTGATCATCTCTCTCCTGCCCCTAGTGGGACTCATCCCTCACAGAGGCCGCGTCTCTCACTGATGGGAAGCAGAAGCCGGGGAATGGAATAGCCACGGGTGCTGTGGGTCAGTATCGGGGTGCACTGGCAGAGCTGTGGGTGGGGGAGGGATGGGCAGGGCTGGAAGAACAGGGAGTGCCACAGATCTGGTGTCTCGGCAGAGCGGCATGCGGGGAGACCTCCAGGTCAGGATCGAGGTGCACCGGCAGAATTCGGCAGGCACGTTGGTAGGCCCAGGACTGGAATAATGGCTGCTACAGACCAGCTTAGGACTAGGTTGGCCGCGCTGGCGGGCTCACGACTTGCAGAGCTGCGGCTGCTGCTGGTCAAAACTGGTGCATGAGCAGCGCTATCATGGAGTGTCAGAGCAGCTGCCTGCACCGTCCCCAAGACGCTGCTTCCTGCTTTGGGCTTTAATTGCATTAGCAGAAAGCTTCACCTCCTGCCTGCCCTCCGCCCCAGACTCTTCCGTGCAGACTCACTCTGCTTTCTGAGGCAAGGCTCGCTTTGGTGGTTGGCATTACAAGGGTGTAAGGAAAACCTGGAGCAGAGATACTGGGATCCAGCCTCTCAAATGCTCTCAGGAAGGGCCTGGCATCTCTCTACTCACCACCTGTGTTGCTAAGTATTGGTTTCCTTGCTGCCTGATCACAGCGTAAACCAGCCACTTCGGCTGACACCCGGACACCTGCCCGTGAACTCCTGCAGTTAACTCCATCTGCCCTGTTCATGACGCTGGCTCACCGATCAATGAAGCCCTCAGTGGCTTGTCAGCTCTAATCTGCTCTGCTGCTTCCTCTGTAGGGTTTTGGGTTTTTTATAAAACCTAATCAGTGCTACTAAAAATTGCCACTAACAACAATCCTGCAGCCTGCATTATTTATTCCTGCAATTCAGCTAAGCTGCAAGTGGGGGGAAATTATAACTCCTCTTATTTCAGAGAGGCTCTTTCCTGTGTGAGTTTATGAAACAGGGCACCAGCCTAATTGGTGCTATTGCTGGCTTTGTGGCTAATTCTATTGTTTTACAGCAACAGGGCTGTGTTTTCTATTGATTTCATAGGTTGCTAATGGCTTTTTTTTGTACAATAAGAGGCTTTTGTGGCAACAACTTAATCCAGTCATATAGCAGAGTGAAATTGCACAGCTTACTGCTTTGATTTCCAGGACGTGATTTGCTTTAATAGGAGAAGTAGTTTTATCTAATACCCTTAATGCTCTGATATTTTTATGGCACACAGGATTCTAATTAAGCTTTGTGACTGTATCGGAAATGCGCCAGGCAGGGTAGCTGCTGTGTGTGCATTTTACACAGCCAGGCTCGGATTCTGCAAGCTGCCCCCTGGGGGGCTTTCCTACAGGACTGGCACCTTTGCCGACTGTCACGCAGCACTGTGGGAGGTTCGGCACTGCAACCCAAGCTGGCAAAACTCACAGATTTGCTACAAGAATGGTGATGTGTCTTGGCGCAAGTAGCAAATTTCTCTTTCGTGCAGTCAAAACTTTGTTTCCTCCAGGGGGTTGAATTTCCCCTTTTCTTTTTCTTTTATTTCTGTTGCAAAAAAACTCTGCTTCTCAGGTGCAATGTCCAATGCCAGGACTTGGAAAGCAGGCGGGAATGTCCCTGCGTGGGGCCAGCTAAGCAACCGCTGTCACCTGGGACACCCAAAACGTGTCTGGCGAAAGCCGTTGGAAAGGTGCGACGGGGCAGATCTGCCTGCCGGGGGATGGCCTGGCCTGGATGAGTGAACAGGCCCCGTGCCAGGTCTAGACTCTGAGCTCTGCTGCTGTGTGACTCCGCGCTGTACCCAAAGGCGGGGGGCACCTGGGGACGCACTGGCCAGTTACTGAGGTGGTGGCACCAGGCTGGAGGCGCTAGTCCCACAAGAGTGTTGCGGGGCAGGCGTCTGGCAGCACGACGTATCTGGTGGGGGCACTTGCTTATTTCTTTTCAGTTCAGTCTCTTGAAAGTAGCAGACTGACCTTAGAGCTGACGGCTCAGTGGTCGTAATCCCGCTGCTTTGCCTTCCTCTCTCATCTCCCTGCACTTCCAGGGCCCCTTTTCTCCGGTTGCTGCTGGTCCCTTGGCGCTGGCTCTCCAGGGCCGTTCTCTGCAGTGAAAAGCTGTTCTTCACGCGCTTAATTCTCGCCATTGGCCCCACTGGGCTGGGGGCTAGCGAGGCAGCGCAGTCATTGTTGGCTTCTCCCGTGGCGCTGGCGATCCCTTGGTCTCTCACTGCCTGGCTGGAGAGCCGGCGGCTCTGTGCTGGGGCAGTAGACTGTCCCGCAGGGGAAGGGAGTGCTCTCTGTCGCTCTGCAGAGACCCCCTTTGGCCAGTGGTCGGAGGGGCAGCGACTCTCCTTGCTGTGCTCAGGAAGACTGCAGGCAGGCTCTGTGGGGCGCCAGCTGGCCTTGCTGCTTCATCCAGGTGGGTTTCTGCATTAACAATAGGTCGTGCATTGCAAGAGTGGGTCCTATGGGCGTGTAAAGTCAGGCTCGGAGCAGAGGAGTCGTCTGAGGCCCTGGGCAGGGAGCGGAAAGGGTGCACAGGTACCTGCTCCTTTAAGCAGCGCTTTTAGAAAGAGTGAAGCAGTTGGAAGGATCTTCCTCGGTCTAGAAGACTGAGAATAGGGAGTTCTGTGATGGCAGCCCAGGGGGGGAATTGGGCTTTGCATGTGCCTTTGAATTAAAAGTGCAGGAGATGTCTAAATGGATTGTGACTGGAAGGATTAAAGGTTAGGAAATTTCCCTGTGTATCTTATGTAAATGAGGACTAATGAGGTTTTCAAGATTGCCTCTCATTAGCTTTACTGCATGTAGTGCTGATTTATAGTCATACGAGCTTGGACAGATGACACGCACACGCACACACACAGTGTATTGCCGCCATTAAAACAGGATTTTTTAATGAGTCTGCAGTATTCAAATTACCTATTAAATGTTTAATAAAAAGATTCTAGGGGGAGAAAGGTACAAACGTCGTGTCGCTTGTACAGTCTCTTCCCCCAACCCCGTCCCCCACCACAGAAATCCCTCCTGCTCAGTAACCCTGAGGACTTGGCGTGAAGACTCCTGGTCACGTCACTTCTGCCCTTCGACTAGGCGTTGTGAGCTGGGCACGGGGAATGGTGAAGCTGGGAGTCACAGACGCTGGATGATGAAACCCACAGGCCCCTCCCTCCATTTTGCTGGGAATTACCGTTGGTCTGGGGAGCAGCTTAACGAAAACCCACCCAAGTAACAGAACGTTTAAACCGCTTGGTTTTAATCAAACAAACTGCGTGTTAGTGGCAGTGGAGCTGCTCCGTCTCTCTGATGTTCATTAGGGGCCAGATTTTCAAGCATGCTCAGCCCCCAGCAGCTGCTCTGGCTTGCAGTGGGGATGGGGTGGGGTTGCTGCGGCTCTCAGGGGTGGGGTGGGGGCACACGGCTGGGGGCTGAGCACTTCTGACAGCCTGGCCCTGTCACTGTCACACAGACTGCCCTGTATGGGGCGTGGTTTTGTGACGAGAACACCGGCCCTGTAGAGACTGGTGGCTTTTCCCATATAGATTGTTACTGTTGTTCTGTTTGATTCCAATTAATCCTTTCAGTCTCCTGGTTCAGCTCGGTCCACGATACGGGACGCTCGCAGTCAGATTCTGGCCATGCGGGCAGCTCAGGCACGGTACAAATCATTATCCCATGACCAAAGTCTAACAGGAGCTACTCTGACCCCAGAGCTCCCCCAGTACAAAGGCAGAAAGCCTGGCGTGACCTGCCAGCTGTCTGGGGAAGCGGAGTAAAGGAATGTGCAAAGCAGGACACTGGCTAGACCTCAATGTAAAGCCCCTCGTGAATCTAAATGCTACAGGTTCAGGGGATCATTGAGGAAGGGCCTGACAGACAGGAGAGAGAGTCCAGATACAACCGGTGGTGTGTTTGTTGGCAGGGATGGTGTCTAGGAAATGCTAATCAGAACTACAAGTGCAAACAGAGGAGAGAAGTCAACAAATAAAGAAGTCAGAAAACCCGCAAAGAAAAGCATTGAGGATAAAGGTGTACGAACCCCTACGGAGAGTCCAGGGGCATTTGGACAGAGGTGTCACAGTGACACACACTTCCCTGGATTCATGGGCCTGACCGTTGCCCTGCCACCCCCAAACACCGACAGTTTGCAGAGGGAAGCAATATTAATAGTGCCCTGGCTCCACCTCCTGCAAGGCCACGCCCCTACCTGCTTCCTTGGTCCCAGGGTGCTCTGACTGGGCGGCTGCTACTATAAAAGAGAGCCTTGGGCAGCCTCCCCTGGCCTGGAGCCAGGCTATCAGCGCATGGAAAGGTGGAGGCGCCACTTGTACTGCGGGCGCAGGCCCTGGCCTGGCTCCCAGTGATACGGCATTAGCAGGATGACACGCCCCAGGTAGGCATGTCACCGGCTGGCGGCTAGTGCCCAGATGTCTCCTGGTATTCTGCCTTTGCAGTGATCAGTGGGGCAGCATGGCGGGCTGTGTAGAGAGAGGAGCAGCAGCTGAGGCACTGCCCAGGGGGAGCTCCCTTCTGCTTCTCTCCTCTCAGCTGTGAGTCAGCTTGACACCCCTGGGAGTTTGGGAGGGACTCTGGGGAGAGCTGCCTCCTAAGCCCTCCCATGCTGTGTGGGTCAGGGCTGTTCTTGTTGCTTCTCCACGTTAACGTCCTGCTGGCTCCTGCTCCCCCTGGCCAGGCTTAGCAGGGGGCTGCGGTGTGGGTAGCTGAGTCGCTGAGGGTGCAGTAGTGCCTGTGCGCACCGGGAGCGGTTGGCGCTGGGAGACTCTGCTGCATGCCCAAAGCAGGAGCTGCATGGGCTACAGTAAACCCTTGGGCTGAGGCGAGCTGTAATAATGGCTTACCCAGAGAGCCAATCGTATCCTAACGGTGAAATCCCCTGTGGGCTGGTCTCAGGCCTCCATCCTCACAATCAAATGACTTGCAGCTGAAAAGTGACAGTTTGCAGCCTATTAATCCACAATGAAAACCTGCTTCTGGGGCTCCACAGGGATCCCCAATCACTCCCTCTTCTCCCTGTCCTCCTCACCAGCCTCAAAGGCCCTGGCCAGGGTTGCTGCCTGGACTGACTGGGGCTGCAGTGCTTCACACCCCTGGGGAGACGGCCTGTGATGGGTTTAATCTAATTGCTCCTTGTTGTATTTTATTGACCCCATTTTGAACAAGAGATGAGCTGGCTGAGTGGTTCGAGGCCCTTGACTAAACTCCTGCAAGTTGTGGGTTTGAGTCCTGCTTGGTCTCCCACTGAAACACCACCTCCAGTTTTAATGGCTGTGTTAGCAGTTGTTCAGCAATCCCCATAGGGGCATGGGGAACCATCACTGACTAGTGGGGCTCTGCTGGGATCAGTACGAGGCCCAACACTATTTAATATTCTCATTAATGAGCTGTCAGGATGAAATCACTGCTGACAAAATGGACGGATGACCCAGAGGCTGGTGGAGGCGGATGGGAAAGGACAGCCCTACAGAGCGATCTGGGTCCCTTGGTAAACTGGGCTCATTCAAACAAAATGTGTTTTAATACCAAAGCCTTCCAAGTGCTCCTCCAGCTCTCGCGGCTGGGCTCTGAAGAGTCTGGAACTCTTTTTTGGAGAGAAGGGTTCTGTTGGAAAACAGTTGGGTTGAACCTGGAATGTTTTTCAGGAACATGTTGATTTTGATGGAACTTTTGATGGGAGAAAGTCTAAATGAGTCATTTCATTACCAGTTTGTTTTGACTTTTACATTTAAAATATTGTGATGTGTATATATCTCTCTGCCATTATGGAGATGAAACATTTCAGTGTTTTTTGAATAACCTCTTTGGACTTTCCATTCCGCTGTAAATGTTGAAGTTCTGACTCGGTTCTGGCCGGCAAACAAAGCTCAGAATATCAGCTTGGTGTGGAACGTCAATTCCATTCTCATCTCTACTGAGGAGAGCGCCGGTCACCAGGCTGCCGCCTCCGCCCTGCGACCTCCAGGCACGGGACGCTGCATGGGGCTGAAATTGTGCTTCTCTGACTGAACGTGCCTTGTTGCGCAAGTGGCTGGAGGCCAGGCTGGCAAAGAGGAGAGAACCACTAGGACTGTTGTTTGTTTAATATATTTATGTCAGGCCCACTAGGCAGCATCTGATGGCTGTGCAATAAAACAATCTAAAATATTACAATCCAAGGCAGAAAACAATCCGTCTGAATGGACACCCACAGGTCATAGAATCACAGAGCCATGGGGCTAGAAGGGGCCACAAGAGTCGTCTAGTTCTAGGCTAACGGTCAGCAGCTCTGTCAAGCGACCCCCACCAGACAATAGCTCCACATACCCAGTAGGGGACAGAAGTAGCCACGTGCCCGCAGCAGGTGCAGCTTCTCCTGCAGCTTGTGTGTGATGGTTTTCGGGTGCCCAGGTTGAATGCTGGCAGCGGCAGAATCTCTCCTGCGGGAAGTGCTGGCTGAATCCTGCTGTTTGGAGAGCTAGAATATTAATGTGCTACAAGAAATTCTCAGTAGACTTCCTTGGGGCAGAGGTTCTTCACCTTTTTCTTTCTGAGGCTTAACATGCTATAAAAACTCCACGGCCCACCTGTGCCACAATAACTGGTTTTCTGCATAGAAAAGCCAGGGCCGGCATCAGGGGGTAGCAAGCAGGGAAACTGCCCGGGTCCCTATGCCACAGGGGCCCCCACAAAGTTACATTGCTCAGGCTTTGGCTTCAGCCCTGGGTGGTGGGGCTCAGGGTCCCGGGCTTCAGCCCCATGTGGCGGGGCTTCGGCTTTCTGCCCTGGGCCCCAGCGAGTCTAATGCTGGCCCTGCTTGGCGGACCCCCTGAAACCTGCTCGTGGCCCCCTAGGGGCCCCCGGACCCCTGGTTGAGAGCCACTTCCTTAGGGGAGTCCCTCTGTGCTGCTAAAAGACTTCCAAGGTGCAGCAACTGCTCCAGCGGGTCTGAGGGCTGCAATTGCAGGATTATCTGCAGCTCCATCAGAGAGCTGGAGTTGTGACTGGCCGAGCACTAAAACTGGCTTTTATAAAGGCTGACTTAATCATCTCCTCTTGCAGGGGCTTTCCTGGGACTGGAATAACACTCTGCCTGGATTGCTGAAGAGAGGAGCTCTTAGGTGGTGGGGGTGTGCCGGGGCTGGGGGGGACAGTCAGTATTGCCAGTTAGTGTTCAGAAATCATGAACGAGGCCTCAGCTCATGAGATTTTAAAACAATGATAAATGTCTGGGTTCGTTCTTCTGGTTCCTGAGCCTGGGGGGTGTACTAGGGTCACATTTTCTAGCTCTGTGAGGGCTAGAAACAATCTTCAGATGAAAGCTGAGATTCTCATGTAACCCCACCTCCTGGAGTCCGGTGGCTTTAAGAAAAAACACCACATATTGCAAGCCATGTGCTAACATTGTGAGGGCTGGCAGGCTAATTGTTTTGGGGGCTATATTTGCTTTGTCCCTTCCCTCCA
Source organism: Platysternon megacephalum (assembly GCA_003942145.1). NCBI lineage: Eukaryota > Metazoa > Chordata > Testudines > Platysternidae > Platysternon > Platysternon megacephalum. The sequence continues at coordinate 1,442,118 of QXTE01000040.1, read as the reverse complement.
TCCCCGCCAGGTTACTGACACGGCTGGTCTGAACTCTCCCTGCATGTGGAGCCGGTTGCAGGCAATTAATGCCTGTTCTGTCCTGGACAGAGGAGAATGGAAACTGGAAAGAATTTTCTGCAAATATTTGTTTTTAATTCCAGAGTTAATTTTGTTTCTCCGGGGTTCACAACTGGCTTTCTTTTCGCTTCCTGCAGACCCACTCGAGCACTCGCTTTACCAGCACATGTGCTGCGTCTGAACTTTAGTCTCGAATAGTCGCTGGAAGTGGCTTTCCGTTTTTAGCTTTGCTAATGCTCTGAACGTGCTCTTGTGCAATTAACCAGGGAACAGAAAACGTGTTCCATGTCTGGAGAGCGCCTAGCACAAGGGGGTGCTGGTCCAGGACCAGCCGTACAGTAATACAAGCCATATGTGACTGTGGTAGCTCACCAGGCCATTGTGAACTGGCAGCTGAACCTTCCCAATGAACTGTTCCTGGCGGGGGAATAACTCTAACAATTTTCAAATGATCGATGTTAAATGATGACTGAACTGGTGGCTGTCCCAGTCTGCTCCTGGGCATTTCACAAAGCGACCGAAGAGACATGCAATGAATCCTTTCTTGGTACAAATGTTTTGCTTGACTTTCCATCAGGAAGATGGGCTTGGTATAGTGTCGGAAGAAGGCACCAGGATGGAAAACGGTTCTAGAAATAGGATGGAGGAAACGGAGAAGAGAAGGGTGAGGGTGAGATGAAATAGAGAAGAAGTGGATAAGAGAGGGGGAATATGTTGAGGAAAGAATTGGCTGTGAAGCTTCAGTTTTACAGTCAGCTTTTCTGGCAGTGGCACGAACTCATACCAGCTCTGCTGTGTGCTGCTGAGAAACGTATGGTGCAAACACTGCAGGCCCCTCATCCCTGTGGCAAGGCGGAGCCGCTCTGAATGTGAGTGGGGAAGAGAAACGAGTAACATTTGAGATGTCCCTAGAAAGTGTTTTGCCAGGCTCTTATCAGCGAGTGCACGCTGCCTCCCATTAAATTATGCAAGGGCTCTCAGGGGAAAATGCACATTTCAGAAAATGTCAAGTTTGCTTTATTTTCCAAAACCATTCTAGGAAGATGATTCTGAGCATAGCAAAGCTACCGAAGTAGAGCCAGAATCCGCCCAATTATGAATGGATTTAATTAACCAGCATGTTCTCTTTTATCCACGCTCTGGCAATAGACAGATTTATGTAGCTCTGGTCTCATTCCTCCTGGACACTTTGGCGCATACTTCACGGTGAAGGAAGAGGTCCCTTGTTAATGTAGCACCTCCTTCTACATCCGGCAGGCTAAGGTGGCTGTTGTCTCCGATATGAAGTGGCAGGAGGGTGCCCGGAGAGGAGTTCTCAAACTGGGGGGCTAAAGAACTACCTGCCCCCCAGGTGCACAGTTTTGTGTGTGACACCAGAGCACCCTGTCCGCTGAGCACGGGACTAGGATCAGAAACTCAGGTTCTGCCACTGGCTTGCGGGGGGGTGGGCTGGGACAAATCGCTCCACCAGGCTGGGGCGGCGTCCTCCTCGGTAAAAGGCGGATGACGATGCTCTGGGCCTTGTACGCACCTACGGGGGGTTGTTTGTGAAGTGCCAGATAAAGAATGAGCGGCGGTGTCTGAAGAGCTTCGTATCTGGGCCTGGCTGGGAAGCGAGAGTTCTGTGCCCGGAAAACATCGGGGTTTTGGACGTTTGTTTTTGTTTATTCTCCACTGGAACAAAACTGAGGTGTGTCCCGTCCGCCCCCCCCCGCAAAAAAACAATCTGGGGGAAAACCAGAGAGAGGGATCCCCGTCCTCTTCCCCCCGCCCCGTCCTAGAACAGCCACTAGCCCATGGAGAGGGCACTCACCTGAGATGGGGGAGGCCTAGGTCTGCTGAGTGCCCCAGCCACTGAGCTATTGGCTGTCCTGGGCGAGCGTGTGTCTGGCTTTGACCAGAGAGTCCACCCTGGACTGTTGAAACTGATCCATTTCTGCAAAAAGTTTGGGTTTCGATGAATTGCTGTTCTACCTCGAAAGCTTCATGGGAAACCCCCGGGCCTGCATCGCTCGCCAGCCCCGTGCGCTCTTGGGCGGGGAGTTGTTTTACTCTCGGCCCAACCCACAGCTGCTGAGTGCTCAGTATCAGGAGGGAGGGGGCTGGATTGTCGTCTCTCCCTGGCAGCTGCCATCTGTCCTCAGGACAGGTGTAGCAGAAGCAGCACAAATGGGAGTTGGTCTAAGTGGCCCATTCAGTCCAGGGCCTCTCTTCTGACCATGCCCATTGTGATGTGGCACTTACCTAGCCGGAGCCGGCTTGAGACCATCACGGCACATCCCACAGGGCCCTGAGCCACTGTCTGGGGTTGTGAGAGGCCTCTGCAAAACTCAGCTGGGTTTGAACTGTCAGCTGAGGTGTGTCAGGTCCCCCATCCCCCGCTTACGGCTTTCACTGGGAGTTCAAAAACTGCCCTAAAAGCTTCAAAAACTGCCGGCCAAGCATGTCTGAGAACGAGACGAGACGCTGCCTGGCTTCCACTGCCCCAGAACTGCCTCATGCCCTCCCCTCCCACTTACACCACCCTGGGAACAGCAGCACTGGAGACAGAACTGCTGCTTGGCTTCAACCAAATCTGTAACCACTAAAAATTTAATAAGGAACCTGATACTCTGCTAGTTGCCAGAGAACATTGTGCTTTCGAAAGCACTTTATTGCTGCCTTATAAATACCATTTTTCTTAAAATATAACAATTGCACAGCAGTTCTGACTATAATTGTAGAAAGGTACAAATTATATTGTGCACTAAAATGTCTGAGGGAAACTAAGCAGGCAAGCAGAGGAAAGTAGCAGGGACATAAGCATGTACCGAGAGAGGTGACTTTACACAGCAGCTTCCAGAACATCTCTGAGCTTACCAAAATCCGCCTTCCTAAAATCCATTGTCTCTATTTTGCTGTACTCCCTTCTACCCCTCCTTAGAATTGTGAACTCTATGATTTCATGATCACTTTCACTCAAGCTGCCTTCTACTTTCAAATTCGCAACGAGTTCCTCCCTATTTGTTAAAATCAAGTCTAGAACAGCTTCCCCCCTAGTAGCTTTTTCAACCTTCTGAAATAAAAAGTTGTCTGCAATACATTCCAAGAACTTATTGCATGGTCTGTGCCCCGCTGTGTTATTCTCCCAACATATATCTGGATAGTTGAAGTCCCCCATCACCACCAAATCTTGGGCTTTGGATGATTTTGTTAGTTGTTTAAAAAAAGCCTCATCCACCTCTTCCACCTGGTTAGATGGCCTGTAGTAGACTCCTAGCATGACATCATTCCTAGGGGTCATGCTGCCAACTCGGGATTGTCTTTCTCTGAATGGAGGAACTGCTGCTGTATTATTCCACTTGTTCAAACTAACCTCACTAGCTTGTGTCTCTGAACAGCTAGAGAGTCACTGCACAGCGGCGCATGGGCCTGGAGATGCTGGGTTGATGTCAGGCTATTTTTTCTTAGCCAGTTCCTCCTATGGCTGCAATAACATGCAGCAGACATTCAAACCCCAGCTCATTGTACAGTGACTGATCTCCGTGTAGAATAGAGGTGTACGACTGATGTGGAAGCCCATCACTGCAGAGGTGGTCCCAGAGACCCTCGGCAGGCTGGGTATTCCAAGTTAGCTCCATGGGCTGAGGCAATCGAACTCTGTCCTAACGTGAGTCAGGGGTGTGAGTCCGCTGCTTGTGTACGCTGCTTGCCGCTAGTTCCCCCCGAGCTAGCGCAGTGACACTCAGATCTCACTGGTTCAGGAGCCACGTTAGCAATCGACATTACCCAAAAATGCCAGAGTAGTGGGAATTCATTTCATTTACTTTTTTTTTTTTAATATGGAGATATCCCTATCTCATAGAGCTGGAAGGGACCCCGAAAGGTCATCGAGTCCAGCCCCCTGCCTTCACTAGCAGGACCACTTTTTCCCCAGATCCCTAAGTGTCCCCCTCAAGGATTGAACTCACAACCCTGGGTTTAGCAGGCCAATGCTCAAACCACTGAGCTATCCCTCCCCTTCGCCCCAATATTTTATATATAATAAAAATATGTAACTTCTATATAAATAAAATAGTTATACAATATAATCCACAGCACAATGACTGACCAAGTGTATTATTAACGACAGTTGGTTAAAAACTAGCTCTGTTCAGTCCGTGGCTTCCCTGCAGTCTGACACAAGGGGGCCGGCTCATACCAGCCTAGTTGTGATGGCTTCTATGATGTGGATCAAGTTCTCGTTGGACAATGTAAGCACCCCAGCCGTCATTCCAGCTCCAAGTAGCCATCAGAAGGGAACAGCTGTCAGTCAGTATTGACCAGGGCCATATTTGAGCTGATGACCTGGAGGTGAAAGGACCTGGGTTCCACCAAGCCATGATCTGTGATGGCTGGGGCAGATGGTCTAAAATTACCAGTACAGAAAGCAAACTGCTATTACGAATGTCCTCGTGTGCATCCATTGTGCCTGGCTCTTTCTGCTTGCTGATCTAGCTGATTGCTCCTTGCTAGTTGCTAACCTGCTGTAACTTCGTCCCCTTTCCCTCCTCCGTGGAAGGAAGACACTCCAGCAGCTGGTAACACCAGGCCAGTGGTAGCTGTGCAGCTCTGGAGTTGATCTGCATTCACCTATTGAAAATGATGTATTAGCCCGTCACTTGTGCACAGGAACATGCAATTTACATGATGGATACAACACCTGGTGAGTTTTCATTATCAGGAGCATGATCCAAAGAGATCTGACCCAGGAATAAAACACTTCCACCCAGACCGTGATCCTGACAGCCTTGTCCTCTCCGGGGAGGCTGGGCTCATTAGAATTAGACCTCAGCTGGCTGTATGCAAAGCAGACTTCCAGCAGTGTTGCCATAAGCGGACACTGGCCTATACATGTCCTGCATCATCACAACTGCACACAGGCTGCTCAACCCACAATAAACATTCGAGCATGTGGGTGGGTGTGTTTCACCCGCCACGAATTCCATTAAAGTGCATGATTAAAACATGCCTGATTTACTTTTCTCTAAAATAATAAACTTCTTTCAAGTGCACACCAATGAGAATGTTATTGCAGTCGGCTTGGCCTCCCGCGGCTCTTTTGTTTTGAATCAGCTCGTTCTCAGTTTAGAGCCCACACACAACCTGAAAGGAAATGTTCGAATGCTGAGTCAGTGTTAGTCAATCAGCGACCAGCTGGAAATGGGGAGAGTGCGTGTGTGTGTGCGCGCGTGTGTGTGTGTGCACGTGTGTGCGCACAAACTTTGCCTTCCTAAACAACGTGTGTGATGCAGCCTTTTGGGTTAGCACTGGTCCAGCAGTGACTGCTGGGATCTCTATAAAGTTTTCTTTCTACATGAGCAGCTCAACCAACAGCCTGTGACCCAAACCTCTTTAGCTTTAGAACTGACCAAGGCTGCACTCAGGGACTTGGCTAATCCGGGGGAGGAGGCAGGGCGAGCTGGTGTGTGCACATGTTGGTGCAGGGGAGGTGGGGCGTGTGCCCGCAGTGTGGGATGTGTGTGCATGGGGGGGGGGGAAGGCAGGGTGAGCTGGTGTGTGCACACGCTGGGGCAGGGAGGTGGGGTGTGTGAGCGGGAGGGAGGCGGGGAGGGAGAGTGCGTAGGCCGGGGCGGGGGCGGTGGGGTTAAAGAGGGGGGGGCGGGGGGTGGGCAGGGTGGGGGGGGGTGGGTTGGGGTGGGCAGCCGGGGGGGCGGGGGGGGGTGGTGGGTGCCCCCGCGGTTGCGGGGGAGGGGGGGTGGGTGTGTGTAGGGGGGGGGGGGTGGGTGGGGGGTGGGGGGGGGGCCGGGGGGGGGGCGGGGTGGTGTGTGCACACGCTTGTGCAGGGGAGGGGGGGGGTGTGCGTGGCGGGGGGCAGGGCGCGCTGGTGTGTGCACACGGTGGTGCGGGGGGGGTGGGGTGGGTGGCGGGGGGGGGGGGGGGCGCGGGGGGGGGGTGTCTGGGGGTTTGGGGGTGGCCAGGGGTGGGCGCGGGGGCGGGGGGCGGGGGGGGCGGGGGGGTGGGAACGGGGGGGGGCGGGGGGGTTTGCGGGGGGGGGGTTGGGCGTGGGAGGGGGCGAGGGGGTGTGTGCACAGGGGGGTGCGGGGGAGGTGGGGGGTGTGCGTGGGGGGGGGCAGGGCGAGGTGGTATGTGCACGCGCTGGTGCAGGGGAGGCGGGGGGTGGGGGGGGGGAACCGCCGGGGCGGGGGGGGGGGGTGTGGGTGCGGGGGGGGGGGGGGGCGCAGAGGGGGGGGGGGGGGGGCAGGGTGAGGTGGTGTGTGCACACGCTGGTGCAGGGGAGGTGGGGTGTGTGTGGGGGGGGCAGGGTGAGTTGGTGTGTGCACACGCTGGTGCAGGGGAGGTGGGGCGTGTGCCCGCAGTGTGGGATGTGTGTGCATGGGGGGGGAAGGCAGAGTGAGCTGGTGTGTGCACATGCTGGTGCAGGGAGGTGGGGTGTGTGCGTTGGGTGGGGCAGGGCGAGCTGGTGTGTGCACACGCTTGTGCAGGGGAGGTGGGGGGTGTGTGGGGGGACAGGGTGAGCTGGTGTGTGCACACGCTGGTGCAGGGGAGGTGGGGTGTGTGTGGGGGGGGCAGGGTGAGTTGGTGTGTGCACACGCTGGTGCAGGGGGGGGGGGGGGTGGGGGGGGGGGCGGGGCGGGCTGGTGTGTGCACACGCTGGTGCAGGGGAGGGGGGGGGGGTGTGGGGGGCAGGGCGAGCTGGTGTGTGCACACGCTGGTGCAGGGGAGGTGGGGCGTGTGCCCGCAGTGCGGGATGTGTGTGCGTGATGACTGCCGAATGCTCCCGCCCACCGGCTGCCCTGGGGGAATTGCTCAGTGAGTACAGCGGCATCCCAGCGTGTTCATCTGCAGGGCTGGCAGGCGCCGACTCAGCCGTGTTCTTCCCTTCTCCCAGGTCCCTCCTGTGGGGACGGCGTGTGATGCTTCTGGGAGCGTGGCTCTTTCCAAGGGGAAGGCGAAGGAAAGGGAAGGAAGCAGGGAACAACAAAGCAGTCCTAAGACCTCAATAAAACTGCAGTGAATAATGGCCCAATTGCTATTACCCTGGACTAACTTAAATAAAGTGCAATGAGGCAGCACAGAATGCAGCTTTTATTAACTCCACTCAGCCGTTATTAAGACGTTGAGATAAAGAACATCGAATTCAGTCTCTCCACGTTCTTTAGAGAAGCGAGGGGGATGAGCAGGGTGAAAGCAAGCGGTCTGGTGGTGGGCAGTGCTGCTGGCCTGTTTCCTGCAGTTCGCCTGTTGCATGGGAGCTGGGGGAGCTGTGCCCCGGGCAGGAGTAGGGGGAACAGTTCCTCCAGGCTCGACAGCACCGAATGCAGCTGGGGAGACGACAGTTTGGATGGAATTTAAACTTAAACCAATGTGGCTAAGGGACATTCCACACCAGTCACCCTGTTCTGGTGATACCAACTGGGGCTAGGGAGAGCTACCTCCATTGCTCAGGGCCCAGGAACACCAAGGTATTGACCTGGGGTTGTCAGAGTGGCTCCCAGGACTGAACCTGGCTTGGATGGGCTTGTCCGAAGTCCCTGAGTGAGTTAGGGGCACAAATCCCAATGGACTCTTGGGCCTCCCGTAGTCACCCCTGAAAGTCCCATTTGCAGGTGCTAGAGCAGAGGGGACAAGCTCCTTCCAGCACCGGGACAGGACATATGACTGAGACTTGCTCCCTAGTGTAGACGGTACCCTGCTTCGGGCTCTTTGTTCCCCCCTGTTAACATAACTAAATCTTTATTTATCAGGCATGAAGCTTCCTTGGTTTAGGTGATAAAATGGTGACCAATGACTTGGTGCCTCCTTTGCCATGGGCAGCCTTTGGCAAATGGCGCGAGATGGCAGCGTGCTCCAGTAACGGGCCCGAGGCCTGCAGCTGGCAGAGGTGGGCAGAAGCCGGGAGAGATGGACGGGCAGGGCACAGATCGGCTCACTTGGGCATCCCTTAATTTAACTTTTTTCTTTTTATGTTATGTGGAGGGACAGTTCCTCCTTCCCAGCAGTGCAAACAGCCTCCGCCTTCCCTCTGCGCAGGAGCTGGGTGCATGGGGTTACCCCGGAGACAGGAAGACAAGGCCCTGGGGTGACCTCCCCTTGGTGGAACAGGGTGTGGGGAGGCATTATAAAAAGGGCTTGAAGGACTGTGGCCAATGAGTGCCAGTCAGGGAGCCAGCCAATTGTAGCATAACTGGCCCCATTCAGGAGACCAACTTAGGGCTCAGTTGTCAGGGCTAATGATTCTAATGTAGACGAGAAGTGCTTTCCCAGTCTCCCAGCGCTGAGCTCCAATTGGTACTGACTGCATGGGAGCAGGGGGGACACACACTGCCCTGGCCCCAAGTGGCTTCCAGACTGAGTTAGGCCATACCGTTCCGACACACTGCGCCAGTGACCACAAACCAGGGCCATTCGCAAAGCAGTGCTGGGCTCTTTCTTTCCCCCTCTCTCTCCTTTTTATTGTGTAGAGTCTCTGAAAGCCTTCCTGGTAGAAGTGAGCTTGAAGAAGGGATTTGAGAGATGAGAGGGGGATAAAAGCTGACAGTACAGATGGAGGGTTTTGAGAGACTGGCAGAAACCTTAACCTGGGGCTGCTGTCCTGGGGTTGCTTCTTTCAAGAGGTAGCATGATCTCCTCTGGATTCCTATGTGCATTCTGCATTCCAAGCACAGGGCTGGGGAATAAACTATCAATTCCCACCATGACCGTACTCAGCATGAAAAATTCATTTCCCTAACATCTTGAACATGAGTATTTCTAGCCGATGTAAAGTTGCTTACCTGTGGTATTTAGAAATGGTAGAACAAGGACCATTGTGTGTGTAAGAGACAGACACACGTGTGTGCATGTGCATAAAGCACGTGCACCCCTTTATAAATTAGAGGCGAATGCTAGCGAAACACACCCTAACTTCCCAAAGCACTTTGAGTATGAATTAGATACAGGGCAGTGCAGACGTTTAGCTGCTACCGTCTCACTTTCAAAACTTCTCAGACTCATAAGTACTCAGTTGTCAATTATTTTTAATGCATTTTTTTAAAACTTTCCTTCATCGTGTTCTGTAGTGAAGGCACCAAAGCCATTTCAAAGCAGCCCCTACCACGGGGCCTGTCCTGTGAAGCAGAATGTCTCAAGGAAAATCTGTCTTGAAGAAGTGAAGACGATGAAACCTTTTGTTTGTTTGTGTTTCCACTTCTGTTGGACAAATATCCACCAACCTAACAGGCAAAAGGTGGAAGAGATCCAGCTCCAGCATTCCCTCAGGCTCTTCCGCTGGACTAGCCAGCCAAGAATTCCTGGGAAGATGAGACCAGGTCTCTTCCAGCAGCTCAAAGAGCCTGGGTCATTAGTTTGACCTCTTCCTTCCAGGAGGGATAGAGCTCTTGCATCTCTAGACCTTCTGTTATTTGCCCCAGATAATTGAACGGTGTGCAAAATGCTAACAATTCAGAATCACTACGGAAGTTCTGCCCTCCTGTCAGTCCAAGAGTTAACACTGCTGGCCTCACCCACCTGGCCGGCATAAAAACCGGTTCCGTGGGATGTGACTGTCGTGAGCAAGGGAAGTGTGACCAGTGTGAGATCACCCCTGCTATCTAGTGGTGGTGCTGTGGCAGGCCAAGGCCCCTGTGTGCGCCAGAACCCCTGGGGCTAAGCTCTCTACAGACACCGGATGCAGCTCCCTCCCCTCCCTTGCCCCCTTCCTGCAGCCAGGAGCGGAGGCTGAATTGCTTTTCTGGCTTAGCTGCTGCCCTGGGCAGTCCAGGAGCTCAGCCCGCCAGTCTGCACTGCATTAACAGTGCCCATCTCGAGTGCCTGCCATCCAAGGCACTGTCCAGACATCAGCCAACTTCTGCTCCCATGCTCCTCTGCAGCTGGCCGGCCCTTTCCCCCATTTGACAGGGGGGGGAACATTAACATCTGTTTTCAGCAGTGCCCACGGGCTGGGGGAGGTAAGTGGGGGACATCTAGAAAACGAGGCGGCTGCGGTGCTGAGCTCCCACAACCCACTTCACGGCAACAGGAGCTGTGGGTGCTCAGCACCTCAAAATCCAGCGCTCGGCGTCTGACTGGCCAAACCCTTGTGAGGGGTGAGCTGCCCATGGCCACCCAGTGTGTCTGCAGCAACGTCGGGAAGAGACCCGCGTTGCCTGTCTGCCCTCACCTGCCCCCTGCACTAACCGCATTGCCTGTCTCTGCCCGTGGCCTGCCACTGCCAGACGTGAGCTGACTGGCTGGGCAGAGGAGAGCCGGCCTGTGCAGCCCAGGAGAGGAGAGACACCCCCCCATGCAGGGCTCTGGGGGTTGCTCTCCGGCTGTCCCAGGCTTGGCCTACGTGCCCCATGCTAACGGGGGCCTAGAGAGCGGAAGGCAGCTCTGCATCCTGTCCTGCAGGGCCTGCCTGGGAAGCGGAGCTGGCTGGTGTTGTGGAGTATGTGGAGATCCGCGAGCTGCTGGCTCTGTTTACCGAGTGCGTGGAGTGGGGCGCTGGTACCCCAACCCACGCCCTGGCTGGCTGCACTGAGGGGGTGCAGAGCCACGTGGAGCGGGGGAAAGGCAGGGAAGCCCACACCCGGGAAACGCCATTGGGCAGCACTTGATTAACTCTCGTCCCCAGCCATTCCCGAGTGTCCCTGCTGCGCTGGACGCTGCGCTGCCGAACGCCGGGGACGGGGCGCTCTGCCGGGCTGCCCACGGGCCAGCCAGACATACGGCTGCCGGTGAGGAGAGAGCTGCACCTAAAGGGCACCACCCGCTGCTCTGCTGGAGACTCCAGCCAGAGACAGTGGAGTCGGGACTGAGAGCCAGAGCAGCCCTGTGGATTATGGATCCCCGCCAACAGCTGCAGCTGGGGGGAGAGACTCATCCCTCGCTGCACCAGGGAGAGCAAGTGGAGCCAGCTGGCCCTCTGGAGCAGCTGGCCCTTACAGGGGAAGCAGGCGCTGGCCTGACCTTTCCTGTCAGCCAGTGCATCAGCATCCCTGAGGACTTGGGGTCCCTTCCTCGGAGGTCAGGGACACAGAAGCGGCTGGGGCCTCAGTGCCGTCTGAGCAGCTTGGGAGTCTCTTTGCTTTTCTCTTCCAGGGCAGTTTGTACGGAAGGGGGCTGATGATCCTAATGCAGCCAGAAGCTGCACCGGGGATCGAGTGTCTTGGGTCCCGGGAGTGCAGGGCTCCGTGGGGAATGTGGCCAGGTTCTCTTGGCACAACAAGCCCTCGCATGCGTGGGACTCCTGGATCTACGGCTGGGCCTGGCCCTGGGCTCACCGAGTCCGAGCTGGGGGACACCTCAGCCATGCGGGGGCTGCTGCTAGGGCCTTCTGTAGTAATCTCAGCGCTTTGTCTGCATTAGTACTTCAGAGACTGCAGCCATGTCGGCCTAAGCTTCCCTGGCAGCGTAAGGGTTAAGTATTCCACAGGCCCCTCCTCTCTCTGGCAGCAGTGGGGTGTGTGGCCCCAGGGGGTTTCCTCCCCGGGGTGCTGGGCCTGCCTTTCTCTTGGGGGACGGCTGGTGTCTGCAGGGGTTTGAATAATGCAGACGTTCTCTCCGAGGCAGGTAGGGATGGAGCCTAGGTCGCTGCCCCGGCACAGTGAGGGACCAGGGGTCGCATCCCGGGCTGCCTGTCGCTGCTTGTGCCTTTGCTGCTATTATTGTTTTGCCCTGTCCCATAGCAGCACCCGGGGCAGTTTCCAGGCACCCTTCTGAGAGCATGAACGGGTAGCAAATAGCTTTGGGCTCGGATACCGCACGGAGTACAGATCTGGGCAGGATGCAAGGCTGGGTCCGCAGCTCCACTGAGAGAATCCTGCTGGGCCCAGCGTGGCCCCAGCACCTTTGGGATAGCGCCTCCAGCAGTTGGTGCCAGCTGCACTTGAGGGGAGAAGTCCCGCACCGGCCCCCACCCTCAGTGCTGACCCTGCACCCTTGGCAGGACTGGGCGGGGGCAGCCCTGGGCTTCACAACTGCTCTGGGCCCGTTGGATTTCTCACTGTTAGCGAGTGAGATGGAAACCACCCGTCTGCATCTCACCCTCTTGGCTGCTATTTGCCACAGCGGCTCCCGTTCTCCCTTGTACAAGCCACTGGGCTAGCCCCAGCCTCCCCGTGGGGTGCACGCATCTCTCCAAAGCAGCTCAGTGGTGCTGTTTGCTGGCACTGGGTCTCTTACATGGGAGATCACTAGCGGGGTCCCTACCCCAGGGAGGCCAGGCACGGACCAACAAGCCAGTGTCAGAGCAGAGGGGAGCGGGACAAGGCCAGAGCCACGAGCCTGTGGCGACTCTTCGTTCCTGCCCGTGTACAAGTGACGATTGTTCCAGCCTGTTAGGGGGCGTGTGGCAGCGTTCGGTGGGTGGGAGTCGCTGGGCTGTGCAGGGGGCCGGTGAGATGGACACAAGGGTCCCTCTGTGTGGGCAGAGCCTTGGGTCTGCATGGCACTCGGGGGAGGGCTGGGTCTAAGTGAAGAAGGATCCCCCCCCTTTGTTTTAATTTAATATTGTAATTAGCTCACGTTTGTGCTCTAATGTCACGTGCTCCGTGCATTCAGAGGGTCGTTTCCCTAAGTGCCGTCACATCCTTGTTATTGCAGGTAATTTGCTCTGAAGCACATGGCAATGCACCGCATGCAGCTTTCGGAGGAAGGGGGACGTGTGACTGTCCAGCCCTTTCCCTGGCAATCGCTGGCCAGGGCTAATTTAGAGCCCAGGCTGGCAAAGGCTTTAGCTCTAAGCAGCGTGTGGAGAGTCCCCGGGCTACTGGCTTCAGCCTAGCAATTTGTTCTGGAGCTTTGGCACTTCCCCTCCCCAGCAGCGCAATGGCTCAGACTCCATCTGCACTTGTACGTAAGAACACGGTCCCTGTGCTGCAAACTGCATGTGACCGCTCCAAGTGCGTGCAAACCCACTCCTGCTGCGTGCTGCCCCTTGCACCAGATCCGGAACTTCCTGTGCTGCACATCAAAGGAGACTGGCAGAGTCGGGCTCTCCTCTCTCTTCGTTCTTTAGAACGAGAAAGCTCCCCGGCTCCTGGTGGCTGGAGCTGACGAGGCAGGAGCCTCTGCTGCTTCCCCACCCCTCTTCACTTTCCGCTTTCCCCTGGAAATTGTTTCTGTCAATATTTTAATTTCATTTGGGCTCAACAGGAGGAGGCGGAGTTAGTGAAAAATGACCTGCTTACAATGCACCAACATCCGTTGTACAGAGCCCTGGAAGCAGCTTTGTGCTGTGCATAATTCCCCTACAAAGCCTGGCTGCGCAGGGGCGGGCTGGTGTAACGGGCTTTTCGAGGGGTAGCAGGCTCAGGGCACCGGTGAGTGGCAATGGACCCCGTCCCCTCCAGTCGGATGTGATCCGGGCTAGCCAGTGCCAGAGCTGTGACCAGTTGATAGCTGCTTGGAGACACATGTGCGGGGGTGGGGAGAGGTACTCAGTTTGGTCTCTAGATGGACGGGTGACCTGATGGTAAAAGGCAATACCAGGATTGGCATTAATTGGCGCCTTGGTTAGCCGTCTCAGCAGGGACGAGGGGACTGACTGTCCCTTACACACTGACTCTAGTGGGGGTTCCCCTGTAGTGGGGCACATCGCTGGGGCAGTGACTGGCAGGAGGGTTGCTCCAGGGGGTGCTACCCATCACGTCTCGGCCCGAGGGTGGCTCTCTGCGGCCCCACGCAGTTGGTACCAGTCACCAGCAAGAAACACAATGAGAGAACCCGCAGGCAAGTCACAAAATGCCCTGAGATGTGTTTCTAGTTCAGTCTCATGTCGTCCATGGGTCCCCAGCTGTGGAACATGCAGGCGGATCTAAGCAAAAAAAACCCTCCCTGTCTCTTTCACTTCTCCATATTTCCAGCAGAAGCCCTTTCTGTCCAGAAGGTATTTTCAGCTGGGGGGAAGAAATGAAGCCTAAGCATATGGTGGGCCTAATAAATTACACCGGGGAAGCAAGCTCGTGAGTGCAGCCTGCATTCCCCTCACATCCTTTGCAAAGTGCCAGAAGAAATCTGTCTCCGGACTCATTTCAGCAGGCGAGATCTGTTCCCAGTTCCTCCTGCACGTTCGAAGCAGCTTAAACGCATCCAGTTGGTTATGAAAGGCAAGGAGCAGCCAGGAGCTGCCATGAGCCACAGGCACTGAAAGAAAATAAACGAACGGATTGTGCTCAGCCCTTTCCTTTGCTGCTGAGCCACAAGTGACGAGGGCCTCTGCTGTTAAGTACTGAACAGAGTAACGAGGAGAACAAGGGGACGGCACCTCAGGAAAACGACTCTCTCCCTTCTGAAGTTTGTTCTCCCCAGCTCCAATTTGCAGGGCAGAGATCAGCCATTGCTGGTAACTGGGGATCGGCGGGCGCTGTTCGGTCAGTTCAGTGTCGCTGGTGCTAGCAGGGATCCTGTGAGAGGGAGGGGTAAGAACTGCGCTGCCTCACACATGGTGGCCATGATGCTCTCTCTGCCAGGCCCACACAAAGCCTCCACTTCCTCGTGCTCCTGTGGGTCACCCCTCCTGCCACCGGCCTCCCAGCCCCACCGAGCCCAGAACTGCTGCATCATCAGGGCTCTTTGCAGCCCAAAGGCCCAGCCCCATCACTCCTGACAGCTGCTGCTGCTGGGCATGGCTAAGGAGCACAGGCCTTTCCCCCGCCCGGGCTCCTCCTGGGCGGGACGAGGGCACTGGAGCCATGGGGCAGAGGCTCTCCGCTAGCCTCGTGGACGTAACTGGGCCCTGGACACTGCCCCCAGACAGGATGATATTCAGCACAACCAGTTAGCTCCTGGTGGTGTCCAGCCTGGGCCTGCCCCTCCCAGCTCCGGGCCCCCTCCTGAGGCCAGGTCAGCATCCCAGGTGCAGGCCGGGCGTGAGGACAGGGTGCTGTCAGTCAGACGATGGTGATTGATGGTAGCTACAGAAACCAGCCCCCTCTCCAGGTGTCTCGCAGCCAGGCCTGGTGTGTCCCCCCCCCCGGGCTGTCTCTGCGTGAATGTTTGCTGCAGGGCGCGAGTCGTGACGTGCCCTGACGTGCCCAGAATAGCTCTGCTCCGAGGGCCCGGCCTCTCTCCGTAGTGTGGGAGAGAAGGACGTTTGCAAGTCAGCCGAATGTGCTGGCCCGAGGAAAGGGCCTTTCCTTTGCTCTGGTGTGGAAGGATACAGCCAGCTTTTACCAGATGGGCTCCTGTGATTAGCAGGGACATGCAGCCCCGCCCGGCACTTCGCCTGAGGAAGTGCTGAGCCTCGGGGACTGTAAACTCCTGTTATTGGCCCTGCACCGGACAGAGGTGCCTGAGCAGGAACCATAAGGCCTAAATGTAACTGAGGAGCTACAGCTCCCAGTCTGGGCACAGCTTCCCCTTCCAGCGCGTGCTGCTTGCTGCACAGACGGGCTAGCTAGTCATACTGAGATCTCTGGCTCCAAAAACCTCTACGGCAGTCAGTAGGGACCCTCCCCTTGGAGTTGGTGGGGAGGGGGTCGTCCCAGAGCCAGTGGGGGCAGGGTTCTGGGCAGCATCCTATTAAATTAAGCCAGTTACTTCCCTGCTGTGTTTGCAGCTGCATCCCTGCCTGCTCAGGCTGTGTTATTTTCTTTCTCTCCCCGACAGCTGTGCCCAGCAGACATTGGGAAAACGAAGGCTCTTTTTGAGGGTGTTTGGCCTAAGGGCTCCAAAGTCCTTTCCTATTTTCTCAGCAATTAGCAGGTAGAATAACCCGGGGCAGAGGAATACACCAGCTGGCTCAGCTCTGCTCCTCTCTGTTCCTTTCCCCCCCCACTTGCACTCGGGAGCAGGGAAGTTACAACTTTGTTCGCTCCTTGCGGCGTTCTCTGGCAGCCGGCTCCGTGTCTGAGGTCAGGTCAGGACTCTGCTCCCCACTGCTCAGAACTTTTGAATCCATTCTCCCTGTCAGCTGAAATCTGCCAGGCTCCGTCTCTGCTGAGAGGCGACTTCAGTTCCTCCTTTGGAGAGGCTGAGGGAAGTTTAGGTTTCGTTTGGAAGTTATGTGCAGGGGGTGGGGCAGCCAGTGTTGAGCTGCCTGGGGATGAGACCAGAACAGGACTGAACTGGGACCCTACTTCCCCCTCCCTCCAGGGGGATTTGCTGTTCCAGCCCCTTCCCTGCCCCGGCTGACTCTCTTCCATACTGGCTCAGTTGCACTGGCTGGTGTGTGGCCGGGTGGGTGCCAGCGCCCAGCCAAGGCTCTTCCCATGTGGGGCACAACTCAAGTGAAGACGTGGGGATTGCCCTTCACTCACATGTGAGCCTATCTGGCCACCCAGCCGCGCACAGAGCAGGGAACACGGCTGTTTGCTGACGCTCACTGGCAGGCGCCTGGGAGTCAGGACTCCTGGGTTCTTTCTCCTTTCAGTTGCTGACGTGCTGTGAGATCATGGCCAGGCCACCTACCCTCCTTGGGCCTCGTTTTCTCCTTGGTGCAATGTGGATAATAATGTTAACCTACCTGCCAGGTGGCTTCCAAGCCTTGACGAAGCCTTGGAAAGTTCTGGGGGAGACCCGGGCGCGCAGCTGCTGAATATTCCCCTCCTGTGTAGTCACTGCAGCCTGGCCTAGCCCCAGCGCGCTCGCCTGGCTTTGCCGTCCCTTCCCAATCACATCATGTCTGGGGGATGCTCAGCTACCCCTGCACAGGACGCTTCCACTCCCGGCGGGATTCCCCTGGGCCGGCTAGTAAGTCATGGCTCTAATGCTTCTCTCGTTCCCTCACTGCGTGCTGCAGCTAGGGCAGGCTGCAGTGACTCACCCTCTGCCACTGGGAGCTCACAGCCCTGCTGCTAGTCTCGGCTCAGAAAGAACTAAGCCGCATTTTTCATCCAGCCCTTTTCAAGCCGACCAGTAAGGAACGCCAACCTCAGATTAATTTGTTTACCTGATCCAAGAGCTGCTGTGCCAAGCCCGTGGAAATGGAGCAGGAACCGTTGTTTGTTTGCTTGGTCCAGAGTGATTCACTTCCCATCTCGCGGGATGACACAACGGGCTCTCTGGGGTCTGACTGCTGTGCCTGCCACACACAGGGTGTGTAGTTCTTAGCTGTGCTCATCACACCGGTTGCTGGGTAGGGTTCTCTCCTCCCTGTTCTCTCCTCTTCGCTTCTGTCTCCCTCTTCCTTTTCTCCTCCTGGGGGGTCAGTGGCTGCCATGTGCCCAGACTGGTTTCCAGAGTGCAAAGCAGTGTTGCTCACAGGCATTGGTATTGTCACTTTCAGACACTGGTTTTACCCTCCAAATTATGCTGAATTAATCCATCACATCTTTCTGTGTCCGCATGCTGCCCTGGGTGAGTGGGACTTGATGGGAGCAGAGCATGACTCCGGAGAGTGGTGTCACATAGCCAGGGGACTCTGCACTTTCAAAAGATCTGGAGTTCAGTGAATAAGAAAGATGGGCCATTCCCACTGGGATTCCAGCTGTAATTGGACAGAGAAATTGCTACGGAAATAATGTTACCATGAAAAAGGTTCCATTGAACGAAGTATTGGACTGAGACAGTGTACACCAAAAAAGGCATGCCAAAAAGAGCACATGAGCCCAGCAAAGCTCTGAGTCTGAAATCCAGGTGCGCATGGTACCACTCGCTATTTCTAGGATCACCGGGCTGGCATGTCTGGTGCACGTGGCACTCAGGACCGAGCACATTGGAGAGGCTTCCTGAAGCGGCTAGGAATGCTGCCCCTTCCCTAGGGCATTCTAGCCAGCGGGAGTTTGTTCTGAAGATGTAACTCTCCTCGCTCACATTCTGTTGGTGGATGAGTCTCTGTGGGATGTCGTGCTGCACATTTCGGGATGGAGAGATCAGAGGGCTCCCCCCAGCTCAGTTCAGCTTCTTGTTCTCTCTCATTCGTCTCTTGACTCAAGCAGTGAGGATGGGGATGGGGATGGCGTCCCTGGTGGTTTAGAGGCATGGAACATAACGAGAGAACATGGCTTGCTGCTCCAAAAGCAGAGCAGGCCCTTCCTGCTTCCTGCCTGCATTGTCGTGCAGCCTCTAGAGTATTGTCAAGTGATTGGAGTGGGCGACAGGTGTCCGGACACCTGGGTTCTGTTCCTGTCTGTGGCACTGACTCAGTGTGTGCATCCTTGGGCAGGCCACTGCCCCATCTGTAAAACACAGAGATGAATAAAAGCTGAGCCCACGATGCAGAGCTTGAGTATTGATTTATATAAGACTGGCGCCTCCCAAAGTTCTGCTATGAGCCATTCCAGAGACGGGCTCAACCCATGATGTTCTGTTCTGGATTGGAGCCTCGCGGTAGTTTGAGGGTGTGGGGATTTGGGGCCAGGCTGATGCTCTAGGACAGGAGAGTGCAGAGCTGGCTGCAAGTGGGTCAGGAACAGGGAGAAGTGCATGTCTAGGACCCCCAGGCAAGGATGGTGTTACAGGAACAATGCCGTAGGGATCACTTGGGGCAGTAAGCCGTGCTGTGGTGGAGCTGCAGCTGCGGAGTAGGAACTCCAGGTCCCTGAGAGTCAGGTGACTTTCTGAAACTACTGTGATTACACCTGAACATTTCTAGAGTGGCCACGGCTGCAATGTGTGGAGAAATCACTCAGTGCATAGGGACCATGACCTGGGGATGCAGAGACCCTGAGAACCAGCCCCTTGGTGCTTCAAAACAAAGATGTTGTAGGTTTTTTCTCTTGAGTATTAAATTGGTTTCTGTGGTTAAATGCTTCCTCAGTGAGCCATGCCCTTGGAAAAGATGTCACACACCATTATGTCCGAAGTGCAATGGGGCTATGCAGGTCACTCAATCCGTGTGGCAGGCTCAGGAATACAAGTTACTGGTGCTGTCATCTCGTCTGTGCCTAGCAATAGATTTAAACTGGAAAATCTTTTCCCCCTTTACCCAACATCACCTAGAGTTTTAGGAGCTAAAATTTTCTTCTGTGCCTCAATGAAGCATACACCATTGCCTGCATCATCCACTAGGCCTAATATTCTGCTCTGCATGGGCTTTGTTAGTGCAATATTAAAAGCTAATAGGTAAATTAAACAAACTAGGGATGCATTAGCCCAGAGAGCCCCTGCCTGCCTCAGCTGGGAGGATGCTATGCCATTTTGAGCAAACCTCTGCTGGATCTGACAGAGTCCATTTCACTGCTTCCTCTAGCCTTTCCCAAAATCCAGAGCATCCCACCCTTCCCCCTCTGTCCAGGCCCCATAGCGTGTCCCCAGTTGTGAGGCTTCTGGGGGGCAATGCAGCACAGTGGTGGAGGGACCACTTCACAAGTGGTTGTCATACCAACACCACAAACTCTCTGAAATCTACTTGAGCAAGAGCCCACTCTGGGATTAGCCAAGTGGAGGACCTGGCAGGGCACGCTGCTGGAGAAGAGAATTTCCCCACTGCATTTAGCAGAAGAAAAAGACAGTAGGGGCAACGGAGCGTCTGGGACCCAGCCTCAGTTCAGCTGCAGGCTTCCCTACTGCTGCCTGGGACACGTCTAGCCCCCGTCCTGCCTGCACCAACCGGTATTGTGCATGGGAGTGCACAGGTGCTGAGATTGCTCCTGTCCAGGGTAGGCCTCAAGGACAGTTTGTGCAGAGCCTGCCCAGGGCGCTCTTAGGAAGCTGCACTCCTGGCAAAATGTGGGTTTACAGGGAGCTCTTTAGGGCTGGAGCCTGCAGTCCTTCCACAGGCAAAATTACCAATAGGAGCTTTAGGTGAACAAGAGCGTAAAACCTGGGAACCTCCCCCACCCCAAAGTGTGGGCTCTGTCCCTGGTGCTAAACTGGAAAACGCATGTTGCCAGAACCAAGACGACAGACTTTATCTGCCCTTCCGCCAGTCCCCAGGGCGCTGCTGGCTTTCAGCCCCACGGACAGCGCTCCCAGCCCAGTCTGCCCTGGCTTCCCCTCCTGTCTCTCGCTGGGGCAGTGGGTTAGTTTCCATGAAGTGCTTTCCTACTGCAGCGCTGTGGAAGCCTGTGTACAGGGTGCAAATAACGTGGCCCCTTGTCTAGTTTCAAGGTGAAATTCCCCCACACTGCTAAGGATTCCCTTGTAACATACTAGCATAGCTCTTCCTCTTTGGCTGCAGATCCCAGCTAATCTGGAAGGGAACTCTTGGGACTTGCTGGTCACCGAGATCTTGCTGGCAGTGTACATGCTCCAGCTATTTATAGTCATATACAGGGTCTGTCGCATCTTAGGCGCATTTAACATGTGCGATTTCAGCTTTACGCGGTCGGCAGAAACTAGAAAAAAAAAAACCAAAAGAGAAAAACAACAATTTAAATACTGTTTCTGTAGTGCGGGCGATTCTGCCCGCCATTACACTCAATGTAATTTTGACTATACGCGGTTTTCGCTTTACGCGCTGACCGCAGAACGTAACCCCAGCGTAAGATGAGACAGACCTGTAACAACTTAATCACAGGCTCTGTAATGCACAGTCTGAAAACTAGCAAGCTGTCTCCTCTCATTCCTCCCTTTAACAACTACAGCAACATGAGCTGCAGTCAAACTAATTCTGTTGAATTGATTTCTGATAGGAGGCAAGTCTGACTTTGGTGCTTTCGAAAGTTTGAGTGATTTCTGTCAATGCCGGTGTCAGGCTTGGGTGGCAAGGTGACAAGGGAGTGATTTGGAAATGATCTGAATTTCACTTTGTTCACACTCAGGCAGCACCTACACCTTGGTGAGTAAGTGGTTCTTGGAAGCGTGTATTCATGGCAAAATGCCCCATTATTTCACACTGTAGCTTAGTCACCGTATCTGACATTATCCAGTGAGGCACCAAGAGCGGCGTGCGTGTAATCTAATGGTTGGTGCCCAGTGCGCTTTCCACCCAGTCTTTCAAAAGTGACTTGATTTTTTTTCGGTGCCTCAGCTTTTGGGGGCCCACCTTAAGACACCTCAAATGGGCCTGATTTTTCAGAGATTGCTGGGGACCAATCCTCAGGAAATTCAGTCCCATTTAAGGTGTCTCAAGAACTGAGAAACTGTAACATCACGAAGTGGCTGCTGCTGATGTAGGCACTTCGTTCCACCTGGCGAGGAGCATTCTAACCTCCCTCCTTTGTTGTCATTTCCCTGTTGTTATAAATAATAATTATTGCTGTGGTGCCCCAGCGGGTGAGATTCTCTGCTCCTGTCTTTACTAAGCAGCTGAACCTGGACTGTGACAGCTGGGAAGGCACTTGTATTTCTGGATCTAAAGCAAAATATCCAGAATGACCTTCCCTGACTGACTCCACTTCCTCCTCGCTCTGGAGCCATTAACCTGCAATCCCAGTGTGACAGGGTCGGGGCTCACCACCCGGCGCCTCCTGCTGGTTGTCTCTGGGAATTAGCTCAGTCCAGTGGCGCGCCCCCTCCTGGTGGTGTCCCGCCCGTTGTCTCGCCCTTGGTTGGCGTCTGAGCCTGGGTCGGCGTCTGAGCCTGGGTCGCTTACCAGCTCGCGGCGTCCTCTTCAAGCCACTGCCCCCCGGCAGTGCCCTCAGTCCATCCTCGCCCCCTTCCAGGGGCGGGTCAATCCGCTGTCTCTCTGCGCCCCGGTGGGCAACTGCACCTCCAAAGTCACACCCCTCTTGGCAGGGGGTTGGTGCAGCCCAAGACAGCCACTCCCGTCGGCTGGGTGTAAGGCAAGGGGGGGACCCAGGCCCGCCCACTACTCTGGGTCCCAACCCAGGGACCCTCTAGTGGCAGCCGTCCTGCCCTCCTTCTCTCCCTCCGTCTGTCCACGTCCCTGGGCCGCTTCCCCGTCGGCCTCTCGCACCGGCTAGGCCCTTCCCCTCAGGGCCTGCAGCCTGGCAGACACCAGGCTGGAGTTCCCTTCTGCTCCCCCGGGCCTGCCCAGCACTGCGCTGTCCCAGGTGCTAGTCTCCCAGCTCTGGAGACAGACCTTCCCCTATCAAAGGCCTGGGACACACTGCCTGCTCCCGTCCTGGGCAGCCTTTATATAGGGCCAAGCTGAGCCCTGATTGGCTGTCTCCAATCTTGGCTTTGATTGGCCCCCAGTGTAGATAGTGGAGTGTAGATAGTTCTAGGAACTGGACCAAGGTGAGGTAATACCTTTTATTGGAGCAACCTCTCTTGGTGAAAGAAACAAGCTGTTGAGTTGACACAGAGCTCTTCTTCAAGGCTAGGAAGGGAACTCAGAGTGTCTACACTTTAAATGCTACAGCGGCACCCCCCCCCGAGATGTAGCTATGCTGATGTAAATTCCCAGTGTAGACTGGCCCTCCGAGTGTCACAGCTAAATACAAGGTGGAACAGATTAATTAGCATAAGGAGTTAACACATATTGTAAGAGACCATTGCAGGTGAAGTGGGCAGTCGTTACCCGTAGGAGAAAGGAGGGTTAGTGGGTTATAGATTATTGTACTGAGTCATAAAACCAGTGTCTTTGGCCGGGTCTACACTGGGGGGAGGGACGACGACCTTCAGCGACAAGAATAGCGTAGCTGAAGTCGACGTATCTTAGGTCGACTTACCTCACGTCCTCACGGCACGGGGTCGACTGCCGCCGCTCCCCCGTCGACTCCGCTTCCGCCTCTCGCCATGGTGGAGTACAGGAGTCGACGGCAGAGTGATCGGGGATCGATTTTATCGCATCTACACTAGACGTGATAAATCGATCCCCGATAGATCAAGCACTACCCGCCGATCCGGTGCGTAGTGTAGACATACCCTTTGAGTCCACGATTTTTAGTGTCTAATAGTTATGAATTGAAGCTCCCAGGCTCATCTTTTTGTGCAGGTTTCCTTTGAGGTTGAGGCCTGAGAGGTTTTTGTCTTTTATCATTTTCTTGGTGAGTTCATTCGAGAGTGCAGCGATTGTCTCATTTCACCCACCTAGTTGTTGTTGTTGGGGCGTTGAGTGCACGGGATGAGGTACAGCACATGTTGGGATAGGCATGTGTAGGGCGCGTGGATCTTGAAAGGTGGGATGTGTGCGGTATTGATCATCATAGCAGTGAGTAAGTCTGCAGCTTTTGCATCTGTTGTTCTAATAGGGTCTGGTGCTGCTTGGAGTTGGCATGTCCTGGTCTTCTGATGATGAGCTTGGGTTTTTTTTTGAAGGCCAGAAGAGCGGGTTCGGGAAAGATCTTTCAGGATGGGGTCCCCAATGAGTATGGGCTGTAATTGTTTAACGATACCCTGTATGGGTTCCAGTGTGGGATGATAGGTGACAACTAGGGGTAGCTGGTTGGGTCTTTCCCCCCCTCCCTCCTGTGTTGAAGTAGGTTCTCTCAGGGTATTTGGTGGCCCGTTCCATAACACAAACTATTTCTCTGGTGCAGTGTCCTTGTTTGGTGTAATAAATATAATTGTAACGTCTCTTTTAAAGCCTTCACTAGCCCACTAAAGTCAATGGAAAGACCCCTGCTGCCATCAGTGGGAACAGGAACAAGACCTAGTGTCTAATGGGCTAGACACACCGTCCTGATCCAGTCTCAGGATCTTATTGCTGGCGATTCCTGCCTGCCTACAGTAATCCTGGTGTGTGAGGTTTGAGAATCACGTCACTTCACTGGATGTGGTTAACGGTTGGAGAAACGTTACCATTAACCAGGATGTCAGAGACTAGTGCAGCCACTTCAGCATACAGGTGCAGCTGTTCTCCGGAGTGTATTTGCTCCCTTTCTGCGACATCTCAGGAAAAATAGAGCGATTCTTTTGTTCAAAGGAGCATCTTTCTGGATTACCGTAGTGTTCCTCTCTCACCCCCCTCTTGTGTGCTCTGCGGGGATGGGCAGGAAAAAATCCTTTCCATTGCTGACTTTCCCCCAGACAAATATCTGGCTCCCTTCACCTTAAACATTCCTGTGCATGTAATTAATCCATTACATGCTCAGTGTTTAGCAGGCTGCTCCGCCTCCCTCTGCAGGACTGTAAAGTGGAAGATTGGTGCGGCAGCATTAGCCTGTGCTTTCAGGTACAGTAAATGTCTCTTTGCACAGTTGTTTATTAGGGCTGTGAGACTAACAGAAACAGCAATAGCCAGTAGGACAGGCCCTTTTGTCACAAGTATTTATGGCGAGGGGTGAGGGAGAGACTAAGTTACCACCTTGTAATAACTGTCTGGTCAGCTCAGCACTTCATCCCATTGTTGTTATGATTATTATTTCTATTCTGTTAGCATCCCAGGGTCCCAGTTGCGATCACGGCCCCATTGTACGAGGTGCTGTACGAACCCCGGTAAGACAGTCCCTCCCCCAAGGAGCTCTCCGACAACAGAGGCAAAGGGTGGGAGAAAGGAATGAGGTGAAGAACTGAGGCATAGAGACACTCAGTGACATGCCTAAGGTCACGCAGGAGGACGTCCCAGTCCAAGGCTGTAACCCCAGAGCATCCATCCTTTGGAGGTAGGTTGATTGACTGAGTCCCTGCGCTTCTTTTGTGGGAGGCAGTGGAATGGCTGCCAGAGGTAACAGGAGTGGGACGGGGGGGCGGGGAGGGGAGTGGTACTTGCAAAACGCAGCATGGACTGGTGCAGAGAGGATGACATCCTCAAATGCCCCTGGGGACCTGGCTTTCACGTGTGATTGAGCTGCCCGAGTCAGCCCTCCTGGGGAGCAGGAGTTCACAGTATATGATGAGATTCAGAGGAGTGTCAAATACCTGGACTGAGAGCCACACACCTCTTCGTTAGCACACATGCTGCAACGGTCCTGAGGCCGCTGGGAAGGCCGCGACTCCGATTTCCTGCCTGTTCATACGGCCAAGCAGTAGGTGTCGGTGTGCGTATTACCAGCGCAAACACCCACTTCTGCTCGGCCTCCCAACCGTGTTGGCCTAGATTCATGTCAAAATATGATTTTTCTTCCTCTTAATCCTCCCAGGTCAACAGAGCTCCCGCGACTCCTCCTTCCTTCCCTTCGCCTTGCGGCAGGGTCTCCGCCAGCTAACGCCGCTCTCTGGGACCTCGCTGAGTGAGGTGGCCTGGGGGTTGAGGCAGGCTAGGAACACAGAGAGGGGCAGGAAGGGCTTGTTCGCTTCTGGCGCCCAATCCAGTTCCCATGGAAGTGGCTCCGTGCAAGGGCTCAGAACTGCCTGGCTGAAGTCAATGGGAGCCCCTAGCACTCAGCACCTGCTCTGCAGGGTAGATCTGTTGGTGAGCAAATGTGACAGGACAGTTCTAGACTTCCTGGTGCTCCTCCGCCCCCATCCTGTGGGAGGAAAGGTGCTAAACCCATGGGGGTGATAGTCTATTCCCTGCCCCTCATCTCCAGGTAAGACATGCCTAGCAATGTGGGGAGGGATAGCTCAGTGGTTTGAGCATTGGCCTGCTAAACCCAGGGTTATGAGTTCAATCCTTGAGGGGGCCACTTAGGGATCTGGGGCCAAATCAGTACTTGGTCCTGCTAGTGAAGGCAGGGGGCTGGACTCAATGACCTTTCAGGGTCCCTTCCAGTTCTATGAGATAGGGATATCTCCATATTTCTAATGCACCAACAGCTCTGGCAATCCTGATTTGTCCCCAGGTGCTGCCTTTTGGGACTGCTCTCCTAGAAGTGAAGGCACAAGGGGGCAAATCCGAGTACGTGCCTGACGTTGGCCAACCCATGGATGGAAAAGGGCAGCAGCTCTTGACATGTGCATCTGTGAAGCTGGCACAACGCTGCCCTCGCTCGCTGGCATGTGGGCCTAGTGTGATGGGGGTGGGGAGCAATTGTAACATGAACCGGACAAAGAGCCCTTCAGGGCCTTCCACTGGGACCACCCACAACAGCTATGGCACTGGCCCTCTGGGCGGGCAGTGGGGCACACGGCTCCGGCTCCTGCTGCCCTTTCCAAGGACAATGACTCTCGACGACCCCTCAGCCTCTGTAGGCGGCAGCAAGAGCAGCAATGGCATTCAAATGCTGCTGTTGATTTGACACTGGGGCATCTGGAGACATTTTGCTGGGGAAAAAGAAAATGACAAAGCTCCCCATCAAAATTATTACAGCCCCATCCCTTCGCGTCACCAGCCTGAGAACCATAAAGAGGCTGCGAACCTTTCCCAACAAGGGGAGTTTTTAATACGACTTAATGTAGTTCTGGCGGAAAGGATGCTAGACACGGAGCTTTGTAATGTGCAGGCTGTTCATGCTAATTACATCAACGTACGCGTCGTTTCTAAAATTATGCTTCCAGGTTGGGGGGCTGTGGGCTGGGATCAACATTAAGAGCCTTCTGTGCTCAGATTATTTCTACTGTGATACACATTTGAATGAGCCTGTCAAGTGAAATTTTCTGTCTGGTTAGGAATTGATTTTTCTAGCTTCTTGCTCATATGTAAACATTTTTAGTGGTCCCCAGCCAAAGCAGGAGCAGGGAAAGCAAACATCAGACCAAGCAAACTCAATCCCTTTAGGGAAATCACTGGCCACAGAAGGAAACAAAATGCATGATGGCTTCAAAAGACATCCATTAAATTGTGTGCTGAAATGATTCATAGCACGGGTACTTAGAGCTTTAATTAGATCTTAATCACGTAATTTTATCTTTGTTTTAGAAATTAGTGCTTAATGACTGTATTGCTCTCATAACAGCACCGTGACTAAACGCAGCACGGCAAGGGGCGGAGATGGGAGAGATATTGTGAGCTGTTCCTCAGAGCAGGGTATTTAACAAATCCCAAATCCAATAGGACCTGGAAGTGTTTAGCAAGGACTCGTATGGAACCGTCTGAAAGTAGAGAGGAGAGGCGGCAGTAAGTGCCGGATCTGCATGGCAGATCCCTGGCCCGCTGTATTGTGGCCAGGTGCAGGAGCTGGCTGTGTTCTCTCGGCCAGGCCCTGAGGAGCACTAGCCCGGATGGACAGAGCTCTCTGCGCATGCCCTGGGGATCTCTGCTCGGACTCCTGAGCATGGACTCGAGCTCTGTGCTGCTGAGCTTTGCCCTTTGTTTCCATCTGGGCGGCTGGAGGGTGTGGGGAGACCCTTCCATGGGGGTGACACCTGCAGACCTGGCTTGAAGCAGCCAGCACCTCTGTGTCTGAGTCAGGAAGGGAAGATCCGCCTTCGCTGTGCCCCATGGCGACTCTGGGGCCCGGGGAGAGAGGGCCCCTCCAGCGTGCAGGAGACCTGATGAGGTTGTGTAAACAGAGCTCTCCTTAAGAACAGGGTTTGCACTGGGATAGGAGAGCCCGCTCTGACTCCCGCCCAGCCTTGGGGCCTGTCAGGTGCCAGTTTTTTCAAATTAGTCTCCTCCCTTACCCACAGGCGCTGGCTTCCTCCAGGCCCGGGGGGTGCTCTGCCCCAGGCCCCACCCGACCCCTTCCCCCACCCCCACCCCGCTCTTCCTGTCCCCCACGGAGTCGGTGCCTGGGCCCCTACCTAATACTGACCTAGCGAAGCCCGAGCTGCAGTGGAAGAGGAGAAGCGTGGCACTCACCCGGCAATGTTCAGTCTCCCGTGAACCCAGGGGATCGCTATGTCTGGGCAGAATTAAGACTGAGGAGTTTGACCCATCTAGAAAACTCAGGCCAACGTCCCTCAGGTCAGCGTGAGTGGGCGGTGGTTTAATTGAAATCTAGTTAACCAGCAGAGTTCCCTGAAGGTTGGTTAGAATCTGTAAGAATAAAACAGGAACGTATGTCTTCATCTCATCCCCGGTGCTCTGTTCACGATGTCAGGAACTGTGGCAGGGCAGCCCGAGGGCAGGGGCCTTGGCGAAACGGGATGAGGGGAGGAGTCGGTGTGCTCTGGGGGACAGTGGTGCCAGGTCAGTCATTGTGGGGTATCGGAAGAGGGCTGAGCAAAGCACAGGAGTAGCCGCTGTCGGGGTCAGTCCTGAACTGTCCAAGAGAGGCTAGTGGTGACCTAATGGGCTCCTACATCTCGGCTTTGAGGCAGTGGATGGCCGGATGGTGTGAGTGATAAGGGCAAAACACAAAACCCAGCACGCTACAATGCAACTCTTCTACAGCTTCCCTTCTGGCCTGGCTGCCAACCCAGTGCTTGCCTGGCCACGGGTTCCCCTGTGCTCATTCCTTGGAATTGCCCCAGAGCCCCAGCGAGTTTACTTCTGGCTGTGACCCGGTTTTATTTTCAGCATGACGGCTCTCCAGGAAGGAGCAGAGAACCCTGTCGCCTCTGGAGGTGTTGTGTGTGTAGGTGCTGACTGATGCCAAGGAATTGGGGTGTCTGGTCCGGACATGCTAACTTCATGCATTGCATTTCCACCACATGGTGGGAGCTGGTTGGCGTTTAGGTCTCCTTGGTCTCTCTTTCGGGTAGCTCAGCAGCTGTCTGATTGCCCCAGTTATGAGATGTATCTCGGTCTCAGTGTCAGCCCTGTTTGCCGGGGATACAGAATGCCAGTGAGGGTGACATAGACTGAAGCTGTATTCAGCAGGTAGGACCCTTCACAGAAGAAGGCGACAGAGTCATTAATCTCAGTCACTGCTGGGCACTTGTTCTCCTGGGCTGCCACTTCGGGCACCAACAGAACCTTCGGTGCTGTCGCAGATTCTTGCATTCTACAGAGGCTGTGTTTGTGTGTCCAGTAATGTGGGGTGTGGTCTGCCTGGTGTTTGCCACACGTCCATGTGCTTGGTGTCACGGAGTCCCTGGGCGATGCTCTGGAACTGCTCCCCACAAAGCCAGTCAGGACTTTGGGGAGCCTCCTCTCCCTCGGAGCAGACTGTTTTCAGGGCAAGAAGCTCACAGGTCTTCACCTCCTGGGTCTCTCCTTGGAGTATTCAGCATATGCCCCTCCGTGTGCTTCCCACAGCGAGTCCGCCCAGGCGGGGTCCTGGGGAAGCCAGAGGTCCTGCAAGCACCCCCCACTTCGCAGTCAGACGTGACTCTCAGCCAGCCAGTAAAACAGAGGTTTATTAGATGACAGGAACACGGTCTAAAACAGGTCTTGCAGGTACAGACAACAGGACCCCCTCAGTTAGGTCCATCTTGAGGCCCCAGGGGGGCTAGAGCCCCGTCTGGGCACCCCTCCGTTTCCCCAGCCAGCTCGAAACTGAAACCCCCTCCAGCCCCTCCTCCTCTGGGCTTTGTCCCTTTCCCGGGCTAGGAGGTCACCTGACCTCTTTGTCTCCAACACCTTCAGTTGGCACCTTTGCAGAGGAGGGGCCCAGGCCATCAGTTGCCAGGCGACAAAGTGTCAGGCATTTCTGTGCACTGGCCCTTGGCTCTGCCACAACCATACACCCTTATCCCACCACCTAGATACTTAAGAACTGCATAGGGGAAACTGAGGCACCCACACAGTATTCAGAGGAAACATTAACAACATTCCCACTTCGTCACATCTGGCCAATACATACAGACCCGGGACACTTACGTTATGCTGCTCTGTGAGGATCATGTTAGCCGTCTTCAGATATGTTAAGGGTGTTCTAAGGAGGACACTGATCAATTGTTCTCCATGTGCACTGAAGGCAGGACAAGAAGTTATGGGCTTAATCTGCAGCAAGGGAGAGTTAGTGTTGATATTAGGAAAAACTTTCTAATGATAAGGGGAGTTAAGCTCTGGAACAGGCTTCCAAGGGAGGCTGGGGAGTCCCCGTCACTGGAGGTTTTTAAGAACAGATTAAACAAACCTGTTAGTCCTGCCTCAGCGCAGGGGGCTGGACTTGATGACGTCTTGAGATTCACTCCAGCCCTACAGTTCTGTGGTTTGTTGGGGTTTGGGGTTTTTTTTGTTCCACACTAAGGCTGGTGATTAGTTTATACCTGCAGCAAGAGGAATGTAACCTGAGCCGAGCCACATGCATCCAGTGCCTGTCTATTTTATTTCAATTTGTATGCAAAGGCTATCCATACGCACGAGCACCCTTGGCATAACTTTAAAACTGCAGCCAGATTTGTACCCAAACGTAACTCCTGTGAAATGCCAAAGCGCTTGCTACACACAAACCTTGCAATGTGGAGCTCCAATCACCCGCCCCTGTTCTCGTGTACCTGGGGAAAAAGACAAGCCTTGACTTTCTCCAAGTTCTGGGCCTCCGTATCCTGCAACAGCAAGATCGACAGGTTCATTTCACATTGTGTCATGGGCTGTTTCCTTTGGTCAGTTCTTAAACTTGTTGCCTGTTACAAATTCCTTGAGTTTTCTCTTGACCCTGTACAGGGCAAGATTCTGAGCAGGCTCACTCCTGGCCTTTTCAATCCCTCAGACTGGCCCTCACAATCTCATTTCTTAGCTGGAGGCCCCCTCCTTTGAACTCTATCCTCCGATGTGGGGGGTTTCTGCCAGGAAAACACAATGTTGCTGACTCAAGAACCCCTTAACGTCATCTAGCAAGGGGGTTCCAGGAATGGGCTGATTCTGGTTCATCAAAGAATGTCATGGGAGGTCTTCAACGTGAAATGCATGTACAGGTGCTGTGCAAGGAGTTGTGTGTATACACTGCAGGTAAGTTTTTGGAGGCTGTATCAAGGTGTGAAGCACCAGTCGGGGTGAAAAAGCAGGTTTTCAGTCAGCCAGAGGCGTTTATTCACCCGTCTCTCTGTCAGGTGTAAATGGAGCACTGTGAGCTAAGACAATGGATGCCCATTTACATACAAAGTCAATGAAGAGACGTGAAATCAACAGGGAAGCCGCACACAGGAAAACCAAGCCCTGAGGGGTTATCCTGTCTGGGAGGACAGAGCATGAGCTGTGGGAGTCTAAGTAGAAGACAAAGAAGCCACTCCTTATCCTGCACCGAGGCCGTAACCGCGCAGCGTGTTTACATTCATGAAAACAGCATCTCAGCCAGCCTTGGCTGAAACACTGCAGAGGACTGGGGGAGGTGGGGGTGAGAGGAACTTCTGCAGACAGGAGCTTAGCCTGTTAGTTAAGGTTAGTCTCTAACAATCATGTTCTGATTGGAAACAAGTGGTTACACATGAATCACAATCTCCTTACCAACGATTCAAGGTATAATGAGTAACACACTCCTTGTTGTTTTCACTACAGATCTATCTAAGGGCTGTAATATTGAGCAAGGCACTGACCCCGAGTTGCACCGCACGAGCTGGTGTGTACACAGCTTCTTTGGGGACAGCAGAGCTGGGATTTCAGTGGAGAAGGGGTGGGACACTACAAAGAAGCGCTTTAAAGGGGCTTGGGGCCTGGGGTGCCTCTGTTGTTAACCAGCAAGGCACAGGCAGGCTAGGCACCCCTACATGAGAGAACCAGCCTGGAGAGCTGCGTTGTGTGCACACAACCGTTACTCGTGCTCCATGGGAGAGGGGCGTGCAACTTGAGAGTTTGATAGGAAGCACTGAACGTGCTTTATTAGACCATATCGCTGCCCTGTGACTCCTAGCAATGCAGCCTCTCTCGCTCTGAGCTCTCTGGTTTACGACCCTGCCTCTCCAGATGACACATCTTGTTATTCCCAGCAACAGCCTCTGACTGTTCTGTTGATACGGCTGCATTAATGCAGGACTCGCCTTTGATCCGCAGCATCTGGGAGGTGCAGGGAGATGCATGCCACTTCCTACAGCTGTATTTTACTGGAGCAATAAAATCTCTTTGCAATTGAAGTGACTCTCTCCTTTATCCTTGAAATCTGCGCTGCCCTTGCTGCCTATGGAGGCAGTGCCCTTCCCCACCTTCCCTTTCTGGTTACGCTGGGTGAGCTTCTCGGACTCCTCGCTGCCCCAGAGTAGGGGCCCTAGGTCATAAAGCATCTTTGGATATTTACCAACTGATTCCCTAGCAGGAACCAACTCCATCGAATCCATTCAGTCCCTGGGTAAATATTTGTACCTAAACTATTCCAGTCTCCTCTTCATGTCGTCGGCTAGTGGAGCCCTCTGAGCTATAGCTGCAAAACGCTGCTTGCAGCAGTGACCGCTGGCACTGGGCAGGGCTTGCTGAGGTGTAGCAGTGCAGAGAACTGGGAACTCATCTAAACCAAGTGGGGGTCAGTGGGGTTCTGCCTGTGTAAGGGAGGCCAGGACGGGGCATGGGGTGTTCAGGGCAGCCTGGTGGGTCACCTTGCTTCAAAACCTCAGCATGTGTGAAACTGTGAACAAGCAGAACGGTCGCTTGTTGCCGTGCGTGGTACTCCTGGGGAAACCTGCTGAGACGGCGGATTGTGATTAGTGCTATAAAATTAATCTGAATCCCACGTGGTTCTGTACTGAGCTGAAATGTCAAAATCAGGAGAAAACCAGAGCCCTGAGCATAAAATCTCCTGATCGAGGATGGTGACCTCAGGATGTAAAAGTTCCAGCAGGGCTTTCTACCCGCTGTGCGCTGCTGGGATCTGAGATCCCTTGGGCTGGGGTGGCTAGTGCAATTTCTCTGCATCCCCTAGTTCTGAGCAGAGAGGGGCCTACGCTGCAAAGTCTGATCTGAACTTTCCAAAGTTTGAGGTGTCTGGAGCCAGGGGTTTGGCTCAGACCATTCTAGATGGAGGGGCCAGCGATGGAGCTCACATCTGGAGCTAAACTCTGCCAGCATTCTGGAGTGCTCAGATCTGGGTCTCTGGTTCAGTCCAATTTGGTTCTGAGCCTGATCTCAGAATTTCTGTCGCTTGGCAACATGGAGACGCCACCGGTCTGAAAATGCCCCCAGCGGCCAGTGCTGTGCTGGGCATGGGCTCCAGGGTGGCAGTGGGTGTCACTGCTCTGCTAGGGAGGTCTGCACTTGCCTGATATTCTGGCTTGCCCCAACCGTCCTGTCCTCCCTGCCCGCTGTGCTCACCCAGTAACTGCATGCCTGTGTGGGTGCGCTCACATGCACCGCATGCAGTGGCCTCCGCGTTACACGGGACATCAGGATAAAGCCGCTGTGCTGGCGCTTCCAGCAGGCAGTTGTGTGGCACCTGTCCCCAGCTTGTCATTGAGCCCAACTGGCACCATTAGCCTCCCTGATGTACAGACCAGGTTTGAGTCCAGAGGGCCTGGGTGAGTCCTGTGTGTGTGTGTGTGTGTTTTGGGGAGGCAGCATCTCAGATGAGTCTGGCTGCCCACTCCCTTTCTGGTGCCGCCTGGCACTTCCCCCTGCGTTGATCATTGCAGTCACACGGCTCCGTTCCAGGGCTGCCTTCGGGGTTCTTGCTGGGATTTGTTCTCTTGCAGTGACATAAGAAGCATCTCTTTGTAGTCAGCGCTAGAATGTATTTGACAGGAGCCTTCACAGCCATCACTTCGCACGATGCCCAGCACCATCTGTCGACAACAATTTCCCTTGGAGTAACTGACATCATTGTTCCTGAGCTGGAGAAAAGATCAGCAAAGCTGCCTGCTTGCAGGGATCTGTCAGGGCTCTCCCTCCTGGTCTGATCTGCTGCCTGAGCCCGGCTGCACAAGTCACCCTAATTGGACCAGCCCTTTAATTAGCTGTCAGACAGTGAATTATGGGCTGATGCCACAAGTTCAGATCAGTGTCGATACGATCAAATCTTCCGACAAAGGATAATGTAGGGATTTTTTTTTCTCATCTACTGTTTTTTTTTAAAAGCTCTCTCTCTCCAGACCAGTAAACTCAAATGGGGCTTAAAGGTGAACTCTGAAAACTTTAGAAGCAAATTAAATGCATTAACTGGCTGTGTAAGATCCTAACTCGGTGAGAAGACACAGGTGGACTCACGCCAACTAATAACACATCCAAAAGCCTCGCAGGCGAAGATCAGCTCCTCCGTCATGTAGCTGCCAACATGGGCTGGGGCCCAGCGGCTCCTTCACAGCAGGAGATGAAACCACGGGCACCTGATGTACCTCAGGATGCTGCACTGGCTCTGTGAGGTGTCTGGGCTCTGCAAGGGGACGGTCACAGAGATCCTGGCCTGGACCCTGGAGCTTCCCTCCTGCAGAGGGGGAGCCTTCCCACGCTCCTTGGGGCATGGCTAAGGGAAAGGGGATGTAAGCAGAGCCACTCTGGCTGCCATAACCCCCTCTTGGGGCCTGCAAACAGCTCCCCTCTGTGCCTGGGGACCAGGCGGGGAGCGCAAAGGACAACTTCGCACAGCACTAGTGGTGAATGAGCTGTAATGAGTGTGACTGTTCTTAATGTTTCCTCTGAATACTGTGTGGGTGCCTCAGTTTCCCCTATGCAGTTCTTAAGTCTCTAGGTGGTGGGATAAAGGCCAGGGTGCATAAATCACTGACACTCTGTCTCCCTGGCAACAAATGGCCGGGGCCCTTCCCCCTGCAAGGGAATAGCTAAAGGTGAACAAAGAGATCAGGTGACCTCCTGGCCCGGGAAAGAGACAAAGCCCAGAGAAGGAGGGGCTGGAGGGGGTTTCAGTTTGGAGCTGGCTGGGGACTAGGGATGAGGACAGACGGGGGTGTCTGCCTCACTGGGCCCCAGGATGGACCCGGCAGAGGGGTCCTGTTTGTGGTACCGACAAGCTCTGGTTTAGACCGTGTTCCTGTCATCTAATAAACCTCTGTTTTACTGCCTGGCTGAGAGTCACGTCTGACTGCGAAGTGGGGGTGCAGGTCCTCTGGCTTCCCCAGGACCCCGCCTGGGCGGACTCGCTGTGGGAAGCGCACGGAGGGGCATATGCTGAATGCTCCCAGGAGAAACCCAGGAGGTGAAGCCGTGTGAGCTTCTTGCCCGGCAGACAGTCTGCTCCGAGGGAGAGGAGGCTCCCCAGAGTCCTGACTGGCTTTGTGGGGAGCAGCTCCAGAGCATCGCCCGGGGACTCCGTGACAATGAGAACCTCAGACACCCTCACCCAGTCCCCCTCCTTCCGAGTCTCAACCCCTCGCGCTCGCTTCACTGCGATTTCTCAGGGCTGTCCCATGGGCTCCTTCGGGAGGCCGTACGGGGACTGTGCTGGGACGCCATTTCACCAGTCGTGCGCACGGTGAGCCACCTTTCTGCCTTCCGTTCCCCTCCCAGCCAGGGCCTGATTCGAAACCCACTGAAGTCAATAGAAAGACTCCATTGCCGTTGGTGACTGCAGTAGCGGCGCCGGCAAAGCCCCCGAAATCCCGCCCCCAACAGCGGCGGCGGAAGGTCCCGCCCCCAAATTTCTACGGGCGACCGCCTAGGTCACCTAATGGGTTGCGCCGGCCCTGGGTGACTGAGCAGTAGCCCTGCCTACGCACCGTGCTCGCTGGAGTCTGCTGTGGCAATGTCCAGGAAACCCCTCTGACTTTGCTGCCACAGGAACGAGTCATGCTTGGGCATCTTCCTTGGAGAGTGGGCAGGGGCCAGTCAGCTCTGAGAACAGGGCATTTCTGTGCCTTAGTGCAGCTTACTAACAGATTGGTAGGAAACGTGACCTCCCCGGACATAGCAGGACACACGGTGTGCTGCCTCTCGACTGAGCACCGGCACTTCCGGGGGTTAGAGCCTCAGGAAGGTTTCCCTCTTATTTATTCAGGTGGGTGTTTTTCTAGCTGACCTGCTTTAGGAATGATTTGGGTGAGGGTCTCTGGCCTGCGTTCTGCAGCAGGTCAGACGAGATGGTCACAATGGTCCTCTCTGCCCTGGGAATCTCTGGCTCTGGGGCACGGCTCCTGCAGGATGGAAGGAGGTGGCGTATTATAAATATATGAAATCAGCGCAGAGGAGCTACAGAGAAACGGGAATCCTGACAAGAAAGAAAGCTACAGACCACAAACTGCTGGCAATGAGAAGCCGAAGAGCAGGAGAAGAGACCTGCTCTGATGAAGTTGGGAGCCCAGGGAATCTGGAAAATGGGATGTTATGATCAGAGTCCAGCTCTGAATCTGTCTTTGCAAATTACTTGGTTCTGAAGTGCCCTGAAAGCTAAAGGAAGCTAAAAAGCATCAAAAAGGGGCTCTGAAATTGGATTGGGAATGTGTGGATTGTTTTAAAATGAATGAAACTGTACAGAACATCTGAGCGTTGGAGAAGCTTGATTAATTTATATGCTGTACCACGGCAGCTTAAAGAAAAGAAAAATGAGATTTGTTTTTGTAACAGGACTCTGAGTTCTGGCGAGCGAGGATCCCAGGAGAGGCTGGGGTAATTATTGGGTGTACGTGTGATGCCAGTCATCCAGCTACAGTGGTGCTAGCTTGTAACGGGAACACCATGAGGAGCAGAGCCACAGCTCAGGGGGGAGGGTGGAGAGGAGAGTCCCTTGTGACTGGGGAAGGCCAGTGACGAATACCTGGTCCTGGTCAGGGCCGGCGCAACCCATTAGGCGACCTAGGCGGTCGCCTAGGGCACGGCTATTTTGGGGGCGCCGGCGCTGCGGCCGCCCGTTCAGATTTGGGGGCGGGACCTTCCGCCGCTGCTGTTGGGGGCGTCATTTCGGGGGCGGGACCTTCCGCCGCCTAGGGCGCCGGAAGAGCTGGCGCCGCTACTGGTCCTGGTGACAACGTTAGTGGCCTCCAGCGCAGAAGGCAAGTTTCCAGCCACCCTGTCTAGCCAACTGTGACTAGGTCTGCGCTTCACCCCAAAGACCTGCCAGTCCCGCCCATTTCCGTCTCCTTTGGCTTGGCAAGGTCTTGGAGTGGGGGGACGATGAATAAACCAGCCACTACTTGGGCTGGGAAGAAACGTCTCTTACAGGCAGGTTCTTCTAGAATAGCCTATTGTGGGGGGTTTTGCAACTTCCGCTGAAGCATTGGGCACTGGCTACTGTTGGAGGCAGGATACCGGCCTTGTCTGACCCCGACCAGCAGTTCCTGCCTTCCCACAGGGAGAACAGAAGAGGGCTAAGAACAGAGCCTTGGGCCGGACGGAGCAGAGGAGATTATGTCAAACTTCCGTGAGAAATGGAGCAAGGAGCAGGTCGAGAGATGTCAGAGCTGGAGCTGCCCTGGCTTCTTGCTCAAAAAGAATAAAGAGAGTGAGAATATCAAGAGCTGTGTGGAGATCAAACACAAGGAGAGGAGAATGGGATCTGTGTTCAGAGGCAAAAACGCAGAGACCTGTAGGTCATTAGTCACCTGGCAAAGGGCAGAGCCAGCTTTAGGAAAGAGTAGGATAATGTTTGAACTAATGATAGGCCGGCCGTGAAAGGTTTTGTGCGGATGAGAACAGAAAGTCTGGGTGCTTATCTGCACTGTACAAGCCTCCTTGCTCTGCAGAATGGGGCTGGGAATCCGGTGAGATTTCAGCCATTTCCTGCATCCAGCTGCACTAGAAATACCTTGAGAACAGCCTTCTCTAAGGATTTTGTCACTTGCATTTCCAGTCTGACGTTAATCAGGAAACAGGCAGTTGCAAAAATGAACCCTAGTAATAATTAATAACAAGTTAGTTGAACTTTTTCACAGCTTGGGGAGGTGCGTTCCTGGCTTGGCTTGAGGGAGGAATGAAGCTGCTTATTCTATTGAAAATGCCCCAATTTAGCTAACGTTTACACCCAGATCCACAGTTAGTGTAAGTTGATGAAGTTCCATTGATTTTTATATAGAGCTGAGCCAATACATTCCAGCTGAGGATCTGGGCCTTAGATTGCATTATTAATAATAATTGTATCGATATTTATTGGTCGCTCTTTAAGATTTTATTTATAAACAGATTATTAAAGATTAATAAATGATTAATAAATGGCTAATCAGAGTCAACTAGGTAAATAGGCTGCTTATCACCATCTATAACATACACAACTCATGTTTATAACACACTTATAACACATATTAATAATTGGTGAACTCTTTATAAACCATTTATAAACGGAACTTTAATATAAAATCTGACCTATCTATTTCTCTGACACAGCCCCGCATAACAGGAGATCTTTCCCAGAGAAGTGCTGGGTGTCATTAGAGAAGGTTTTGGAACAAATTGATAAACTAAACAGTAATAAGTCTTCAGGACTTGATGGTATTCACCCAAAAGTTCTGAAGGAACTCAAATGTGAAATTGCAGGACTACTAACTGTCATCTGTAACCGATCATTTAAATCAGCTTCTGTACCAAATTACTGGAGGATAGCTAATGTGATGCCAAATTTTGAAAAGGGCTCCAGAGGTGACCCTGGCAACTACAGGCCAGTAAGCTTCACTTCAGTACTGGCCAAATTGGTTGAAACTATCATAAAGAACAAAATTGTAGGACACAGAGATGAACATGATTTGTTGGGAAACAGTCAACATGATTTTTGTAAAGGGAAATCATGCTTCACCAATCTACTAGAATTCTTTGAGGGGGGTCAACAAGCATGTGGACAAAGGAGATCCAATGGGGATAGTGTATTTAGATTTTCAGAAAGCCTTTGACAAGGTCCCTCACCAAAGGCTCTTAAGCAAAGTGAGCAGTCATGGTATAAGAGGGAAGGTCCTCTCATGGTTTGGTAACTGATTAAAAGATAGGAAACAAAGGGTAGGAATAAATGGCCAGTTTTCAGAATGGAGAGAGGTAAATAGTGGTGTCCCCCAGGGGTCTGAACTGGGTCCAGTCCTATTTAACATATTCATAAACGATCTGGAAAAAGGGGCAAACAGTGAGGTGGCAAAATTTGCAGATGATACAAAACTACTCAAGCTAGTTAAGTCCCAGGCAAACTGCAAAGAGCTACAAAAGGATCTCACAAAACTGGATGACTGGGCAACAAAATGGCAGATGAAATTTAATGTTGATAAATGCAAAGTAATGCACATTGAAAAACATAATCCCAACTATACATATACAATGATGGGGTCTAAATTGGCTGTTACCACTCAAGAGAGAGATCTTGGAGTCATTGTGGATAGTTCTCTGAAAACATCCACTCAATGTGCACCGGCAGTCAAAAAAGCAAACAGAGTGTTGGGAATAATCAAGAAAGGGATAAATAATAGGACAGAAAATATCATGTTGCCTCTATATAAATCCATGGTACACCCACACCTTGAATACTGCGTGCAGATGTGGTCACCCCATCTCAAAAAAGATATATTGGAATTGGAAAAGGTTCAGAAAAGGACAACAAAAATGATTAGGGGTATGGAACGGCTTCCGTATGAGGAGAGATTAATAAGACTGGGACTTTTCAGCTTGGAAAAGAGGCGACTAAGTGGGGATATGATAGAGGTCTATAAAATCATGAGTGGTATAGAGAAAGTAAATAAGGAAGTGTCATTTACTCCTTCTCATAATACAAGAACAAGGGGCCACCAAATGAAATTAATAGGTAGCAGGTTTAAAACAAACACAAGAAAGTATTTTTTCACACAACGCACTGTCAACCTCTGGAACTCCTTGCCAGAGGGTGTTGTGAAGGCCAGTACTATAATGGGGTTCAAAAGGGAGCTAGATAGATTCATGGAAGTTAGGTCCATCAATGGCTATTAGCCAGGATGGGCAGGAATGGTGTCCCTAGCCTGTTTGTCAGAAGCTGGGATTGGGTGACAGGTCATGGATCACTTGATGATTCCCTGCTCTGTTCATTCCCTCTGGGGCACCTGGCATTGGCCACTGTCAGAAGACAGGATACTGGGCTAACCCAGTATGGCCGTTCTTATGTTCCTTGTCCCCAAGACCTACACTCTGAGGACCCAGCTGGGACACAAAAACCCCAAAAGAAGTGCACAGGGAAGGCGCAGGGAGAGGTATTGCCGTGGGGATGAGCCGTGGCAGGGTTTTCAGGCCTGTTTGCAGGAGGAGCGATGGCTCTTGTGTTTGTAGGAGTTGGATTTTCTAGTTGCTCTCCAGGAGGAGTCACTGCACTGATTGCAGCAAGCTGTTTAATTAGTTGATCCAAATGCTGCGGCGGGTGTGTTTGGAGACTTTGAAATTCCATGCTGCCGAGGACACGGACTGTTCATTTTCTGATGGTGAGAAGGGTCAAAAGATGACACAAAGCGGAGCCTTTACGGTTCTGTTAAGAGTATTCAGAAGGCCCTGATTCTGCTGCCCTCGGTAGAGACGGCAGGATCGGGCCCTAAAAAAGCTTGCTTTGAACTGATCTGGCTCAAACTCTTACGGGATCAGAAACCACTTCAGTTTACATTTATGATGTTTAAGTATTCAGGAGATGATGAATATTAAAGAACTTCCTGCTGGGGGTTCAGGCTTGAATGAACCAGTCTAAACACGGTGCACGCAACGGCCACGAACAAGCAGCTCTGCATGACTCCTGGGAGCGTGGGGACGCTCCTGGCTGTGGGCTGGGAGAGTCCAGTGGGAGCTAGAGAAAGGGCGTGATCCCAGCAGACACTGCCTGCCCTACCCCCGAGGCAGCTGATAGCAAGCAGGTCACGCAACGCGCTTCACGCGCTTTGAACAGGCTCTCAGAGCCTGGGAGCTGCCACAAAGGCTTGATTTGGACTTTAACACTTGGGGCTGGATTCGTCCAGCTGATCAGGAGAGGGGAACAGACGCTTTGTTGTTCATGTTTCAGTGCGTAGCAAGCGCTGCCTGCTGGTGGGACTGGGACACAGCAGAGAACAAACCACCCCAGTCACAGATAACGCCTAGCACGGTATCTCTGCCTAGGACACTGGGTCTCAACCAGAGGCCCGGGGCCCCCTGAGGGGCCGCAAGCAGGTTTCAGGGGGTTCTCCAAGCTGGGCCAGAATTACACTTGCTGGGACCTAGGGCAGAAAGCTGATGGGGCTGAAGCCGGGGGCCCTGAGCCCTGCCACCGGAGGCTGAAGCCGAAGCCTGAGCAATGTAGTTTGCGGGGGCCTCTGTGGTTTGGGGCCCCAGGCAACGGCCCTGCTTGCTACCCCCTAACGCCAGCGCTGGTTTTTATATGCAGAAAACCAGCTATTGTGGCACAGGTGGGCCGTGGAGTTTTTATGGGGGGGCGGGGAGCGGCTCAGAAAGAAATAGGTTGAGAACCTCTGCTCTAGGAAACCAGCACGTCTAGCATCTCACTCAGGTTCCCGGCCCTCTCGTTAACGGCTGATGTTCTGTAAGTCATTAGAACAAACCATGACTCTCCGCTACAGAATCCCCTCTAATAGCAGTTAGGTGTGTTTTTCCCATTGTATATTTACGTGGCTTGTCTAGCTACATGTTTTCGCTTGTTTCTGTGGTTGTCTGCGCTGGCCTCAGAATAACTCAGCAGAGTTTGACTGTAGCATCAAATCCAAGGGCTGTCCCTGGAACAATTGTTATAGTGGGAGTGATGAAACCCTTATTACCACTGCTACAGCCCTAGTTCTCTAACTCCAGCACCCTGATCGAATCTGCCTCTGCTGCACTGTGGTTACCTACATGTTAACGCCACTCCTGATCTGTCTGCCCATGCCCTGCTACTGCTCCCATAGCCGGCTACCCCTGCTCCCTGGACTGTTTGCATTGTTGTTACTGCTGTGCAGGAGATGTCAGAACAACGTTATTTTACTAAATGGTACACAAGGCTCTAAAAGATCCAACCGTATCCAGCCAGCCGTGCTCCATCTGGGAGGTTTAAAGTCAGAGCTACTGTGGGTGAAAACTAAGCAACGTTTTGTGGGAGGAAGAAATAGCAAAAGGTCTCAGACTAATTGGAGCTGGCAAACATTTCCCAGGTCTGACTTGCGAACCTTAAAATGTTTACATGGAGATCACATTTAATGTGCAGCCAGTGCCTTTGTTACGGAGGAGAGAAAACTTCTTCATTTAAACAAAATGCCAAGTGTCCGTCCCTTCCTGGCTCTCAGAATATTTCCTAATTATATGTCTCCTTCTCTAACCTTGTGTTCTAAGCGCCAGGTGGAGGAGAGCAGCATAATGAAAACCGTTACAAATGCTCCGTTTCCTTTGCGAAGCAGCTCAGGGTCGCTGCTGTGGGCACCGACCGGAACAGGCGTGCCCCATGTGTGCTTTGTGTCAGGACGATGGCACGCTGCGCTGTCTGTTCCAAAGGACTGCGTGGGGTGGAAGGAGAAACCATCCCCGGATGGGACAGCCCTTTCTTCTAGTGATGTGATGGTGGCATAGAAGAATATGGTGGTGTCATTTGATGCTGGGGTACATAGATTTGTCAAGTCTTTGTTTTTATGTGTGCTGTAGAGCCTGTGTTGATGATGGTGCGGGACAGGTCGTAGGTAGCTCCGTTGTAGAGAGTAATGTTTTACTCGATGCTAGTGTTAGAGCATATTGGGAATGGGCCCTTTGAATAGAAAAGGGGAGTTGACTCTCTCCTGATCATTTTGTCCGTCCCGCAAACACCTTGCAAGCTAACTTGCAAACATAATGCAATGAGATGGGCCTACAAAATAACCAGGAGGGGTTGAGGCAGGGTCCTTGCAGACCAGTTCAGGAAGGGCATTGCATGCTTAGGGGACAGCATGGAAGAAGGTACAGGGAGGGAGTGGGAGAGGTGGACAGCACAAAGGATGGAGAAGCAGGGAGTGACAAGGGACAAGGCTGGGAAAGTGGGAGGGGCAGGCCCTGGAGGTGAGCAGAAGATGCTTGAATTGGATGTGCTGGAAAAGGGGGAGCCAGCGAGTCTGCTTCAGGATTTGTACAGGACTCCTGAGCAATGTGTGCTCTGGGGCAGCTGAGTCCCAGTGCTGCCATGGGGTAGATCAGAGGTCAGGGTCTGGGGCCACACACACTGGGCGCCTGGCACAGCTCTCGGGAACCTCCCTCCCTCACACCCAGCCAAACGAGGAGCTGGGAGAGTGAGTGTGTCTGGCATTGGGCCTTTGAAGAAGAGATGGCGTCTGCCTGACCGAGGAGGGGAAGAGCATCTTCGTACACTGATTAGCCAACCTAGCGAGGAGTTTTAATAGGGGCAGGTGGCAAAAGCACAAAGTATAAAAGGGTGACCTTAACAGAGGGTTAGATGTTGGGGGGGACACATGAGATACTCCAATAGGGTCAAAGGAGCAACAAGAAGAAGATCAGTAGGGGAATCTGATCAACATTTTAGATGTCTGTACACAAATGCAAGGAGAATGGGGAATAGACAGGAAGAGCTGGAAGTATTAGTCCATAAGCTAAAGTATGATTTAGCTGACATCACAGAGACTCGGTGGGAAAAGTCTCATGACTGGAATATTGGTAGAGAGGGGGATAGCTTGTTCAGAAAGGCTAGGCAGGGGAAAAGGGAGGAGGTGTGCATTGTACATGAAGGATATATTTCAGAGTAGCAGCCGTGTTAGTCTGTATCCGCAAAAAGAATAGGAGTACTTGTGGCACCTTAGAGACTAACAAATTTATCGTAGCATAAGCTTTTGTGGGCTACAGCTCACTTCATCGGATGCATGTAGTGGAAAATACAGAAGGAAGATATATATATATATATATACACACATGAAACAATGGATGTTACCATACACATTATAAGGAGAGTGATCAGTTGTCAGCAGGAGAGAAAAATAAGTCTTTGTGGTGGTAATGAAAATGGCCCATTTCCAGCACTTGACAAGGAGATATAAGGAACTGGGAACTGGCGGGGGGGTGGAGGGGAAGAGATAAGCATGGGGAAATAGTTTTACCTTGTGCAATGGCCCATCCACTCCCAGTCTTTATTGAAACCTAATTTGATGGTGTCCAATTTGCAAATTAATTCCAATTCAGCAGTCTCTCGTTGGAGTCTGTTTTTGAAGTTTTGTTGTTGTAATATTGCGACTTTTAGGTCTGTAATCGAGTGGCCAGGGAGGTTGAAGTGTTCTCCAACTGGTTTTTGAATGTTATAATTCTTGACGTCTGATTTGTGTCCATTTATTCTTTTACGTAGAGACTGTCCGGTTTGGCCAATGTACGTGGCAGAGGGGCATTGCTGGCACATGATGGCATATATCACATTGGTAGATGTGCAGGTGAACGAGCCTCTGATAGTGTGGCTGATGTGATTAGGTCCTATGATGGTATCCCCTGAATAGATATGTGGACAGAGTTGGCAACGGGCTTTGTTGCAAGGATAGGTTCCTGGGTTAGTCCAGAAGGAGGCGGGAGGCAGACCATTTGAGGGTCTCTGGGTAAAGATAAAAGGGTTAAAGATAGGGGTGACATCATGGTGGAGATCTACTATAGACCACCAAATCAGGAAGAGGAAGTGGATGAGGCATGTCTAAAACAAATAACAGAAATATCCAAATCACAAGACCTGGTAGTAGTGGGGGACTTGAACTACCCAGACATCTGTTGGGAAAGTAATACGGCAAAACACAACATTTCCAATAAGTTCTTGCAATGTGCCGGGGATGACTTTTTGTTCCAGAAAGTGGAGGAAGTAACCAGGGGACGGCCATTTTAGGCTGGAGTCTGACCAACAGGGAGGAATTGGTAGCAAATCTGAAGATGAAAGGCAATTTGAGAGACAGAGATCATGAAATGAGAGATTTCATGATTTCTAAGGCAAGGAAGGCGTGAGAGCAGCAGAACAGGGATAATGGACTTCAGAAAAGCAGACTTCAACAAACTCGGAGAACTGGTGGGTAAGATCCCAGGGGAAGAAAATCTAAGGGGAAAAGGAGTTCAGGGGAGCTGGCAGCTCCTCAAGGAGGGAGTATTAAAGGTGCAACTGCAAACTATTCCAGTGCAAAGGAAAGAGGAAGAACAGTAAGAGTCCAAGATGGCTCCATCAGGAGCTCTATAATGACCAGGAAATCAAAAAGGGATCCTACAAAAAGTGGAAACATGGGCAAATAGCTAAGGAGGAGTGCAAAAAAAACCAGCACAAGTATGTAGGGACAAAATCAGAAACACCTGGCAGGGGACATAAAGGGAATAAAAAGAGGTTCTTTAAATACATTAGGAGCAAGAGAAAGATGAAGGAAAGTGTAGGCCCTTTACTTAGTGGGGAAGGAGAGCTAATAACTGATGACATCAAGAAAGCAGAGATACTTAATGCCTATTTTGCTTCAGTCTGCACTAAAAGGGTTAATGATGACAACAGAGTATTAAGCAGGGGGAAGGAATGCAGGAACAGGTTAAACAACATTTAGATAAGTTAGAGGTATTTAAGTCAGCAGGGCCTGATGAAATTCATCTGAGGGTACTTAAGGAGCTAGCAGAAGCAATCTCAGAGCCATTAGCAACTCCTGGAGGATGGGAGAGGTCCCAGAAGACTGGAGAAGGGCAAGCACAGCACCTATCTTTAAAAAGGGGAACAA
Source organism: Platysternon megacephalum (assembly GCA_003942145.1). Lineage (NCBI taxonomy): Eukaryota > Metazoa > Chordata > Testudines > Platysternidae > Platysternon > Platysternon megacephalum. The sequence continues at coordinate 1,397,253 of QXTE01000040.1, read as the reverse complement.
GGAGGATCCAGGGAATTATAGACCAGTCAGCCTAACTTTAACACCTGGAAAGATACTGGAGCAAATTATTAAACAATCAATCTGTAAGCACCTGGACGATAATAGGATTACAAGGAATAGTTAGCAAGGATTTGTCAAGAACAAATCATGCCAAACCAACGTAATTTCCCTCTTTGGTAGGATTACTGCCCTAGTGGATGGGGGGAAGCAGTAGACATGATATACCTTGATTTTAGTCAGGCTTTTGACACAGTCCCACATGACATTCTCATAAGCAAATTAGGGAAATGTGATCTAGATGAAATTACTATAAGGTGGGTGCATAACTGGTTGAAAGATCATACTCAGAGAATAGTTATCACTGGTTTGCTATCAAACTGGGAGGGCGTATCTAGTGGGGTCGCACAGGGCTTAATCCTGGGTCCTGTACTAGTCAATATTTGCTTATAAAATTTGCAGATGACACCAAACTGGGAGGGGTTGCAAGCACCTTGGAGGACATGTTTAAAATTCAAAATGACCTTGACAAATGGGAGAATCGGTCTGAATTCAACAAGATGAAATTCAATAAAGACAAGTGCAAAGTACTTCATTCAGGAAGGAAAAATCAAATGAACATCTACAGAATGGGGAATAACTGGCTAGGGGGTCGTTCTGCTGACAAAGATCTGGGGGTTCTAGTGGATCACACACTGAATATGAGTTATCAGTGTGCTGCAGCTGCAGCAAAGGCTAATATGATTCTTGGGAGTATTGACAGGAGCATTGTATGTAAGACACAGGAGGTAATTGTCCCGCTTTGCTCTGGTGAGGCCCCAGCAGGAGTACGTGTCCATTTCTCGGCACCACAATTTAGGAAAGATGGGGACAAACTGGAAAGAGTCCAGAGGAGAGCAACAAAAATGATAAAAGGTTTAGAAAACCTGAGATGTGAGGAAAGGTTAAAACAAACAGGCACCTGACAGTGCAGGGGGCTGGACTTGATGACTTCTCGAGGTCCCTTCCAGCCCTGCATTTCTATGATTCGATGCATAAAGGAGACAAAATTGCAGCGGGTTCCAACCCAGCCCTCCCTTCCCTGATCCAGGCAAATGTGAGCCTTTCCTTGGCCTTTGCTGCAGTTAAAGCACGGTAAATAACACTGTTCTTGATCATTTGCTGCCCTTCCTGCAGACAGCAACAATGGGACCTTGACAATAGAAGCAGATGGTTTTGCACAGGATGTCTGTTTCACATCTAATTGACAATTAGAGGGAATAGCACCCTGCCTTGTCATTTGCATGTTGAAAAGGAACACCAATGATATGAAATCACACAATTCCTATTCATCGCAGAGCCTATGTGTTGCTCCCTGTGTTATTCTGGTCGGAGCACTGCCGTTTGGGCACAGCTCCAAATCCTTTATTTCAAATAAACCCCTGGAGTTGCAGCATTTCTTGGTGGCAGCCCTGGCTGTGACAGATGTCTTTCCGAGCACTGTTACCACGACGCAGTGCAGGCTATTTCTAGCTGTCGGAAGAGAGGGGAAGATAGGAGGTGGGGGCTGGGCCATGACCCCCTCCCCTAACCGGCCCTCCATACAATTTACGAAACCCGATGCGGCCCTCAGGCCAAAAAGTTTGCCCACCCCGATCTAGTCTGACCTCCTCACATTGCCACAGAACCTCACCCAGACCCTCCTGTAATAGACCCCTAACCTCTGGCTGAGTTACTGACATCCTCAAATAATGGTTTAAAGACTTCAAGTTACAGAGAATCTGCCATTTACACCAGTTTAAACCTGCAAGTGACCCGTGCCCCATGCTGCAGGAAGGCGAAAAAACTCCAGGGTCTCTGCCCAGCTGACCTGGGGGAAAATTCCTTCCTGACCCAACGATGATCAGTTAGGCCTTGAGCATGTGGGCAAGACCCACCAGGCAGATACAGCATCTCTCTTGTTCCTACAAAACTCTTCTCTCTTCCCAGTCAGTATGGGGATCTGGAGCTTCAGGTGAGAGAGAATCTAAGGGAAGCTCAGCCCAGACCTCAGGGCTCCAGCTGGCTTGGGCTGGAGTCATGTGAGCTCAGGGATTTGTATAATGCCAACTCACACATCAAGCCAGGTTTGTCAGAGACCGGGACAGGTTCCAGTGGGAGACCTACTGAAAAAACCTTGGGATAAAAATGCTCCAAGTGCCAGATCTGTGATGACACCTGAAGCCAGGTGAGCCCTGTGAGGCATCGAGCTTGATTGCAAACATTTTGCTACAGCTCGGCATGCCTCTTGTTTCTCTGTTAGCTCCTGTGGGGCCTCATGCCCGTAGGTCGGTCGGTCTCTGTTGCAGAAATGGCCCATGGAGAGGCTGGAGTGCTGTAAGGCACCATCCACCAGCCCAGCAGCTGCTGCAAAGTCTTTCTTACAGCTTGAACTGCTTGGTTTTTAAATGGGTATTTTCCTCCTCTGTTTAGCACCTATAACTACAGGTCATAATGAACTGGAGGAAATGTTAATCTAACACTACAGGCAAATTAGCAATGGGGCTTAAACTCTTTCCCCTCCTCCCAACAGTGCCTGGCTACGATGTCGAGCTGTCTGCACCCCACAGCAGAAGGAGCTAGGCTAGGGATGGTGTTTGAGTCTTTGCCGCAGACACCCCCACTTTCTGGTCAGAGCCTTTACACACACTGTGCATGTGGTTTGCTGAGGTTTGATAGAACTTATGGCCAGCGCAAGGCGGCTTTGTCAAATGCCAGCGGAGCATGTGTTCGTAGCCATGTGTGCACCGGGCAGCCCCGCAGGGAGGTAGCTGGCTAGTCTATATTACGGTTACAAGGGCAGGGCTATTTCACTACAGGCTGAACTTTAGTTCTGACATCCTATTACTGAAATCTCGTCCCCCCTCGCTGTGCAATCTGGGGTTAGCATTTTGGAGTTGGCATGCACATTAATCACGTCGCCGAAAGGTCTGCCTTGTCACCATCTTTGGACATTTTCATCTGGAGCAAAGCGCACTGTCTCCCTTAACAAGTAAATAGATGGCTTCAATTATCAAAATTATACACTGGCCATTACAATTTATATGCTAGTTTATGAAATCCACACTCAAAGAAAATATTTCCCCCCAAACTCTCCCGGTAGGTAAACGGCGGGGAAGCTGTTCAGGGCTGCAGTGTCCTAATAGAGGAAATATTGAACAATCAAAGATAATTGGCTTTGAAAAAGGGAAGTCCAGCTCTCACTTAGGGGCAGGACTGAGTCTTGTCTGAGAGAATGCAAATAACCCGAGACAAAAGCCCTATTAGCTCAACTAGTCCATCCCCCTCACAACCTGGATTGGTCCCTACTGCACATTGACTAGCATTTCATCCAGTCCAAGGCCTAAAGACTTGACGTAAGAACCAACCCACCAACGACCCCAGATCACGGGCTAGAATGCCGTAATACCCAGCCTGACTGAACTGCTGACAGGGAGCCAGAGGACGCCCGTTGATATCCGCTTTAGATATTTTAAGTTAGGAACATCAGCAGGCTTTTGACCACAAGAATGCCATGGTGACTAATTAACCTATATGCGATAAGTTTGAGGTGAAAGGCCTAGTAACCTATGGGAGAAGGGAAGGGTACCCCAACATTCGCATGGTGAGGAAATACAGATAAGGACAAGGGGCTGAAACCCCTACTGAAAAAGCATTGGGCATCGTGGGCATCAGTGTAACACATGGAGAAAGCTGCACCCTGGCTACGTGCCATGGGAGATGCCAGCGTGACAGTGGTGAGGAGGGTTGGAGTGGGGTTTTCCCCAAGGGATGATGTGACTTGTGAGGATAGCGCTCAGGCGCTGAGCCCCTCTGAAGGCATCACTCAGCTGCCCCCTCCTGAGAGGAGCCAGGAGCAGAGGGGCATTGTGGAGGTGTCCCTGCATCCCATTACCCATTGCTTAGGGCAACACCGAGCAGCCTGGCTAATCAGTTTCGGAACAGGCTGTGCTGGGGCTCTTACCTCTGACCTTGAACAGATGTGAAAGAGGAACAGGGTGATGCAGGGCTGAGCGTGAGAACGATGCCGTTTGTGCCAGTACCTGCAGTGCTGCTTCTTGCTGTCCTTGGAACCTCCTTTGTGTTGGGCGAGTCTGGTAGCAGTGTGAGTGCGGAGCAGAGAGAACGCAGCTCAGGCCACACGTAACGCTTAGGTCGGATATTACTTGACAGAAAACGAAGTTCTCTTCTGAACTATCAGTAAACAGCTGGCAAAAGTGACCCAGAAATGTGCTGTGTCAGGCGCAGCGGAGGCTTTGTTTTCTCCGTGTGTGTGTGTCTGGCTAGCCCCGTGATATATCCACTTACCAATCTGTCCCACCTTGTATTCCCCTGGGAGACCGTTACCTGCTCCAGACCTGAGGAGGAGCTCTGTGAAGCTGGAAAACTTGTCCCTTCCACCAGCAGAAGTTGGTCCAATACAAGATATCACCTCCCCGCCCTTGTCTCCCTTATCTACACGCTAGTCTGTGTCCCTTGTTCTTCTGTCTCTCTGCAGCAGGTCTGGGTGTTGGGTACTCCCACCCCATTCCTTTATATCCGGAGCGCTTTGGCTCCAGGAGTGCTAGACCACGGTATGACTAGATCTGCCCAGTCCTCAGCACCTGGCTTCGCCCCCCCGGAATATTTGGTGCATGGTTTTAATGTGGGATGCAAATACAAATGGCGTAAGTGCCTGTGGAGACCAGACAAAACTGGCTCAGCCCAGCATGGTTCAGTCTCCCTGCACCAGTTTTGAAAATGGTTTTGTCTGGTCTACACCAGCACGTAACCACTTTTAACACCGATATGGCCGCACACCACGTTAGCAAGGCGTACAGAACGCTCTGCTGCAGCCGGGGCTGTAGCGGAAGCTGGTTACCGTGGCTCCTTTCTCTCAGGTCCTGGCCAGTAAGTCTGACTGACGACACATGTAGCCTAGCAAGAGACTTGCCCCGCTCATCCCGTGTTAGGTCAGTCTCTGCTCTGTCACGTCGCAAGGGAGTTTCGGCCGCATGCAGTCACAATATGGCAGCAATGCATTAGGCCTGATTCTGAGCCACCCCCAGATAACACTCTATTGATCGAGCTGGGCAGAGAAAGGTAATTCCATTTCATGGTAGATTTGGATATTTTGAAATCTGGTTTCACTCCAATTTGGAACAAAACCCCAAATGTCATGCAAAAGGGAATGGAGCCCCAGTTTCAGGACAGTCTGCCTGCCAGGCTGCCCCAGACCCAAAGACCCTGGAAACTCGGGGGTTCTTGATGCTGGGACAGTCCTGTAGGTGGGCTGCAGAGGAGCTGGGTGGGTGAGCTGCCAGCAAATTTCTGTTGGAACTTCGTAGAAATCAAACCGTCTCTGAAAAAGGTTTTGATTTTGACAAATTGGCAAATTCCAATGACAGAATGTGACGTATCCATTGACTGATGTGGCATTACTCCTGATTACAAAGGGTGTGTCAGACTCACCTGTATAAACCCCAAGACAGCTCTCATTTGAATTCCTAAGTACCTGTGAGAATAACTGAGGTTCAATGTATAAATCAATAGCTAATTTGAAGAAAAAAAAGGAACAACAGTATAATTTAATGCTTCAGCAAAGCCTAAAGGGATTGGAGCACAAAAAACCTACTCTTCCATCTTTAGCTTGGCGTGGTACTTTAAACCTTACACGGTACCTCCGTAGGAGCCATTTCATCATTGGGGGGAAATTACATCAGAGAAGAAATTGACATTCTGCTCTGTGATATCCCTCAGCCACCTGCATTAGGGCTAAACTAATTGGATCCAACCATCTCTCTCCATCTGGAGAATGAGCAGTTTCCTTCTAAGGCCTTTTGCATTTGGAACAAGAAAAAACACAAATAAGAATATTTTATGTTGTTCAGTCTGGATGATCCGTTACAAAGGGTCAGATATTCAGAGGAGAGCACGACCCAGTTGTCACTATACAAATAATAATTCCATCTACAACAAAACTGACATGAACAAGATGTTCAGGCTGCCTGGCTGAGTACTCAGGTCAGGAAAGGCTTGATTTAAAGCTGCATGGCTAGTTTGTATGCATTACAATAGCACTTCAGTCCCAGGATCCGCTCTCGTTTCTCAGGTAACGCAGTAGTGTCTCACGCCCTCTCCTTGCACATGCTTCATGTAGCACCGTGCACCACAGTGTGTCTGCCAAACCAGCTGCGAAAGTCACTCGCGTGCATGATGCCAGTGTGGCCATGATCGAAAGCCATGGAGATCAAGGGGAATCTTTCCACTGACTTCAGTGCGGTTTGGTGGGGCTCATGTGGCACCCGGCACCTTTCCCTGTGTGCCTTACAAGACATGTCTCACCAGGAGGTGGACGACCCTGCATGGTATGATCTGATAAATATCACTGGACGTGTTATTTGAGAAGCAGTACGTGGCCATGTACTACAGCTGGTGTCCTAAGACATCTAAGGGAGCAAGGCACAATTAACTTGGGCATTTCCTTCTCTTTTGAATCTTTGCAGTCTTCATTTTTTTTTTAAATAAAGTTTTTTGATGGAAATTCCTAGGTGTTTCTCCTTACTCCCCTCCCCCCAAATTAGAACAAAGGAAAGATGCCTCCCCCGCCGAGGTTCATAGCAGGGAGCACCTGGCCTGTGCACGGAGTCTATCCTACAAGACGCCTTCCTGGGGACAGTCAATTCTGTTCCTTGCTGCTTGTTGACTGAACTGCTGGTCCTGCTCCCTGCAAGTGACACATCGCCTGCAGTCAGGCGCTGCCTCACAGGTGGCTTCCTAGTGCTGGAGAAAATCTGCAAGGAACCAGGGACCTGCTCCCCCTTGGCAGAGGAGGGGCAACAGGATTCTGCTGCTGGGAGCTGTTCTGCAGCTGCTGCGTTTCATGCCAGGGGTGGACGCACTGCTGGGGTGTGTAATTTAGCCTTGTGAGTTGTTTGTCTAGTTTAAGATTACGAGGTGCTTCTGAATCCTTTGGGGATGAAGTGGCCGAGGGACGTGTAAGCTCATTATCATGTATTATCTGTTGTTGAGGGTGGTTTGAGCATCAGCCTGCTGAACGCAGGGTTGTGAGTTCAATCCTTGAAGGGGCCACTTAGGGATCTGGGGCAAAATTGGTCCTGCTAGTGAAGGCAGGGGGCTGGACTTGATGATCCTGCGGGGTCCCTTCCAGCTCTATGAGATAGGGATATCTCCATATATTTTATTGTATTTACCGACCTAGCTGCAGATCGACCCACTGGGGCTCCAGTACTGTTTTCTAGCCTGCTCCCCTCGTCCACCAGCTGCCCTCTGAAGCCCGTCTGACTGGCAGTGCTGGGGAGGTGCTGCAGGCAAGCGGACTAGTAGCACTTGCAAGCAGGAAGAGCAGCCTGAGCTGGGCATGGGGAGGCAGTTTTCTCCCCAGTCTCTTGTGCCCTGCTCGGCGCTGTCCTTACAAATGGCAGTTTAACAGCTGGTTAATCTTGCTCCTACCTGGTTAGGCACTTTGGGAGGGGCTGGGGAGCAGAGGCTTTTACATGCTAATGCTGCACTTCCTTTGGCACCAGGAGACCAGTTCAGTTGGGCGTTTCCTGGCCTCCAGTGACTCCTCCCCGATCCCCCAGGGGAGAGCGGCTCAGTGGTTTACAAAATGGTACTTCAAACTTTTTTACAATCACATGGAGGAGGCTGGAAGCAGCGGCCACTCCACTGTGATTTAGATGCGAGTGGTAAATTGTCACCTTTGACAGAAATCGCTGAGATTTACTACAGAAATCAATAGATGATTCACACAGGCCAGCACTCGACGAGGCAAATAATGGTGCACCACCGTGCCGGCAGGCGTCCGCCTTGATAGTCAGTGAAAGGGGCCGCTCGTTCCAGCGGCTGGGCACAGGCTAGTGAGATGGATTGCTGCAGGAGTGTGTAATTACACAACCCCGTCTCCCTTTCCTAGCTTTCCTGAACACACACACAATCACTGACAGCAGGGCGGAGAAGACAAACCAGCGGTAATACTGCCCAGCGCTTAGAGACGGGGTTTTCTATTGCCAAAACACCTTACAGACATTAACCAGGAGCCTAGATACCCCGGTGACGGGTGTGGTCTAATGACCTTGAATAGAATGGACTAGAATACACCACCCCCATGAGACTGGAATTTGTTCTGAATCCCAGTTTTGCAGATGGGGAAAGCGAGGCACGGGCTTGGTCAAGGCCACCCCAAGGGCGGTGGCAGAGGTGGGGTTAAAACGCGAGTCGTCAAAGAGGCCAAATCAATGAGCCTCAGGTGTGACTGGGCCCCTTTGCCCTGTTGTGGCTGGGCAGAGCGTCAGAGGAGTTAAGGTCGGTGTTTCTCCTAGACAGTTAACAATTCAGCAGTTCATTTCCTGGGGGACCCGGAGGGGAGTGGGACTGCTCAGCACGGAGACAAGGCCTGTTGCACCCCAGAGAACTGAAAGAAACAACCCCATGATCATGAGCCGCTTCCCTCAGCCTCAGCCCAGCCATCCTGGTGCTGGCTCTCTCAGGGGCTCCAGCAGCCACTTAGTTCATTTACCCCTCGTTGTTTTCTGAAATGCCCAACTGGTCACAGCTCCCGCCGCAGAGGAGCTGACCCGTGGCTGGTGGGGCCTTGCCGAGGGGGATTGAGGTTTTTCCCTGCCTGATGGGGGCAGCACGTGTCGTTTGTCCGTAGGGGGTCTGCAGGCTTGTGGAAAGTTGCTCTTTCTCTGGCCATAGCTTTCTGCTCCCCTCTGTGCGTCTCTCCTTCCCGGGGCATGCAGGGCAGGGCTTGGCTCAGGGAGCGAGCGCTGTATCCGAGGGGTCTAACCCCACTGGCCTAGTTTCTTACTTCACCGCGGAGGGTTGAGTCAGCAATGTGGCTCTTTCGCCTCCCCCGGGAGCTTTTGGGCTGTTCTCTACATAGCGTGCCTGCGGCCCCCGCCACGCTCTGGTGCATGTGTAACACCACCAGACCCCGGTCGTCGGCGAGCGGGAGCGAACCGGGAACCTCTGGCGCTAAATGCCTGAGCCGCTACTGCATGGGCCAAAAGCCACGTGGCTCTTAGCTAAGGCTGTAGCAGACTCATTAATCGCTAAGTGGTCTCAGGGCCCCTAGAGGGGACAGAACCCCCCCCCCCCAGGAGGTGTGTGGGTTACACCTGCACTGGTTGTGGCGCTGGGGTGCCTGTGTATCTGTGAGCCGCCCAGAAGCACAGAACAGTCTGGAGCACGATCTGTCACTGTATTTATTGTGAAGGACAAAAGTATAACTGGGTTCAAAAAAGAGCTAGATCCATTCATGGAGGACAAGGCCCTCAATGGCTGTTAGCCAGGCTGGTCAGGGACGTGACCCCAGGCTCTGAGTGTCCCTAAACCTCCAACTGCCAGAGGCTGAGAGTGAACAGCAGGGGATGGATCACTTGATGGTTACCTGTTCTGTTCATTCCCTCTGGGGCACCTGGCATTGGCCACTGTCAGAAGACAGGACACTGGGCTAGATGGACCTTTGGTCTGACCCAGTATGGCCGTTCTTATGTTCTTAAGGTTTACAATACAGAGGTGGCCAGCATGCCAATTTAATACCAGTTGGGGTCTGGCCACTGGGCCAAGGCCACCAAGCAGGTTTCACCCAGCGCATCGGAGCCACTGGGCAGTGACTACTGGCCTGCTGGAAGCAGCGAGCCAGCGCATCTTCCTAGTGTCCCTTTGCCCATGGGGGAGGAGAAGGGGCATCTTTCCGGCAGGGGCCGCATGAAAGAAAGGGTTGTCTGGGAGGGGCCTATGCCCAGGAGAAGCACAGACTCCTCCCAGGTAAAACAGAGGGTGTCTGGGGCGTTAGCTGGACGGGGAATGAGGTGCTAAACCAGGGATGTGGTAGATTTGTTCACTCTTGTGGGCGCTTTTTATCCCTGCCCAGCTCTACGCCCCAGGCACAGCTCTACCAAATTTACGGCCACGAAAAACGCCTCACGGACTGTGACATCGGGTCTCCCCCATGACATCTGGCTATTGATGGGGGTCACGGTATTGCCACCCTTACTTCTGTGCGGCCAGAGCTGGGCGGCCGGAGAGCGGCAGGTGCTGGCCGGGCGCCGAGCTCTGAAGGCAGTGCCGCCACCAGCAGCAGCGCAGACGGAAGGATGGCAATATCAGGCCCCCTTACAATAGCCTTCCAGCCCCCCCCCCCGCACCCTCTTTTGGGTCGAGACCCCCATGGGTACAACCCCGAGATCTGATCCTGTGAAATTTAAGATTTTAAAAATCCTATGAGAGTGAAATTGATCAAAATGGCCCGTGAGTGTGGTAGGGCCCCCACCATTGGGGCAGTGTTGGGTGCTTTGCCGCATTGGCCCTTGTCTCGCCAGAGCCGAGGGCATCGTGAGCCTCCTCCGTGGGTTCTGCATCCTTCTGACACCGCAGGGCAGGAGCCGGGGGGAGCCGGCGGGACGGTGCTCACTGCAGAGGGAATTTCTGCGACGTCCCTCGGGCCGTGTTAAACGATCGGGGAAAACAAACCATCTGGTCCGGGCTCTAGCTGACAAATTAATTAGGAAAACACAGACGTCAGTGTCTGTGCTGCGGCGTCTCCTGAGGAAGGCAATTCCGAGGCACCAGGACGCTCCATCACCCGCTGCACGTGCTCAGCTGGATCAGTGCATGGCTTGTTTAAATGCACTAATTCAACAACTGCCCAGAGTGGGGGTGTAACTTTCCTCTGTGTCACCCCCCCCGTGGATAGTTACGCACAGCGGTGTGTGGGAGATTTGACTCCGCTTCTCTTTGCAACGAGAGCAAGGGGCCCGGCCCAGCCCAGAACCAGCCCAAATGGGCTGCGTGGGCCACGGGGAGGAGAAGGCAGGGAGGGGAGTTGAATTAAAGAATTAATATGAGAAAATGAACTACGTGGTGTGAATGGTTTGGAGCCACCATCCAGCAAGAGTCACGGCGCTCTTGTAAAACATCCCCCTAAGTGCGGCCGTAACTTACTATTGCGTGTGATGCCCCAGGCACTAGCTAGTCCCTGGCCTAAGGAGAAGGTGCTACCAATGGGACCTGTGCCGTGGGCTCGTCTATTGGCTGTAGGGCCGCCCCGGATGCCCTGCGGGTAGGAGCAGGGCTGGGGCTGAGGCCTTGTCACCTCTAGTCCGGCATTGGGCTTTGGGGCACGGAGACCTGCCTTGACCCAGCGCTGGCTCTGTGCAGCCTAGGCCAGGCAAAGCGAATAATTTCCCTCTGCCGGTGCCCCCCCCGCCCCCGATTGCCCATGTCTGAGCTATTCCAGCGCCAGGCTCCGGAGCCGCGTCACCTTCGGCTAGGCTCCGATGTGCCGTATGAGACCGGGAACGGGTGGGCTGAATGGAGCTGGGCGGGGCTAAGTGTGATGATGGCATGTGAGGTGCAAAATTCAACCCCCCAGCTCTGCCAGTGCCCCTCGATCCCGCCCCTTAGCCCCCCTCTGCTATGCCAGGCCTGGGCACTACCCCATCCCCCCCGCCAGCTCTGCCGGTGCCCCTCAATCCTGACCCATGGCTCCCTGCTCTCCCAGCGCTGGGCTCCCTCTTCCCCCTTGGCTCTGCTGCTGAGCCTGAGTCCCCAACCAACGCCCCCGGCTCGTCCAGCGCTGGGCGCCCCTCCACCCAGCTGTCACATCACCAGGAGCCTTTCCCGTAACCGCCAGCCAGGCCTCACTGGGGCCTTTGGGGGTTGGGAGCCTCCCCTCAGACAGGCCTTTCCCTCCCAGCACATGGAAACACCTTATTGCTCCTGGCAAACAGGAGCTGCTGGGGCTATTCGTGGCTTGTCCCACTCAAGGAGCAGCTTGTCCCCCAAAGTACAAGGAAGGCCTGGGTGAGGCGCTGGGCTGGAAGCAGCTCCCCGGTGCTGCCGTGCACCCTGCTGCCTACGGGACTGTTTGCATGAGACTCAGCTCTGCCTGGCACTTGGGTCACCAAAGTAAGGGGGCCTCGGGCTAGCCCCAGGCCACGTCCCGTGTTCCCTTTGGGGAAATACGGTCACCCCAGGCCAGCAAGAATCTCCTCTGCCAGAGCCACAGAAAAGCCTTGAACATGCAGATTTCTGCGTCAGCCAAGTTCCCCACAAACCCCCAGACAGGAGCGAGGGACCAGGCTCATAAATGTGCTGGGTGCGCCTAAGGCAGAGCCCATCCGTCATGCTAAGAGCAGGCCAGGCACAGGGAGGGCCCGGGCCTGACGAAAGGAGAGTTTCAGACCTGTTATCAGTCAGGATGAATCGGTGCCTCAGCAGTGTGGAAAACGGCAGCTCCAGCAATTTCCCCCGGCCATGGCAACCTGTCACCTTTATAGCCTGAAAATGCCGACTTTCCTCTGACTCCCCGCCACCCCGGGATACCTGGGGACTGCTCCCCCTGGTGCCCATCCAGAGGGTGACACATCTCAATCCATCCTGGGTCGGACAGTTGGTATCTGTCCCCTCCTACGTGCTCTGAGAGCACTGGTCCATATGGCCAGGTTTTCTCTCGCTTTCTCTCCCTCGTTTCTTCTCTGGCACCCGTCACTGCAGAATCTGGCCAGCGCCTGATGCGTTGGTGGTTTTGCATAGTGTATGAGGGCGTGTTTGAGCACAAACCCCGTGCTGGGTGCAGGGCAAACCCAGCTATGGAAAGACCATTCCTAAGAAAAGTACCTTAATAAGGACCAGTTCTATTCATCTTTATTTCACAGGAAGTCACATGCTGAACAAGAAAACTAGTGGCACAAGAGTACCCGTACCAGCAGAAATCTGTGCTTTATTCACAGGAAAAAGTATCATCACAATGTGGTTGGAAACATTTTTTTTCAAGCATACACATCACCATCTTCATGGGTACATACTTCGCTCAGGTGACAAAAGGCAAAATGGAGAGTCCCACCCCAGCCTCAGACGCATGGCTTCCCATGGGTCATAGAGCCCCATGCAGGCCCCAGCCCCTGCGGACGTGGGACATTCATCCTCGTCCTGGTAAACTGGACTAGGAGGCGAGAGAGACTGACCCACCCAGAGCCCGGGAAGCTTTAGCCAGGGAATGCTCCAATTGGTGGTTATTTTCGGAACATGCACAAGGTACATGCCAGGTAGACGCTTGAGCCAGTTTGCGCATGGGCAGCAGTGTGTATCGACCAGCCATTATTAAAAATCAGATGGCCCGTGGCCTCCACACGGCCCATCAGGCCCTTTTCTGGCTGCTCAGGGTGTGCCCCGTCACAGTATAAAAACCAAATGCAAAACAAGCCCCCCCAGCTGCTGAGAGAATCTGGTGAGGGCTTGGCTGTGTCCAGCGGTCTCTGCCTGGCACATGTTGGGCTGGGGACATAACTCCACATCCTCCTTGGCCTTTGGCCGGGAAAAGCCTGGCCTCCCACAGGGTCCGGAAAGCCGCTCTCGCCAGCACCCGCGAGGAAGGACAAGATGGCCGACGGAGGGGGCGGCTCGCACGTTGGCCTCCAGTTTGAACCCTCATGGAAGACTGCGGCATGCTCGCCTCACCACCGCTCTGGGCCTGGACATTTATTCCCACCTGAAGTCCTGCCCAACGGTTTCATAGAATTTAATATTATATGGTCTATAAAAGTCCCGGAGCTGCTCTATCACCTCAGGGTCTATCTGCACATGAGTTCTCCCTTTGGACTTGCCCAGGCAGCGCGGTAAAGTGCTGCTCTCTGTTTTTTTCAGGCAAGGAAACCCTTTTGTCTTGTTGAAGTAAAAGTGCTTGTCCGTGATCACCCGCTTGATTCCCAGGAAGTCCTGCACTTTGCCCATCTCCCCGGCCGGGTCTGTGATCAGCTTTTCCCCACTGACAAAGTGGATCTGGGAGAGGGGGAAGTACTGGAGCCAGCTCTGCAGGTGCACCACGTACATCCCGATGCGGATGGCGTTCCACGAGGTGTCCACCAGCCCCAGGCTGCGGTTCTGGAAGGACAGCCCTTCGAAGGTGGGGATGTCGGGCTTCTTGGAGAGCGTCTGCGTGTAGTCCGAGATGGCCCTGGTGACCGGGTTCCGCACCACCACGATCAGCTTGGTGGCTCTGGACATGTTGAAGATCCGCCGTGGGGCCTCCTTGGTGACGAAGTAGCTGGGTGTCTTTTCCATTGTGATTTGGCTGCTGAGCGTCCTGGGCATCAAGCTTCTGTAAGCAAAGAAACGCACAGGTGAGGGCAGGAGCTGGGACCCACACGAGGCGCTTGCCCAGGCGCCCCATTCTCAGAGCCCAGGCAGCTGGTGACTGCCAGGCAGGGCACCGATAACAGCCAGACTAACACGCACCAGACAAGAGACTCATTCCCATCCGGACGGGACCACACCACCAAGAGGCCAGGAGAAGACAGGAGCCCCTGACAGTCAGCTGAAGCGTGCAATGCCAGACGAGGGACATGGGAAACTTGCCCTGCACGGTAGCTACTGATGGGACAACTGCCACAGTCTGGCAGGTTCAGAGAAGCACCCAAGAGTTCAGACACCCTTCCTCACCTGACCGAAGGAGCGCAATTGTCATTGCTTGCGTCATCTCACTGGCAGGACAAAGCCCCAGGGAAGGCACTGTCGGGATTGCTTTGCTGTGGCCCCAGGGAGATGGATTATTGATCTTCTAAGGCTTTCCCAGCTCTTGGGCTCAATGAAAAACCCACCCAGGTTTTTTTTCCCCAACCATCCAAGAATGTTAATCCCACATTCATAACGGTTCAGCCATTCCCAGCCTCCCTGTTGTGTGTGCTTGGGCTTTGTAAGGTGGAAAAGGACTTGAGTTCAGACAGACAGACTGGCATTTAGGACATCTGTCTCAGACAGAGAGAGCCCAGCTCAAAGTCCCCACCGTGGAGTTGGGCCTCAGGGACAGTAACCAGGCAAGTGCAGGAACTGAAAACAAGACGGTGCCTGATTGAAACTTGCAGAGGGATTGAGAGAGGCCCAGTGGACTTGGCCAGGACTCGGGCTATCACCCCTACTCCTGTGAAAAGTCTGAAAGTGCCTTTGAATGACCAGGCCCTCAGACCTCCAGCTCAGCAGTGCACCTCCAGCACCACACTGCCCCTGGCACCAAAGTGGGGTGTCGGCGTCAGCAGTAACGCGAAGAGGAGAGTGCGACCTACTGACTCACCCACATCATTTCCTGCTGCTCCGGCGCGTAGGTGTCCCTGGGACGGCTCCCACCCATGCACTGACTCAGCCGCAGCAAAGCCTGCCCAGCCCACAGCACAAGGTTGTAGTGCTGCCCAAGAGCTAACCTCTGACATGGTACGCTGGGGGCGGGGCAGTAACACGGCGTTAGTGCCAAGGTTGGGCGATACACGGATGGGTTGCGGAGAAGCTGGCCTGCCACATTACAGGCAATTACCCCGCTCTGGCAGACGGGGAGCGGTGTCTGCCTTTACACAGGATGCTGGCAGACTGCAACAGGGAAGCGTACGCACCCCTGACAAGGGAAGCCCCTGGGTTTGAATACAGAGGCGCTGGCCACACCTGCTCCCTTCCCCGACCCCTCAACTAGGACCTGTCACTGTTCAGACAATGTAGGATTCAGACACCGACTCCCCCTGGGGCCTGAGGCGCAGCGATGCGGTGGGATTTTCATGCACCCAGGTGCTTCTCCCTTTGAGCAGCTTGCGGAGACTGAGAGCCAAGCCAGAGCCAGGCTGTGCAGGCGAGCGGCTCCTGCTCGGCTCTGGATCCAGACAAGCTGGCCGAGGTGCCAGCAGCAATGTGCCAGGGCGTCTCTGAGCCCTGCTCTGGCGTCGCTCGCGCTGCCCTCTCACACCAGCTCCAGCCGCAAACAGAGGCCGGGCTGGGGTGCAGAAAACAAACCCTGTGGGAGACAGTCACGCCGTTCTGCCACCGGTCTGGGCGCCACAAGCCAGTCCCGCTCAGGGACAGTGTCTCCGCTGACAATCTGTCTGCAGAACCGGCCCCTCGCAGCCAGCAGCAGAGTCTGCAGGGGCGTGACTGGAACTCGCCCCCTCGCGGAGGATTACCACCAGGGCACGGTCCGGCTGTCTGCTAAAGTGGTGCGATATCAATCGCCCGGCTGAACAACCAGGAGGCCCAGGGGGTTCCTTGCTTTATTAGGGCTCGGTTCAGTCACACGACTCCTCGAAGGTCCTTTCAGTCACTTATAGCCCATCGCGTGGGGGAGATCGTCACAGAGACCTGGGGCTGTGAGAGACGCAGAGCTCCCGAGTGGGACCTCGGCAGTGGCTTGCTGCCGCAGGGCCCCATCTGCCCTTGAAATAGTCATGATGGGATCTGTCCTAGTGCCACCGGCCCTGCCTCCAAGCAGCCGGCCGCCCGAGGCGGGCATGCAGCCGAGCTGGTTAAACAGACCCTGAGAGCCTGGGCAGGCCCCAGATGTGAGCTGTTAGTGGTGGGAAAAGTCCCGGGGCTCAATCTCAACAACAGCTCTAAGGAGAGGGGCGTGTGCTGGGTGTCTGGATGTGCCATCGCACTGTTCACAACTTGTGGCCACAACTGCACACACGGCCTGTTGCCCCCAGGACACTGGGTCAAGTGGGCAGAGGTTGTCCCCGTCTGCTGGCTCTTGGGTCGGCCTGTGTGACTGGGACCGGGGGCCCCAGGCCAGCAGGGCTGTGTGACTCGGGCCACGCAGCAGCTGCTGGGGGGGTCACTGCGCCCACGGGGCCAGTCCCCACTGCTCGAGTGACTGGCACCCTGAATTCAATTCCTGTTCTGCCACAGAGTCCGTGTGACTTGGGGCAAGTCAGTGAATCTCCCTGTGCCTCAGTTCCCCTCCGTACAGGGGGGCTGCACTGCTGGGCTGCACGGGGGCTGGGAGGGTTGGAGACTAGCATGAGGAGGGCCATGGACATACGGAGACAGGGTGATTTCCCCACACTGAGCATCCCTGGGCCAGCGGGATGGGGCCAGCTGAGCCCACCCCTCAGCCTGGGCTGTCCCTCTAAGCACAGACGCGTCCGCGCGGTTTCCAGCTACGGCCGTGCCCCAGGGGGCCTCCCAGACCAGCAGGAACAATCGCACGGCAGAACAATGGAGGCAGGGACGTGTAACCTCCTGGGCACCAGTGCGGAGCCAGTAACTTTGCCAGTGCCCAGGATGCTTGTCTCCATAGCCCCCTGGCTGTGCACTGAGCTCTGGCTCACTAAGGACCGGGCCCTGGGGCTGGAAAAGCTTTACCAATAACCCTACAGTGGATCAGGTTCTGTCCTAGCCAGCGTCACATGAAAGCCGGGCGCCGTCCAGGCACGTGACTCCAGGCCCCAGGGCTTTACCCAGTGGCATTGGACTAGTGATAAAATCACGAGTGCTCACAACGCTGCCGCCGTTACGGCGCCGGAGCGGCACCAGGGCGTGCTGCCCAGATCGCTGCTACAAGGAGCTCCTCTGCACCCCACGCATGGACACGAGCAGGATTAGGCCTTCACAACAAGACCAGAACCTGGCCTGCCGTGCCTGACAAACATGCCCCCCCTTCCTCACTTGGCCAGCAGGGAGGGGCCCTGGCAGAGCCATGGGGCATGCAGAGCGGCAGTCGTAGGGGGCTGCAGGTCAGGCCCGAGGGGCATGGGCAGCGCTGCAGAAGGAAGCCTGTGTTGAGCCGGGGCCATTCTTCCTTCATCTTAAAGCAGTAAATTCCTTTGCAGTTTTAAACGAAAGCAGCTTGAACTGAGCCCAGAGCTGCCAGCGCTGTGTCGCGTCAGGTGCCTGCGAGCCGTTCTGCTCACAGCCCCCTCTCCAGTCACAAGCCTGGCTCCCCGGGAGCTGCAGGTCAAGCTTTTCCCCTTTGTTACCACAGCACTTTTGCCATTTGCAAAACAAATTGCAGCTGGCGCCATGTGGAATGATTGCCATTGCATTGTTTCATTGTGCCCTGATTGCATTAACGAGCGAACAAAGCCAGGCCCCGGAGCCTGCCCTTATGTGGGGCACAGCGCCAAAGACAAATCAACCGGCCTCGAAAGGTCTGGGCCCATGGCAGGAGCCACAAGCCAGCCCTTAGCCGGGGGCTGCACAGCTACTAGCCAGCGGTGGAGCCGGGGAACCCCGTGCGCTCTAATGGGTCCCCCAACACAGAGCTAGTGGACAAATCAGTGCAGCCTAGATACAGCCCATGTGCCCAGCTACCTCGGGGTGAGCGCAGAGCTGCTACTCCATTCCCCTCAGCCCTGGGCCAACACGGGACAGCTGTGCACCGGTGGGGGGTGCCTCGCTCAGGGAGAGTGAGACGCAGCGTGAATGGGCAGGGCCTGGCCTCAATGGGCCGCTCATCGGAACCCAGCACCTGCTCCCAGATACCACCCACCCAGGGGCGGCTCCAGGCACCAGCGCAGCAAGCGCGTGCCTGGGGCGGCAAGCCGTGGGGGTGGCGTGTCGGTCGCCATGGGGGTGGCGTGCCATGCTTGGCACTCCCCCCCGACAAACTCAAGCCAGGCCTTGGCCTGACCCTCGGGGCCCGCGGTGGGTTTCCTCCTTTCCACGGCTGCTCCCGGGACCCCTCCACGGTGAAGGCCCAAGATGCAGGGGGCCAAGGCCCTTGGAGGAGCCCGGTGTCCTGCTGGCGATAAAGGGGCTGACCAGGCTTGCAATGGAGCGTTACCCCGTTCCACGGGCCATGGGAGGGCTGCACAGCACCTGACCCCTGGGGACACGCTGCACCGGACTGGCAGGGATCCTACAGGGACCCGCGCTCCCCATCCTGCACGTGCGCCGCTGACTGCAGCAGCACT
Source organism: Platysternon megacephalum (assembly GCA_003942145.1). Lineage (NCBI taxonomy): Eukaryota > Metazoa > Chordata > Testudines > Platysternidae > Platysternon > Platysternon megacephalum. Next base: position 1,378,564 of record QXTE01000040.1, on the reverse strand, counting down.
GCAGCTGATTTACACCAGGGCCCGTGCGTGGCGACTCCATCCCCGTGTCTGGCCCCCAGCTCAGGCTCCAGCTGTGCACCCAGCAGGTGCGAGAGCAGCTGCCCCACGGCTGTGCTCAGCACCCTGGCAACGGTTTCCTAGGAACACTCGCTATGCGCAAGAGCCGTATCCCGAGTGCCGTCGGCCCGCGCGCTGCCTCCTGCGGGGCTGGAGGGGGGAGGCCGGCACCGCTCCCCGACACAAGCTAAAACTAGCGTGAAAGAAGCTGGCCCGTGAGCGCGCTGAGCCAGCTGGGCCAGAGGGGGCCGAGTTCTGGTCCGCTGTGACGCTGCCGGGTTCCGGGTGCTGAAAGCAAAGTGCCGAGCAGTTCAGGAGTCAGCGTGGGGCTGGCCCTGGAGCCACTGGACAGGTGGGGTGGCCACGCACCAGCACCAGCAGCCAGGCTAGAGAGCAAGGGCCTTGCACTAGCGGGAGGAAGGGGTCCCGGCTCAGAGTGGAGGGGGCCAGGACCTCTGCAAACTGCGCCGGCCTTCCCGGCGTGGGGCTATTGAAATCCTGGGCTTTGACGGCTGAGCAGCCCAATCAAATAAACCAACGGGCAGGACAGATGTGGCCAGCAATCTTGCTGATTATGAATAAATGATTAAATCAATCAGGGCTGGATTTATTACCGGGTGGGTCGCTCCCGGCTCGAGCTGGGCCGGGCCGGTGGGCGCCTGGCTGAAAGCCGCCACGCCGACAGGTTTGCAGCCTCTCGTATTTGCTTTGCGACATGAGTGGGGCTGGCCTGGGGAGCGGGAGGCGTTTGCACCAGGGAGTTCCAGGCCCCCACACGCGCCGTGTGAGGCTGGGCGCCTCCCTGGCAGGGGGCAGGTGCTGCCGTGTGAGATGGGTGCCTCCCTGGCAGGGGGCAGGTGCTGCCGTGTGAGCTGGGTGCCCCGTGACGCCGCGGCTGCGCCCAGATGTAGTCACAGGAACAGCCCAGGGGCTGAAAGCGGCTCCTATCAGCCTCCTCCAACCACCACACCCACTGCTCAGCACTGAAGGCCACAAGCCGGTGAGGGCACAATCCTGCGTCCATTGCTGGCTGAGACCGGCTCGCCCAGCCCTGCTCCAGACAGACCGAGCACTCCCGCAGCTGCCAGACCTGGCGGTGGCAACAGGGCGAGGGAGGCTGCTGATGCCCACTCCCAGCCAACCCTATTTCCCACCCACGAGGCCTGGGAGCGAGAGGAAATGGGGGGACATTGCCTGACTGCTGCGTGCGCCATGGGGCCCTGCTGCTCGCAGAGAATGAGGGGATTTGGGGGAACGAGATTCCTGGGGTGGGGAGGGGAGCCCCAAGGGATGGGCCCACAAGGTCTGATCGCTCTCTGGGATGCCCTGGGCTCACACCTCCTGGACAGCATGGAGATAATCCTGCTGAGTCAGCTCGGAGAGACTCACAGATTAATTAAACCTAATTATGTGCTCCATGGAAATTCTACAAGTGCTGGGGAAGAACAGTGGAGGGTCTCAGGCAGTCCTGGCGTGAGAGCCCTCTGGGAGGGAGCCCACGGAGCAGAATGGAGAAGGACCCAGAGCACGAGTCATTTTAATAGACGAGATCTGGTGCTGTGCAGTCTGACCAGGATCCAGGCAGACAGGGACAGCAACGGCAGCAGTGCAGCCCGCGGTGATTCGGCGGGAGAGGGCCACACACTGATCTATTCGTGGGGGGAAGCCCCGGCCAAACCCTTACAGCCATGCCCCGGCTGGCCAGCAGATAGAAAGAAAAGCATTTCTAGGAGCTGCACCCCAGGGTTGGGGCTAAGGGCTTGATCCTGGGAGGTGCTGAGGGCTCCTGGGACAGACAGGCACCATCAGCGCCCACTGAACGGATGGGAGTTAAGAACACGTAGAACATCACAGAATTTAGCTCTCCACAGACAGGCCCATGAGCACTGGGTTTTCACAAGGGGCATCTCAGCAAAGAGTCCAGGGAAACTCAGGCTTAGAAAAGGCTTCTGCTAGAGCAGGGGTCAGCAACCTTTACTATCAAAAGAGCCATTTTGCCCCCTCTTCCACTAAAGAAAAATAGTCTGGAGCCGCAAAACATAACACTGCTTATAAACTTTTAAAAGTTTTAATCTTTTTTTAATTTTACCTGTTACAACAACAGAATACAACAAACAGAAGTGCAGTGTGCATGTGTAGGCCTACTTTGAAATAAATTAAACACTGAACTATGCAGGCCTTTTTGAGTCCTTCCCGTAGTTGTGTAAAATTAAAATAAAACGTAGCCCACTTTAATATAAAAAACATATAGTTGCAGCTTAGCAGTTTTAAAAAAGTAAACATGAAATTAGGAACGTTTTTTGACAAGTCCATTTCAGTGTGCTCTCATCCTCTTTGGGTTTCTTTCTCGGCCAGCAATCAACCGAAGCACCTGAACATACAATAAAAAACTACATCAGCTCCGGGTCTGCAATAAATGTTTTTTTCTGAATAATAATAGCCTATTAAATGCTAGTGTTCTCACCTGTTTAATGTGACTTCTGTTTCTGAAGCTCGATGCTGATCTTCCCTATGTCGGGGCTGTAAGATGTGACTTTGATCTTCACACAGGACTGTAGGCTCTCATTTGTGAGGCGGGAGCGATATTTGGACTTTATGAAGTTCATGCTCGAGAAAACTTGCTCGCATAAGTATGTTGAGCCAAAGATGGACAGGACTCCAAATGCATACTTTTTCATGTTCATATACGTGTCGGGAATGGCACTCCATGTTTCAAAAACAAGTTTGTCGGGTTTGGGGAGGTTTTCAATATCATCCCATTTGTGCTCTTTAGCGAGAGTGGCCTTCTGACGGGCGACTTCTTCGAGATCCGCTGTCAGGCTTTTGAATTTGGACACCCATAAGTCTTTATCCGCTATGTCGGCCAGTTCAATTTCAAGATCGGGCTGACTTATCCCTGTGAATGCGGATATGTTCAGCAGGGATGGGTTGATGTCCAGCGGTGTGACAAGGAAGGACAGAGTGTTTTTTTCCTTTCTGAACTCGCTGAATCTTTCTCCAAATGCAGCTTGCATTGCCATAATTGCACGGTGTAAATAATCACAATTTATGTGATTGTTCTCTTCTTTGAACTCTCTCAGGGAGGGGAAGTGAGAAAGCGTACCTCTCTGTACATCTCTGGCAAACACTGTCATCTTGCGCTCAAACGCCAGAACATCCTCCAGCAACTGCAGGGCCGTGCTTCCCTTTCCCTGGAGATTTTTATTCAGCGTGTTTAAGTGACTTGTCATATCCACCATGAAATAAAACTTTTCCAGCCAATCGAGGTCTCCCAGTTCGGGATAGCTGAGGCCTTTGCTTTCCAAGAAGGTTTTCACATGTTCCAGACAAGCAGCAAAGCGTTTCAGCACGTCTCCCCTTGACAGCCACCGAACTCTGTTGTGCAGCAGGAGATCCAAATATGCGCTCTCGACTTCATCTAACCATGAACAAAACTGTCGGTGGGAGCCACAACAAAGAGGCTGAAGAGCCGCATGCGGCTCCGGAGCCGCGGGTTGCAGACCCCTGTGCTAGAGGGACCAAAATTCCTAAAGGGAATATGGGACACTGTGCGGGGCTGGCCAGAGCCCTCCTCCCCAGGCAGGGTGGGCCTGACCCACTAACCCAAGTCCTGCCTGCCCCCTGCATGAGGCTGGGGTTGCTGGTTGCTTGAGCCCGAGCCGAGCCCTACCTCCCCCCCTGCCCTGGGCTGGCCTCACTGCTCGGCCCCTGCCACCTCCACCTCCAAAGTGGGCATTTGTCCCATTTGCTCTTGTCAGCTGACCAAGTCAGCAAGAGAAAACGGACAAATGCTCACTTTTGCCAAAGGCTGGGACAAGGCTTGAAAATGGGATGGTCCGGCGAAAACGGGACGTATGGTCACCCTAGCTTCTGCCCCAGAGCCTGCCCTGGGGTGTCGTCCTGTGAGCAGTCCTGCCCCAGGACAGCAGCACTAGGGTCACATGAAATTACTGCCGATAAACCGACCTGCCACTCATGCACCCCGGGAACGTTCTCACCTACGGGCCAGGAAGTGACATTTAATCTTGTTTGCAAAATTCTGCAGAAAATGTAAATTGCTCAAAGCCAGAGTCGGTTTCGGTGGAAATGGAGCTGTTACCTACCCAAGTGGGCAAAGCAGAGCATAGCAAGCTGGGTGCTCCCACCGGGACCCCACCCCACCACCCCACGCAGACAGGCGGGTGCAGGGGCGTTTGGGGGAGAAACACCAGTTGGTGAAAACACGACATTTTGCAGGTGGGTGAACTGCCAAGAATGAAAAGGTGCAAATTTCTGTGAGAAAAGCCCGTCTTTGGGCCAGCTCCATTCACTGCTCTCTGGGCCTTTCCCTCCTTCGATCCCCCGTGCATTGCAGGCATTAGTACAGCTTGGAGGGGCCAGACGTGGAGCAGCCATTAACGGTTTACAAATACGTGGTCGGGGGGGCAGCCCGCCCACTGAGAAATCCCTGCAATAGGATCCGCTCTCAGCCCTTGATGCTGGGTTCTCGGGCACCTGGCACATGGGGGCAGGGAGGTCTAAGTGCTGTCAACATCTATTTGGTTTCACTAAGCACGTCCCGGTGACTGCATCTCCGTCAAGCAGCCTGCAGCCATGTGGCCAGCACGCTGAAAAAGCCGCGCGGCCGCCACAGTCAGCAATTACTGGCCCCAGTAGTGCAGACACTCCTCCTCATTCCTGCCCCAAAGGGGTAAGGCCGGGGGCTGCAGAAGCAGTGTGGGGCCCCTGCTGTGCCACCGCTTGTGGGGCCCTGGCTGCTCCACCGTTGCATTCAAGCATCTTTCACCAACACTGAAAAGGAAAGAGCTGCATGGGATGCTGCAGTGCCCACACGGCCCCTTTGCATCAGGGACAGTTAAAGTGCTGGCAGAACCTGCCCGAGCCCCGCTTGGAGGGCGAGGATGCTAGGGCTTGAACTTGGGGCCTCCAGAGCTGACGAGCCAGAGCTGCAGGGTGCCAAGCTAGCAGCTGTAACAAACTCCCATCCTCTGGGGCCCGGGCCTGCAAAGGGACCCAGCACACGCCAAGCCGTGGGCTCCGCTCAGCCACTTGCCCAGCTGGGCAGGGCTATGCGGTCACCTCGAGGGAGGCGGATCGGCCTAGCAGGAAGCTTCGGAGTCTTAACCCCGCTTTGTTCTTGCCATTTACTTCAGCCCTTAGCCCCACAGCCGCTGTCAGCATTTCCATCAGCCCCCAGCGTTGCCTTTGCCTTGCACCAGCATGTCACCATAAGCCCCAGCCAGCACCTTCCCCCCCAAGCAGGGATGGCAGCTGCCTTCCGGGGGTTGCAGTATTTCTATTGGTCTGTGCAGTGCCCATTCGCTCAACCAAATTTCTCATTAGAAAGAGAGCCAAGTAATTAGTTTGCATAAATTAATAGGCCTGTTCTACATAGGTACCAGAGCATGGGCCTGGCTTAATTGGCCTGTCCCACTGCCCTGCTTTAGCCCCCATAAATCCAGGTTATGATTCCTATTGTTTAGTGACTGCCCGGAAATGCTAATTTAATGCCAGGCCCCACTGCTGCTCTCTCTAGATCACAAACAAGTCTTTGTCATAAATCAGTGCAGGACGGCTTGAGAAGCGATTCCCCATTACGATCTATTGGCAGAGAATCATAAAACTGCTGTTTCATTAATGGCCCATCTTCAGGCTTGTTAGAGTTTCATTACGTGAGCTATTAGGGCTATGTATTTAAAAATGAAATTACACGTTCTAATCAATTATGAAAAATACAAAATAACTGCATAGTAAATTACTGAAATGAGACAGAGGATTTTTTTTTTTTAAACGGACTCCCAGTGCTTGCTGCTCCGGAGCAACGGAGATTGCTGAGACAACAAAACACAGCCTGACTAGAGGCATAAATCACCTCTGAAACCAGGCAAGGGGGAGAAGTGTCATCCAGCCTTCATCGTTACGGTAACGGTGGGATCCCAGGCCTGCAGGAGCTGGAACATGCATTGCAAACTTAATTACAGTTTACTTTAAAATGATAGCTCTGGCCTTCTGCATGGGCAGAGTTATTTGCATGCAAGTAGCACGTCCTAGTCTTCAGCTTTATTTTTCACAGGTGGTTTAGATTTGAAACCTTTCCGTGTCCTGCTCCTTGGGGAACACACCGAGGGCTCACAGCAGAGATCCAGCTTATGGGGATTGTGTGTGGTGTCAACAATCCCCAATGCGTTACCCTGCGCTACCCGGGCTCATGCTAAATGAGCCACTCACAGGAGTGGGTCTGAGCTAAGGGCAAACATGGTTGTGTCTTACTGACACTGAAGGGAGTGATCAGGGAGACGCGTTAGCCAGCCAGGGGGCTGCGCCAGGGAAGGAGAGGAGGAGGGGCCGACCCTGCGGTTTGTGAAGCAGGACAGATCAAGGTAAAAGGTTCCACCACGAGAGGTGGCCAGTAGAGCTGCTTTCCTCGTCATGCGCTATTGCTCCGCACGGAGGCTGGCGCGCAGGGAGAACGTTCGAACGATGCTGCTCCTGCGAGACCCTTCAGTCAAGGGCAGCCCCAGGGAAAGAGGTTTCTCATGGTTCTCACTCGGGTCAACGCCCTGGCCAAGAGCAAGGGGTCCAATCCTGCTCTGGCTGCTCTCCCTGTGCCAGCCGGGCTGCTGGAGACTGAAGGCAGGATGGTGCAGCGTGACGGCCGATGCAAGTTCCTAAGGAGTCCAGAACAGCCTGGGAGGGGCGGAGATCCCGATTTCAGCTGGATCTGCGGCTGCTCGGCCCTGCGGAAAGTTAGGCCCAAGTACAATTATGCCTCCATTGTGGAGCTGTATATAACCGTCACCATGGAAACGTCCAGGTCCAATCAGACTCCTCTCCAGGAGCCTCAGACACCCCAGAAGCTCTGGGACAGCAGGTGCACAAATGCCAGGGGGATGGGGCTGGAAGAGGAAGGACTGAAAAATAAACGAACACATCAAGCAGCACAGCAGCAAGTGCAGCACCTTGATCCACCCTGGAGCTGATTTGAGAGGCGAGGGGCCATCGTACAGCTCCAGCACTGCCTTGGGGAAAGGTCGAGGACACGCCGGAGAGGAGCCGCAGCGGGTGCGCTGTAGGATGAAATGGTTCGCCTGGGGCCCAAGTGCCCCACCAAGAGATTTGAGCCATTTAGACACCTCTAGTCCTGGCCCCTCCCGAGTGAATAGCTTGTTCCCGTCACCTGAGCGTTTCTTCTTGTCACAAGTCGTTTCCTGCAGTCTCTGATTTTCTCACGTTATAAAGCACCCAGCTGTGCCAGTTAATCGTCACCTGGATCACAAGGGTAGTTCCAACTATTCGCTATCCACGTTCTGGGCTGTGAATGGACACACGGGTCACAAGATGCTGCCTCTCTGCCGTGACTGCGTTAGCAGAACTGCCACCATTCAGCTTCTGCATCACACCCCTGATTTATGAAATCCAACCGGGCTCTCGGGGAGCGTTCTCTCGACACCTGCCGTGTCCTTGACTGCTCCTGACAGCAAACGCCTTTGCTAGAGTGCTCATGGAAAGTGAACATGCAGGGCCATGAACACAGCACAAGTCACTGCATTCTTTTAATGGTGTGAATATTCATGGACTGTTTCTGGTGTATTTACCCAGCATTAGTGTTGGGAACGCAGTTTATTTGCCACTCCTGGCACCTGCTTTTCAGCATCTCCAGACGCTCTGCTTCATTTGTTTCTCATCATTCTTCCCAAGAGGCTAAAACGCAGGCCCCCGGAGGTATTTTAAGTGTCTGAAGTACCAGCGCTGTCCAGGCCAATCAAACTCTCTGTCTAGGCTACTGTGAATCCACCCAGAGAAAACTGTGTCCAATGGCACATGTCACACATGGTTAGAACACATGCTGTGTGCACACGTTTCCTCATGCCTGCCTGTGCAGAGACATCCCAGGTCTGCACACGCTGGGTCCTGGCAGGGAGAGCAGTGGGCTCCTGGCCTCACAGGGTGCATGCACTTGAGGACTGGAGCTGGGAATAAGGCACAGCACTGACAACCACAACACACCAGGGTATCACCCAAGATCTCCCAGTCAGAGCCAGACAGGCGTCTTCCAGAGAGCTTGGAGGTTCTCAAAGAGCAGAGGCAGGGACCAGCTGCCTGATGGGCTCCCCTCCAGCCTGAACGTGTCAGCTTCCTGAAAGCCACACCTAGTCAAACATGGCCCACTTGCTGGCGCTGCCCAGCACTGCCCCCTTTGCTTCGGTCTCTCGTGCCTTCCTCCTAGCACGGCCACAGATGTGCCTCCAGCCCCAGCGCTCCAGGTGCTCCAGCAACCGTTAATCACCAACCCACGGACTGCAGGGGGCACATGGGGAAGAGCCCAAGGCGTTTCCCTCTTGGGTTTGTTACTAACCCGGGGAGGGGGGATTTTCTAACACTGGCTAAAGCGCTGGTTAGACACATGAATCTGGCAGCAGGTGCAGCACTAATTCCTCTGGAACGAGAGTTTATTTTTTTACGATAGTTACGAAGCTTCTAAAGCCTTTTAGTGCCAGACATGAACAGTAAAGCTCACTTCAAGCTTTGAGATGTCAAGACTGTGTTTGGCCATGTTACTGGAATGAGCAGAAGAGACGCGTCCTCCAGCCCAATTAAGAGTAATTAGAGAGAAGCTGCCACTGGTAAAAATACCTGGGGTGGATGGAAGTCTCCACTGAACTCACTGGGGCCAAGATTTCACCCTTGGTGGCCCCAAATCAGCTGTCAGGAGCCCCTGCCCCAGACTGTATCGCGCAACCCAACATATTCCATGGACAAGCCAGACCCAGGGCTCGTGGGCAGGCACCTTCTCAACCTGCTCTAGAACGAAGTCACACGCTGCACAGAGTGAAGGGCTCAACCCCCTTCCTGGGGCATGGCTTTATGAACAAACAAGTCAAGACAGCTCACACTCCTCTCCAGGCTTGGCTGCTCCTAGGGTTCCTTGCCAGGAATGCTCAGCCCGCCCCCTAGGTCCTCTACCTCTAGAGAGAGACTCCCACCTCCCCATTACAGCCAGGTGGGGTAAGAGCCACCTGCCTTAAAGAGTCCACACAGGATCAACACCTGCTAACAGGCCTGAGGTGTCTCAGGCTAACCTGCTAGCCGAGAACAGGCCTGCTTCACCACACTGCACAGATGACAAACACAGGTACACAAGTAGATTCTATTTATTACCTTCTACGGAAAGCAGAGACACTAAAGCTGGTATATTCTATCACGCAGGCTAAGCAGTGTTCACGCAGCTCTGCCTCCCGCATGGGAGCATGCGGGAAAGGAGGCTGAAGGAATGAAAAGCCGAACAGGTGACTCAGCAGGACGGGATAATTCCCTGCGCATCCACTGTAGGGCAATTCTCTGCAATCTCTGGCGCTCTGTCAAAGCAGCTGCTCTATCCCCGGTCTCTCCACAGGCAGGGGCTGGAGTCGCATGGAGAGGACCCGGCCCAGGTGCTCGCTTCACAGAGTGCTCTGGATCCACGGAGAGGGGAGCTGGGAGGATCACTATTGCAGTATCCTCAGCTCTGCACACACATCGTGTCCGCCGGTTACTACGGCCCAGCCGTGCATCGCTGCTCTGCTCCGGGAAGCCTGGCAGGGGCTGGTGGAGAATAGATCTAGGCTACAGGAGAGCTGGGTAAAGGGCCCAGACTTTTAGTTCCTGGCTTTCCCGTGCCCTCAGGTTGAGCTAAAGAGGGCGGCTTCCAGCCAGAGAGGGGACCAGAGTTTCAAAGGCTCCTACCCGACTTCTAACCGTACACACACACACACACCCTTTCCTGGGCTTCGCGAGCAGAGGGGATGCTGCATTCCATGCAGAGCCCAGGGAGTAAGATCCCACATCTACCTGCAGGCAGCAAGCCTGGCTCATCAGCCTCCCCATGCACGTTACGGCCAGGCTGGCATTCCATCAGCGCACGGCTGGAGCCGCCCGTACAGCGGGCAGACTGCCTCCCGCAGCGCCCTGCCAACTTCCGCTGGGCTCAGGAGCACTGCTGAGCCATGGAAGCCCTGAGACGGAGGCTGCTGTTTGTATAATCACACCCCACGTCTGCATTATCAGGAGAGCCCATAAAACGTGAGCACACCCTACCAGAAATCACGAAGCCAGGCCGAGTGCTTGGGCCAGACCTGGCACCGTGGCTCAGGGACGTCTCATTTATACCCTTCGGCCTCGTCTACATGTAAAAGTGCGGTCGATACAGTGGTGGCACTCCGGCTGTGAAAAATCCCCTCCAGCACCACAGCCAGGCTGCCCTAACCCCCGGTGCAGACACAGCGAGGTCAACGGACGGATGGTTCCGCCTGCCTCGGTACCGGCGCCGGGGAGCCATGGAGAACTCCCTGCTGTTGCCGTGGGAACGTTTACACTTGGCGCGGCCGTGGCATAGCCAGGGCAGTGTGGCTGTGCCGCTGTAGCGTAGCCATGGCCTGACACCGTTATCCATGACAGCAGCACAAAAGGCTTTGCTGACGGAAAGTCAGAGACTCAAGCAGTATTAACAACGCCCTGCACCCGTCTGCCATGGGGCCTGGTCTTTCATGCACCAGACAACGCCGATTCCTAGGGTGTCTAAGGCCACCAGAACATGAGCTCCTGTCTGCTGTTGTCCAGCCCCTTGGACCAAGGCATGGCACGTCTCCAGCTATTTAGTCTGGTGCTCACATAGCCTGTAGCATCAGTCCCTGAGGGGCTGGGCATGCTTGGGGAAAGCGGAGGTGGGCTTGGGAGGAGGAGCTGCCTACCTTTCCCTCCCAAACCTGCATCCTGAGCCACGCTGCTAACCTGGCCAAGCTGCTCCGAGCAAGGCTTTTGCAGTCTGCCTATCGTGTGGCTTTTGCTAGGCACGTGGCGTTGCAGCCCAGCGAGTGCTGCCACTTGGGCGCGGTCAGGACTGGGGTGCCAGGGTCCTGGTCACTTTGCCAGGCTGCCTACACGCCAATGAACATTGCCATTGGCCCACAGGTAGCAGCACTGGGCTGCGTGGCCGTCTTTCAGCAGCCCCACAGCCAGGCTGCAACTGCACAGGATCCGAACACACAACGGTTCGGACAAGGCCCTTCACCCTTCCTGGCAGCAGAGCGCAGCTGTCCAGCTCACTGGCTGTGGGCAGACGAGGGGGGCAGGCGCGGGGAGGTGGAACCAGCAGTTTTCTTTCAGCATCTCGTCGGCGCTCGCTGCTTTGTGCTACTGGGGAGAGCTGAGCCAAGCGGCTGGGAACACAAGCCCTTGGGGGAGCGTCCCACAAAATGAAGGCTGTTGTTTCTGTCAGTGACTAGGAAGGCACTTACCCATCAGGCTCCTGCCGCAGCTTTGTGCCGAAAGACTCACAGGGTAGCGTTCCCTGCCTAGCAGTCGCTGCTCCACCCGGCTAGGTCACCCCGGCTGGGGGTGATGTGCCAGAATGTAACCACCCGCGTCTCGGGCCTGTCTCAGGCAGATCCTCCCGTGAATTGCCAACTCCTCCAGTGGGCAAGGGGCACACACTATGTGCACAGCAATCACTTCCCCGTGCTGCAGCCCAAACTCCTGCCCTGCAGGAGAGAACACACCCCTTTGCCTGCTGCAGTCACACAGCCCACTGGCCATATTCCAACTCCACATCGCCACCTCCCCCGCGGTAGACGGGACACTGGGATTTGCGAGGGGAAGAGAAGAGGCAGTCGCTACAGGTATTGAAAGTCAGCCCCATGTTCGTTAAACTGGCTTTGTTTTAATTCCATGGGCTGCAGAGCTTAGTCCCCAGGAAGAGTTAATTCCCGAGCAGCACCTTTCTGAGACCCTGAATTATTAATTTCTTTATAATTTGCCTTCAGGCACCCTGTGGCCTGTACAACACTCCCACATTAAAGAAACATATGCTCCCTTGCTGGCTGCAGTGCTTTGATATCAAACATTCCTCCCAGGGATCAACTTGTACAAAAATTCATCAGCTGATGGAGATATTGCTGATGAGCATGTGCCTGTAACGACACATTACATCACGGCTTCCTTCCGTGGGCTAACTACGCAGAACCAAGTTGGGGGGAGGCGCTTGAGTAAATATTTGCTCGTGTAGCTCATTGTGTACAGAGGATTCACAGGGCTGAAGTTGACTCTTCTCAGAGGCAATAGACTGAAGTGTGTGTAATCCCAGAGTTTAGCCACATGCAGGCATAAAAACGAACTGTTTAGTTTAGCAAAACACCGAAGGTGAGCTCCCATGGTGGTGAGCTGCCCCTCCAGCTGCTGGCACAGCTCCGTTGCTGGGGTCTAAGAGATCTTCCAGGCAAGTGGAGCTGGGGAACATGGAGACAGCCAGGGCTAGTACTGAAGAGACATTTCTTCCCAATACAAGATGAGGAACGTGCTGACATCCCCTTGAGACCTGCACCATGGGGTGCTGGGCCTCTGAAAGCCAAGGCTGGGAGGCAGCAGGACTGAGATGGAGCTTGCAAAACCTGCATGGAAAAGAGAATCTACAAAAGACAAAATATGAACTCTGGAGAGTTTTAAACATCTGAGACGACGACAAACACCTTCTGAAATGCACCTGCGCCTCACTGCACCTGGACTGCTATTAATGCTGCTCACGGCTGTACCCACGCGCACGGCGGGAGAAAAGACAGACACCGCTGGAGCGAACTGTAGATCATTCCCTACTGCAAGTGTGCCAACAGTGCCCCTTGCCCAGACTATTCCACAGGCGAGAGCATGCCCGTTCCCACGCTCCACGCAGCAGCTTGCACTGGCAGAAGGCAATAGTGATGGACGGCCTGAAGAGAGAAAGATCCCAGTGAGCAAGGCAGCGGTAACTGCAAACAGCCTTCTCTGCTTCCGTGTTCCACACAGGGACCTGGGCTTTCTACTAACCTTTCAGGACAGGGGCAGTCTTCAAATTCGGCCATGCTGGGTGCATCAGCACGGCTTCCCAGCCCGTGCGGTTCCCTGTGACACTCGCCGACCCCTCCCACCGCAGCCAGGCCATGCTCGCGTTTTCAGTCATTCAGAACCTACTGGGACTCTTGCTTTCAAGCTGACATTTCCCATACTCAGACTCTGCCCAAAGGAGAATTGTTTGGTTTTTTAAATGAAAGTTTGAGCAGCACTGGGCCAGGAATCTGGAAGTCTGAGCTGTGGGTGGGTGGTTGGGACTTTCCCCAGCAGAACCCTTCGATACAGGAATTGATAAATAACTAGCAAGCGTTCATGCAGTTAGAGACTAAGTGTGATGTGTTCACACATGCAACCTTACCAGACTCCTGGGCGTGCGGACCTGTGCTGTCTTAGTGCCCTCCCAGTGGGGGGTGGGGGTGGGTTTATAGTGGAATCAAGTGATCCAGGTTTCATCCCCCTGTAGGTTAGAGGCTTTGGGGACTGTGATTTTGGTTTGGCCCATGGTGGACATAAGGCCCATCTGTGGAGCTGAGGCCCAGATCCAGGTTAGGATGTGCAGGGAGGTTCTGATCCAGGGCTTTGCTGTGGCTCTGATTCTAGATTAAGAATCTCAGGCCTCCGTGCTAAGAGAGGTTGGAGTTGTTACCAAAGGATTAACTCCCTTTAATAAATGTTTATGTTCAAAGAATTTACGAGCGCGCTCACAGACAGATAATTAGGGACATTTCGATGCATGCCGGCAGTGCGAACACAGTAATTAACTTTGTTGCCGATTCATTTTTAATCATTTCAATGCTCTGGAGATGTCTAAGCGTCCTTTGAGCCAATAACTTCTCTTCCGCGGGGCCCACGTCCTTCATGCACTGCACACGCCTAATCCCGCTCTTTCTAAACAGCTGGTCACCGCGAAATTAAACCGAACCTGACAAAACAACACCGCAGCAGCGAGAGGAACCTGGCAGGCAGAACCAGCCTGGAAACGGGGTGTCTGCAGGCAGCTGTGCTTACGTTACATCACACTGCACAAGCTGCACTGACAGCGTTCCAAGGACAGGCATTGCTAACACAGGCCTGCAAACAAACTAATCTGCATATTTCTAGCGGCCATCGCAGCAGCCATGGGGTGATGCGTGGATGTGGGCCTGCAAACCCAGCAGGGCTCACAGGAGGGAAGGGTTAGCCCTGAGTTGGCCACAGGGGTGCGCAGGGAGGGACACACGTTGAAAGACCTGATTCACATCAGAATCGAGTCAAGATAGAGGAACCCTCCTACCTGCCACACGCTGGGGACGTCCCACACCAAAGACGCCCTGGAAAACATGGACAAGTCATGCTTCATCTGAAGGCCAAGCAGGGCAGCAGAAGCGGGCAGCCAGGGCTGGGACACATTCCCTTGGCTCAGCATCATCCTCTTACTCAGTTTCATTCCCTGTTGCTGTCGGGAGGCTCTCTCAAGCCTTCATCTCCAGCCTTCTCAGAGACAACTCCAGCGAGCCAGGCTGGGAAGACGAGCCTGGCTGGGGCAGGCCGCGCTTTGGGGAGCACCAGGTTACACAAGGACCGATGGTTTTGTAGCTGATGGACTCCGAGTGACGCATGGGCAGTCATGTGGCTGAGAAGCCCCTTGGAAAGGGCAGCGTTTGGCTCCCACGGGAACGTTTCCTTGCCTGCCAATCTGGCTCCCCCAGAATTGCTCCATTTTCACCAGCAGGGGAAGGCTTTGGTCTCCCAAAGTCACTCATAAACTTGCTGTCGTGTTGATCCGTACGCTGCTCCCTGGGGAGCTCCTGGCCCTGCTGCCTTCAGAGCACTGCTGCTGCTCAGTGCCACAGCGGGACGAGCTGCCTTCCCCGTGGTGTGCCAGCACCGAATCGGAGGCCCCTCCTGCTGGGAGCCTCTGCAAAGATACAGCTGGGACTTGCTGACAGCTGCCCTGTTCCATCAATCCCACCAAGCCCCCAAGCAAACGAGGGGCCTGCCTCTCAGCTCCAGCAGCTCCCACATCCTGCTCACTGCTACTACAGCCTGACTTGATATTCTACCCCCGGGGCAATTCTGTGCCACTGCGCACACGCATAATTCATGTCTTCCACAGAAAAGACATTCTGCCAGAGAGGCGATGCAGTTACGCCTTCTGTCCACCAGGGGCTGCTGTGATGCCAGGACAAAGGGCAGCCAGCTCAGCCTGCCATAGCAACGAGCAGCCAATAGGGAGGAAGAGACTGAGTTCTTCGCGGGGGTGGGGGGGAGCGCACACAGGGCTGGCGGGGGGGGGGGGGGGGGGGGGGGGGGGGGGGGGGGGGGGGGGGGGGGGGGGGGTTGTGTCACAGATGGGCTCAGAAGGGCTAGTGGGGAGGACAGACTTGGGCAGGGGCTGAATGGGAGTGGGGGTGCAGGGCCACACAGGGACAGGGGGTACAAGGACACATGGGGGTGCAGGACCACATGGGGATGCGCAGATATGCCTGACTGAATCGGTGAGGCTAGGGGTCAACCAGGGTCTGCATAGGGGAAGCTCCCCAACAATACCTCCCCCCCCAAAAAAACACACACCCCAACTGTTCCACACCTGTCCCACCCACACCCAACAACTCTCCAGGTTCACTCCCAGGCTCCTTCCCAGCAATTACCCGCTCCATCAGCTCCTCCATTACCCCGTCCCCCCCAAGCCTTTGCACTGCTTCTGAGGGGTGCAGGAAATAGGTTTCTGTAGTGCAGTTTAAATGAATTATTACTCAGAGTTCTGTATTAATATGCCTAGTAAGGAATCTATTTGTGAAAAAAATCATTTCCTGAATCTTTTTTGTTGTCTGTTGAAATAAATTACCAAAATAATTGAAACTGGTGTGATTATATTGTGTTATTTTGACAAATAAACTATGCAAAATTTTAAAGTATTGTATGCAGAATTTGTAAGTTTTTGGCACAGACTTTTTAGGCACAGAATTCCCCCAGGAGTAAGATTCCCCTTGTAGGGACTCAGGCTTTTCTCATGCCACAGCCTCCTGGACCCAACATGTTGTGCGGCCACACGCCCTCCCAATGCACTACTTCTGGTCAGCCACTGCCCCCACCTCGCCTTCCCTAGCCCGGTCTGCCGGGCCCTGGCCTCTCCTCACTGAGCCTCCGCTACCCACCCTGACCCCAGCTCTGGCCTCAGCCCGGGCACTTGCCCCAGATTTCTCTCTATTCAGTCACACATTTAAATCCAGAGAGTGACTCCAAGTAGCACGCGGGATCGGAGGCAGGGTACTGAGGGTGAGTGATGAACTGAGGGGCCCATCTTCGGGGCTCTCCCTGTTGTACTTTCCCCCGCCCCTCCCCTGACCTAGCTGCCTTCACTGCGTTGAGCCTCATGGAGACTAGGAGCTCCTTGGGACCGAGCCTTGCCATGCACAGTGAGGGCATCACACACACATCTGCCTCTGCATCAATTAGAACAGCAGGGGGCACGGTTAGAGCAGGGACACCCAGGCAGGTACTTCACCCCCTGTAGGGAAAGGAGACTCAGTGATGCCCGAGCCCATCGGCGCTGTCAGAGAGCCGGAATCCGCCCCCCTTGAGCAGCCCAGCCCGTGTGCAGCATTGCGGCTTCGGAGTCAGCTCCCCCAGGCAGCTCCCCCGTCCCTCGTTGCTCTTGGTTTGCTCAGAGACCAGGGAAGCTCTAGGGAGGGTAAATCGGTGCTGGGCTGTTCCCAAGAAGCAGCTGCAAGGCCGCGGCCTTGTGCTCCTGACCAGCGCCACCATCGGTGCGGATGGAGGGCAGCGAAGCAGCCCTTGCCAGGCCCCCCAGGCAGGTGCGCCAGGGTGAGCTACGCGCTGCTGGAAATGTTCACCAGACACACGGACAACAGGGGAGTAGCTACACCAGAGCTGGCTGCAGCAGCGGGCAGGGCGGGATGCAACCTCCTGGGGGGAGGGAAGCACTGGGTCAGTTCATTGTTCGGGTGGCAGGGATGGGGAGCAAACGAACCCCAATTTGAGCAGCCGGGGGAGTTGGGGAAGGGGGACAGAGGGCTACAGCATGGCAGAGAATAGCAGAAACCGCTGGAATTGGGAAGCACCAACACCAAGCCTCAAGTTGCCAGCGTGCTCCTGGCACCTGCCTGCTGGGGTGGCCGGAGACGGCTGCTGCTGAAGGAGCAGTGCCTGGCTTTCCGCCCTCGTTTCGTAGGTCAGCTGAGCGGCCGCCAGTGTGTTCCCTGCTGCCTTGCCAGCCAAGCGAGGGGCCAGCTCCTGAGGCAGCCATGAGCCGCGCCGGCCCCCCTGCCCCCCAGGTGGATAGACACGGAAAGCTGTGCCACGGGCTCCCCAGCACAGCTGGTCGCCCTCGGTGACCGGCTCAGCGCTGCCCTCCTGGCTCCGGGCAGCATCCCCAGCTGTGCTGGGTGAGTAGGGGGTGTCGCTAGGGCTGGGTGGCACCGTGACCGCCCCATTGCACTGGGTCTATTTTCTCTTAACAGCGTTTCCCAGCGGTGGGCCCAAGCTCTGGCATAAGGAAACGTCCTATCCCTGTGCGGCTTCCCCCATCTTCACGGCTTCCTAGCAAGGAGGAAAACAATTCCCAGCAGACAGTCGACGCTCATGGAAGAAAGAACAGCTCTGGACAATACACACGGCGCTGTGTAAAAGGGCGCAGCCCAGAGCTGGTGCTTGGAGCTGAAGGAGAGAATTCAAAGCCAGCCCAGACGGGCAGGCAGACTCTGATCTGAGTAACGGTTTCAAAGTGAGCTGCTGGGCGTGGCTTGTCATGGGGCATTCACTCCCTGCACTGCGCGGGGGGCTGGTCCTGGCAGATTCCCTTCGTTAACCAAACAGCCCAATGACAATAACGAGGGGCGTTCCCATCCCCAGAGGGCTCTGCTCGGCTGGGAGGCCATGTGCTCCTAACTAGGCTACTGTCAGATTTGAAGCACTAAAACCAGGAATCAATTAAAGTTCACAAGGTCGGTGTTGGAATGAATGTCACTGAGTCCTCCAGACGTCAGAGCTGCCAGCCGAAGGATGGGCAGCTCCCAAGGGTATCCGGCGGGTCTGTGCATGGCTACGGGACCCCTATGGCCAGGCTGCCCTTGGGCTTGGTTTTGGCCAGAGCAGCCCTTGGCTTAGCATGCTGCTGCTGTGTCTGCTCCCAGAACTCAGACCCAGACCCAGCAGCTAAGGCAGGGCGAGCACTGGAGTGAGACGTAACCCCTGGAGTATGACAGACAGACAGACACGCCGATTTTAGCTTCTGGAAGACACGGCCCCATCTGCAGGTGTGAGAAAAGGAGCCCCCAGCCTCAGCAACTGGAGTGTGCAGTCGACACGTCTCTCTGCCCCCTTTTGATCGGCTGAGAGGCCCAGTAAAATCTCCAGCAATTTGTCCCCTTTCTGCTCCGCAGGTTCTGTACAACCCCCCTCTCCTAAACCCTGGTCTACCTGCCTGTGACCTGCCCCTCACCCAAAGAGCCGTGGCACCGAACCCGGGCTGGAGGAGTCCGGCCGGGACGTTCCCCGGCGTGAATATGCTATAAACAAAACCACCAAAGTGCTTCCCGGGCATGTGCCACCCCCGCTCTCTCCAACGCTGGAGTGAGGGAGCTTTGCTCCCAACCATACTTGTCAGAAGCCAATAGGAGCAGCACCAACGCAGGCTCCCAGCAGGGCGGAAAAGCTTTTTACTAGTCACACAAACACTCAGACAAAGGGTCACGGAGACTTTAGAAGCAGCCGTCCCTTTTCCAGTTCACAGAGGTCATCCACCAGGGAGCAGGAACAACGCCACAGGATTGATGTGACCCATCACGCGGGGCAAACAGTAGCAAATACTCCCTGTCACTAGGCTGCAAACAATCCATTGGCTCAAAGTGGCTCACGCAAAACATTTACGGAAGAGCAAACGAAAGAGAAACTCAGGACCAGCCTGTGGGTAGTTTGGGACCAGGGTGAAATGAGCGGAACAAAACTTTTCACTATCGATCTGACCTGCTCTTTCCCTCAGACACCAGATCACAACAGTCCCAGCCACCCATGGCCAGTCATACACAACCATGGAAATCGAGAAGAGAAGAAAAGACTCATGAAATCTCCTTCCTCCCCAGCTCCTGCTTCATCCTGCCAGTGCAGACTAGTCTCTACAGCACATGTTCCCCAGGAATAAGAGACCGGGCGCAACGAGAGCCTCAGGGCACGATGGGAATCCCTTGAGTGCTGGGCAAGGCCCACGGGTGCTTTGCCCAGCCAGAACCCCATAGCACGCAGTAGGGCTCAGCGACAGAACTCCTGGGATGCAGGGACATGGCCGGCAACAAGGAGGGTCTCCGCTTCCCAGTTGGTTGGGTGCTGGGGGTAGGAGAGCAGCAGCCATTTGCCTCGTCGTCATTGGGCCAACATCTGGGAGATTCCCTTTGTCCTCAGCCCCATCAGGAGCCGAGAGATCTGGGCACCAAACCCCCAGGGTTGTCTGCTCCGTTACAGGGAACGAGGGATGATGAGACAGTGTGTTGAGGGGCAGCCTGGAGCTCCCACCCTTGCCTGCCCCCACCCCATCTTGAAGGACCAACCCCCCCTCCTCCATTTCTGAGCAATTTTTTGTAGGTGAAACAAACATGGACAATAATAATAGTCATTAAAAACCACATAAGCTACAGCTGCTGTAATTATTCCCTAATTAAAAGCTCATTTAAGAGATAAGTTATCCACTCAACGCAATGTTCCAGCACATACAAATGCACGTGGTGGTGGTGGGGGGGGGGAACACATGGAGGAGAGTCCCCAGACACGCCTGTCCCCAAGAACACAGAGCTGTTGGTGTTAAACGTGCCTTGCCCAGACAGCAATGGGGGGGGGGGGGGGAGAGCACCCTGCCCTCCCCGAAGGGCAGCTACAGCTCCTATCTCCCTAACGTAGCCGTCACGACAGAATCCCCTGCCCAGTGTGTACAGGAGCATCCTGCAGTTTGCGGAGGCCTGTCCACGTCGTCATTAGCACAGCTGAGGCAGAGCTCCAGACACATCTGCACCCGCCATGGGTACTGGTCTCCTTGGTGCGTTCCTCGCCCATCAGCCAGTGAGCGTCCAAGCAGGAGTCCTTGTTAGGGAGAGGTTGCTGGACCAGAGGCACCATGGACACAGGGCTTGAGGGCCCACTGGTCTATTCTGGTGCAGCAAATCCTGAAGTCCAACACGGGTCCCTATGTATTCAGGCATACGCGGCTGAATCAAGTCTCTAGACGGAGTCTGCTGTCAGGAACAGGACGCCGATGTTCCACAGCTCTGGGTAGTGCCAACTGGTTATAGCTCAAAATGTGACCATTGTGATAGACCCAGACCGGTTGGGAACAGCAGAGTAGTCGAAGGGAGATATACTGGCCACTGGATAAGCAGTTTTCTGTTCCCTGAGTGACCAGAGCAGGGGCTGCTCCAGGCTAATGAGAACACCTGACTCCAATTAACCTAAGAGTCAGGTGAGGCTGTTAAGCACCTGACTCTAATTAAGGCCCCTCTGATGCTATAAAAGGACTCACTCCAGTCAGGCCAGAGGAGAGGAAGTGCATGTGAGGAACTGGGAGCAGGAGGTGTGCAAGAAGCCGAGAGTGAGTAGGCGCACTGTTGGAGGACTGAGAAGCACAAGCGTTATCAGACATCAGGAGGAAGGTCCGGTGGTGAGGACAAAGAAGGTGTTGGGACGAGGCCATGGGGAAGTAGCCCAGGGAGTTGTAGCTGTCGTGCAGCTGTACCAGGAGGCACTCTAGTCAGCTGCAGTCCACAGGGCGCTGGGCTGGAACCCGGAGGAGAGGGCGGGCCCGGGTTCCCCCCAAACCTCCCAACTCCTGATCAAACACAGGAGGAATTGACCTGGACTGTGGTTTCTACCAGAGGGGAAGGTCTGTGGAGGGGTGCGGGCGCACAGGGTGAGTCTGTGAGGTGAGCAAATCCGCCAATAAGCGTAGGACCCACCAAGGTAGAGGAGGAACTGTGTCACACCATGTAACAATGGCAGCTTCTGACTCAACAGGCCGGCTCCCTGGACGGATTCAGAGCCACATCTGCTGGCACAAGCAGGAAACCCAGGCACTTCGCCCGGCAGAGCCAACGCCGTCACCGGGATTCCACTCCGACTCGCACGCCATCCACAGAACATCGCATCAAGTCCGAATTGTGCAGTCCTTATTACTGGTAATGCTGAAGCCAGAAAGCGCAAGCAGGCTGAGCATGCAGCCCTGCCTGCTAGGAAACCCATCTCCTAACACACACATCAGCTGAAGCATCTGGCATGTTCCGGAGTCACAGAGAGGCAGACTTTGAACCCCATAATGCCATAATTAGAGTCACTGCTCCAAGTATAACAGCAAATTAAATGGCACTATCTTCCGCGCGTTCTGGGAAGTACTGAAGGTTATTGGCACGCTACACTTGCAGCAGGGAAATAGATATTTTGACCAGGATTGGTAATGAATCAATATTCCGCAGTCGCTGGCTATTTGGTTTCTGCTTCCTTAACACAGATCTTTCACAAATACCGCTCTGGTATTGTATTCCTGGCTAATGAGGTGGATTAAAGAGGCTGATGGGAATTGGGAAGGGCATGGGTGCATTGGATACAGAGTCATTAAATAGACAGCTCTGGTGCAGCACTCGCTGTGCATGTTAATAACGCGTGGAGATTTGGGGCCATGGAGAAGGGCAAGGGAGAGACCTGGATCAGGGTCGTTGAAAAAGACCCAGAGAAAAGGCTGTCTTTTGTGAAACAGGCAGCAGCACGGAACTAGCTGGTTTGGATAAGCAAGATTTCTGGTGCCCTCTGGGAGGGACATATCATGAGTCTAATCCACCACACAGGGTTTTGATACCTCCATCTCAGACTGCACTCGCGGGAGGCAGAAGGTGAATGGAAGTGAGAAAACAAGTGACCCTTTAGGAGTCTCGTGGAAGGTCCAGTGTCTGGTTCTTGTTTTCATTAGAGCCCATCTGCGCCTCCCTATCAAACCCCATTTTGGGTCATTTACACGAGAGGGCCTGAAACCCAAAACAGATGCTTAGGCAGTACTGTGTGGTGAGTGTCAGAGAAATGCCTCTAGGAAGACAAACCTGTTAAGTAATCTATAAAATACGTAAGGTGTGGATGCAAATCTGACATAATTTACTTTGCTATGAACAGTGTTGTGCTAAATAGAGAATAGCCCAGGGAAGGGAAATCAGATGCTCCTGTTAACCCTTCTCATAATGAAAGAGTAAGGGAGTCAATTCAATTGAAAGGCAACCAAAAAATAGATAGAAGCAAATACATTTTCAAACATGGCACAGTTAGTCTGTGGAACTCATTGCCCCAAGCTATCAAGAGGCCAAGATCTTAGCAGGATTCAAAGAAATGGATTCGAGTTTTCTATGGACAGCAAGAACATCCACAATGATACTACACAAGACTAAAAAAGAGAAGGGATTTAAACCTTCATTTTTCAGGGCACAAACCAACCACTCAGTGCCCAGGGTCATGATGAAATTTCCCCTATGGACACAAGGCTTCTGCAGCTGGTGCTGGCCACTGCTGGGCTAGATGAATGCAGGTCTAGGGGTCCCTCTGTTCTGTGACAACGACTTGGCCAAAAGGACGCAACTTCTGGCCAAGCCCTGAAGAGTCCAGCTTCTGCCGGCTCAGCCAGCAGGGACGACATCCAGGGCCAGGCAGGGGCAGACCCCAGCCAAGGCCTGCTCGGTGCAGCTCCGAATGGTGGAGCAAGGGGGAGACGCCCAGCTGAGACCTAGTCAGTGCAGCTCATGCAGGGGGAGGCAAGGCCGGGCTACTGACCAAGCCCCGGAGGAGCCAGTCGGGGTCTCAACTGCGGTTAGAGGCATGAGACACACCTAGCATGGCTGCGCCGGATGGGAAACCTGCTGGCTGGTGAAGCCTGCTCTAGCCGCAGCCCCCTATTGACAGTCATGACGTGCATGGTCCCCACAGTCTAGACCAGGGGTAGGCAACCTATGGCCCGGGTGCCGAAGGCGGCACGCGAGCTGATTTTCAGTGGCACTCACACTGCCCTTGTCCTGGCCACCGGTCCGGGGGGCTCTGTATTTTCATTTAAATTTTAAATGAAGCTTCTTAAACATTTGATAAACCTTATTTACTTTACATACAACAATAGTTTAGTTATATATTATAGACTTATAGAAAGAAACCTTCCAAAAACGTTAAAATGTATTACCGGCACGCGAAACCTTATATTAGAGTGAATAAATGAAGACTCAGCACACCACTCCTGAAAGGATGCCGACCCCTGGTCTAGACTGTAGCAGAGGCTTCCCAAGGACCACCCCCCCCCCATGTGGCACCCTAGCAGAGGTGCTCCGAGTCACACTCAGGAGGCTGCGTGAAGCGGGGCTTTACTTCTCAGGGACGAGGCGGCGGGCTGGGGTATCCCAAGAGCCGGGGAGGAGCGGCCTCCTCCACCCCTGCCCGTGTGCTGGATCAGCAGGGCCTGCAGGTGCTCCCAGAAGCAATAGCCAAGGTAATGAAGGACGCTGGGCTGGGCAGGTTAATTACATTAGCGCTGCGTGTCTCTGGAATCCAGCTGTCAATATGAAATCTCCTATTCGCTGCCCTGGGTCTATCGGCAGAGGAAGGGGAGCTAATCATGTCGCTGAGGTTACAGAGCTCACCGACTGGGTCTACTTAATTGCTCCACTTTGAGAGAGTAAAATCAATCCAGCGTTTTATACTTTGTGAGCTGTGCACTTACGTCTTGGCACATACGAGAGAGACAAAAAGAATCGAATAAAACCCGGGAAGTGTCATTTAATTGTTTTATCTGGCAAGATCTCTGCATTGATCCGAGCACAAACCCAGACCTCTGGGCAGCAGTTCAGCAGCTCTTCCTGCACGGTCAATTCGCATTCATCAGGCAGGCCCGGAGCTGGCACCGCCCGGCTCAGCAAGTGCCCATCACCATCCTCAGAGATGGTGGTGCTAAATTATTAATGGGAGTCTGTTTCCTCCTTGTCACGGAGCAGTCAGCTCACAGCAGAGGCCAGCCCACGCCGGAGTTATCTGAAGGTGGGAGAGGCCAGTTAGCCGTTATCTTTAATGACGATCTGGTATCGTCAGAGGGGGCCATGGCGAGCCGCCGGGGTGCTGCGAAGAGCAAGCGCCCGAGCTGTGGCCTGGAACCTGTGACCCCTTGGTGTGGGGATCGTCTTTTCCCTCTGGAGTGCTGGGATGGGGGCGGGGAGGCAGGGCTGGCGCTCTGGGTGTGTTCGGTGGGGGGCTGACGGGAGGGGGTGCAAGTCTAGGAAGGGGCTCCAGCCCACGAGCAGCATGGAGCCTGGCCCGGGTTAACCGAGTGGGCGGTTCGCGGAGTGCTTTGGGCAGAGGATGATGGAGCAGAGGTGGGCAGGGCCCCGCAGGGAGGATGAAGAACTGAAACCGGACCAGGCACTGAAATGCCCCCATGAGCGTTACTAAGGCGCTGGTGACCTGTCAGAGGGGGATGCACGTTAGTGCGTGCCACGGCTCGGGGGACGCAGAGGCTTCCTCTGGCAGACGCACCCTTGCTGGCTTTGCGCAGCGGAAGACACTGGCTTTTGCCAAAACAAGCCGATCTGGCTGGGGCCCTGCAGGAAGAGCACCAGCCTTCCCCTCCCCCCAGGAGCCCTCATTTGCAATCCCCTCCCCTGGCACTGCCACCCCACCAGCTGAAGAGAACATGGCGCTGGGGAGCATCAGCAAGCCAGGCACCCTGGTGACTCAGCCCACGCCTGGCATGGTCCCACTGGGTGGCTCCAGGCCACATCCACGGCCTGCCCACTTCTCTGGGGTGAAACCCAACCTGGTATACGGGGTGCTGGGCATGGGCCAGTGAGAGCTGCTCACGGGCGCCTCCAGAGCTCTCTCGTTCAGAGCTGTAGTGCAAGGGGCTGCTGTCTCCACAGCTGTGACCTCTGCTTTGCTGCGGCAGCCTCTGCTTCTACACTGCTCCATAAACAGCCCGTTTCACCGCTGGGCAGAATGTGCCCTGGCTCTGCTGGGCACCTCCAGCAACCGTGCCCGAAGCCAGAGCTCCATTAGGCTGCAGCATCGTCTCCAGGGACGTGGCCGAAACCCAGCTGCTCAAACAGACTGGGACAATGCCCCAGGGTGGGAGGGGATGGGCCAGAGGCCATAGCAGGACTGTCACTGCTCAGACTTCAGTCACCCTAGAACTCTACAGGGGCTGCTGGGCTGCCCTGGTCCCTTTCATCCTGACCTTACATGGCTTTAACCCTCATTTCACAGATGAGGAGATGGAGGCACAGAGCAGGGCAGGGTCTGGTTTCCGGAGGTGCTGCACACCCAGCACTGGGGGTGGCAGGGGCCTGGCCCCTTTGGCAATCAGACCAAGGGACCTGCCCATGTCATGCCCACAGGCAACAGCAGGGTCGGCTCCTGGCGCCCAACCCCCTGCTCTAGCCACGCTGCTGCTGGGCTCGACGCAGAGTCCCAGGAGTGGCACACAAGGATGGGAAAGCTGCTGCCCCTCAGGGATTGGAAGGGAGTTTTCCGCTTTCCCGAAGCCCAGCCTTGTCCGGGCTCCTGGCCAGGAAGCGCTGGCAGGACTCAGTGAAGCTGGACGGGAGTCCAGGCTCTCAGCAGGTGTTTGGCAGCTCCAGGGCCACCGAAGCGATGTGAAATCATTCCCCGGGAGAAGGAGAATCCTGAAGAGCAGCGAGAAATGTCATCAGGGTTAACGAGCTGCCTCAGCAACCGGGGGACTCCCCCCGCAGCACTGGCCTGGGAGCTCAGGGAAACCCCGTCCCTCGCTCAGCGAGACCACTACCCCCTCCCAGCAGAGCTGCCCCAGGCAGGGCAGAGCTTGGCTGCAGGGTAAGGCTCTGGCCCATGCCCCCACTGGCTGCATCCTGAAAGCCAGCCTCTTTCCCTAGCCCGGGCAGCGACTGGGGGCAGGGTTCTGGGCTCTGCTCACTCCCCTGTATTTCCCCTAGTAGCGCTGAGCTCATCCCATGTGCTCCCTGTGACGAAGTGAGAATGTTTTGTGGTGTTCTTTGAATACTGAGGGGGAGGGTTGCAGGGGAGCTGGGCTGGGACTGCCTGCATTGGGGAAGGGAGATACCTGAGCATGTAACATGAGAACCCAGGAGGGGAGTTGCAGACCAGGTAACACCTCTGACCGGGAATCTGGACAAAAGCTGGGGGAGGAGCCGGGGGGAATGGAGAAAGGAGATGCCTGGAGGGAGTTTCAGTTTTGGAAGCTGGCTGGGAATGAAAAGGGGACCCTGACGGGGCTGGGGCTTCCCAGCGGGGAGAGTGGCCTCCCTGGGGCCCCCAGATAGACCTAACTAAAGGGGATCCTGTTGTCTGTACTGGCAAGACCTGTTTTGGACTGTGTTCCTGTCGTCTCAATAAACCTTCTGTGTTACTGGCTGGCTGAGAGTCATGGTGAATCGCAGGAAGCTGGGGGTGCCGGGCCCGGACTCCCCCACACTCCGTGACACTCCCCACGCCTGGCCCCCAGCCTGGCGGGGAGCCCAGTTGAATTCCCCGCGCCTCCAGCACTAGAGAATTCCCCGCGCCTCCAGCACTCCATGCTCAGAGGAGGCCTTTCCTGCTCCCCTAGCCCGTCCGCTCTGCCTGGGCCCAGCTGTGGGATGCCACGGGGCCAACGTCCAGCTCCACCCACTCCCTGGCAGGGAGCAGCTGTAGTCTGAGCACTCACACGTCTAGGCAATCACTTCTCCGGGCCACAGGAGAGGAGACGCTGGGTGCGCGCGGAGCACAGGGAGCTTTGGGGGCCAGATGGCTCCTCGTGGCCAGGCGGGCGATAAAAACGCCAGCTCCCAGGAGGAGCGGGAGGGGGGCAGGGAGCCCACAGCCTGGCTGCCGTGACGCGAGGAAGGGAGAGGGGAGCTCGGCTCGCCTGCCCAACAAGAGACTCACAGGGCAGGGCTGCTGGGGTGTGCGTCCTTCCCAGGTGTGCAGGGGACCCCAGAGCCTGCGGACACATTCGCAGCACACAAGACTCAAGTGGGAGCAAAGCCCCCCCTCCTGCCGTGTGTACACGGCACCAGCCCGCATGCTGAACCCCCAACACTTGCTCCAGTGCAGTCCCGAAAGCCCTGGGGCCGGAGCAGCTTCCACAGGCTGAAGGCAGGGTCCTGGCCAGCTACTTCAGGGATGACGCAGACTCGTTGTATGGCACTTAGGACACTCCAGGCACCCCTCAGACAACCCCCCCCCCCGGTACTGCATGAGGACGGACAGGTCACACGCCTGTTTTCAGTCCCCACGTTGGAGGTTAGTTTATTTTTAGACAATTTATGATGTGAGAAAGTGCACTGCCAAACCTGGTGAGCGGGGAGCAAACGGCACCTGCTGGGGGCAGGGGGGGGGGATATGGCTGCTCTGAGTCTGCCCTCACCGAGCTAGGGAACGGAATTGGATACAAGCACAAAAGGAGAGAGAGAGGAGAGCGCTCCAGAATGGCCCCCCTACTCTCTGCCTGGCGGAGGTGGATTCCCATGGGGAGCGGGAGGAAGAGACTGCTATTTAACCGAGAGTTAAAGTAGGTTCCTGCTCTATTTATAGCTCGTGCTCCACTTTCCCCAGCCTTGAGCAGCCTCAGCAGGTCTGCATCCTGTCCTGTGAGCACGGGGCAGTGGAGATATACCTATCTCATAGAGCTGGAAGGGACCCCGAAAGGTCATCGAGTCCAGCCCCCTGCCTTCACTAGCAGGACCAATTTTGCCCCAGATCCCTAAGTGGCCCCCTCAAGGATTGAACTCACAACCCTGGGTTTAGCAGGCCAATGCTCAAACCACTGAGCTATCCCTCCCCCCTAGCTAAACCCCAGGTGCTAGCTAAACCACCTGAGAGCAGGTGCTGATAGGAGAGTCTGGTCAGACACCAGCTCCCTTCCCTCCTCTCTGGGCTCATCTGCCTCAGGGCTGGATCTAAACCTACTAACAGCAAAGGGAGCCCTGGATTCCCAGACTCCATGGGAGCGCAGCCCTCCCCCTACAGGGCCCCATCCCTAGGGTTTGGAGTCACGGTTTGGAGGTTCCCGCATCACTTGGATACAGAAGTAGACACATGCAGACAGTGGCTCCAAGCCTGATAGGAACATGGGCCTGCAGGTGGATTTAGGAACACAGGCCATAAGACTGGAAAGGACCTGCTGGGCCATGGAGTCCAGTCCCCAGCTATTTCAGACAATCCCGTTAATCAATTTACCAAGCTCCAGCTTCAACCTAGGTAGGGTGTTTGCCCCCCACTACTCTTATTGGGCAGCTGGTCCAGAACTTCACTCCTCTGAGGTTAGGAACCTTCTTAGCATCTCCAGCCTAAACGTATTCCTGTGTTCTTGTGCCAAACTGTCTTCTGCTTCAGCAGCTCTTCTCGCTCCCTGGTGTATTTATCGAGAGCAAGCAGATCCCCTCTCAGCCTGCATAGGGTGAACAAGCCAAGATCTTTTATTCTCCATTCCTAAAACGGGCTCTTCCTTCCCCTGATCCTCTTAGCAACCGTCCTCAGCACCTGCTCCAGTCTGAATTCATCTGTCTTGAATGTGAGTGACCAGAACAGTACACACTATTCCAGAAGAGGTCTCACCGGTGCCTGATACAAGGGCATTAATACCTGCCTATCGCTACTGGAAATATCTTGCCTGGTACGTCCTTGGATCACACTTGTTTTTGACTTGAGATGGGCCCTGTTTTCTTACCATCCCGTCCCTTATGCTGCAGAGCATCATCCATTTCCTGCAGTGTTCGAGCTGGGCAGGAAACGGTTTTCCCACCTTGTGAAAATGTTATTTCAAAACTAGCCTGTTTTGCACCAGGACGGAACAGAGACCTTTTGAACTGTTCACTAAAAGAGATCAAGATCCCAGAATAGCCAATAGCCACTGTGTGTCTCTCATTTGGATCAGAAATTCCATCCTGGACCTCAAATCGTTCTCTGCAAAATCGTCATCAAAACTGGTACGTTCCCCACAAAAAGTGCCACTTTCAACCAATGTCAAAAAACTCCTGAGCAGCTGTACACAGTATATCACCCCGGGGCCAATCTTCCAGACTCAAAATGAGAGGATCTCAGCTTTCTTTCTAAAAGACAGAGCCCTTAGGGTTGTGGGGAAACCCTTCAGACCATGGCCCAAGTACAAACGAATGCTGCAATGCCTGCCTGAATCTGCAGAGAGCCTGGAATAGCTCGGAGGGTGAACTGCCTCATTCGGCCCAGGGGCATTAATTCAGCTGCCCAGTTTAAGTGTCCGCATAGCAATTACTTGTTTCACTGCTGATCAATACCCATACGGAAGGAGAGGATCCTGTTGTGAAGCTCTAGTTACACAAAGGATTGTGGGTGACCGCTCGTGTTGGCACGGTAAGCGCCGTGGGAGACAGCACCACTTATCCTTCCCCCCAGCCCGGAGCCCAGCAGAGCCCATGTGACCATATTTTAAATGTCAACACAATCTCCTGACAGGCATCTCATTTTGGCACCACAAATGGGTGGGCTGTGGAAGAATACCAATGCCTCCGGGCCCCCATTCGACACCCGAGCCATGCCTGACAGCTCCTGGGGGCTTCTTTGCCCTACCAGCAAGCCACTAATGGAGACGTGTGGGAATGGAGCAGGGCTGCCCGCCCACAGGGCCATTGCAAAGGCTGCTTCCAGCCACCTGGCTCCTGTAGGCACCAACTCGCGCAGGGAGCTCTTTCCTGCTGCATGATTCATGAGCAGATACTGAGGTCACAGGCCAAGCCCTACCGGCAGAGCCCTCCCTCCTCACGCACCCCACTGCCATGAGAGCAGAGACAAGCTCGCAGGGGCTATGCGAACACAGCCCCACCGCAGCGCCTCAGAAAGTGATTCTGTGCAGCAGGTCCTGAGCTCCTATCCCGCCCCCGAAGGCATGGCAGCCACCCAACTGAACGGCAGGGGTCTGGGCTGGCCTCTGAACGCAGAGGAGAGGGGGTCGCACCTGCACACAGGCTGTTCTTACCCAGCACCCAGAAACTGAACCGCTTGGTATCTCTTGGTGCCTCCACATTTTACAAGAAAGCCTTTTATTTACATTCAGTTCTTCCCCCGTCTCCCTCTGTCTCTTCCTGCAGATGCACTGACTACCCTCTAAGGTTTGATTTATTAGAGATCTCAGATATTTTACACGTATTTGATTTCAGGGAGCAGACAAGCGGACAGAGTACATGAGATATTGCACTGTTGTGGAACCAACAAGAGCAGTGGATTTCAGGACAGCTACGGAGCAAGTGATGGGGGTAGGACTGTGCTCACAGAGGCAGTGGAGTGGCCACCTGCAGTGCAATCTGTCAGATAACAGACCCTACAAGTTGTGAAGGTCCCTTCACCTTAGCACTAGTTTAGACAATGAGCTGGGAATGTCACGTTTTCTGCTTGGCTAGGGCCCCAGCCGCCCACCACAGCCAGGTATGGGATGTTCACACAGACTAAAGCCATCAGGCAGGTTGGGTTATTGCTGGTGGATCTCACAGCTGGAAATAGATATAAACACAATGGGACTTTTTGATCCTCCAACAGCCAGCAAGAAGAGTTTTACCCCTCGGCCAGGGTCAGCACTTCTTCCTGAGGCAACAGCCCCACTGAAGTCAAGCAACAGACCAGGGCAGCCCGCTTGCATGGCCATACACCCTGTCCTGCCATTCGACGGGGGCTGGTCTTGTAAAGAAAGCCCACAGGCAGTGATCGGTGTGCTAGGCAGAGCCCCCTCCTCCCCCCAAGGATAAACCAACCCCCAGCCCTCCTGGCTACAGGACAGCCCTGAGTCCCAGGGTCTCTGAGGCGGGGAGAGGCAGGGACGGGGAGCAAGGGAAATGAATAGGATACAGGCCAGTCCAAGTGAGGCCGCTGTGGGGAGCAGGAGCTGGGGGGAGCAGCTGATGATCCGTGGGGTGGGCAGACACCCAGGGGCCAGCGCCCAGCCCCTCACGTACTAACATGGGCCTGAGGGGCCCAGCCCCCCTGGGCTGCCCAGCGCGGCATCTCCGGCCCCCGCAACGGCTCCCTGGGGGTGACAGGGCCACTCAGGCCAGGTCCCCTGCAGTGCTGCGCACCCCCAGCCGCTCAGCACCCCTGAGAGCCCGGCCTGAGCCTGCCTCCTCTGAGGGGCAGCGCCCTGCGCTAGCCGCTCTTGCCGGGGGAAGGGTGAGCCAGGACTGGGCTCTCCCACCGGGCGACGGGTCCCGATCCTTGGCAAGGGCCACCCTCAGCGCTCCCCCGCGGGGCCCCCCTACAGCCCAGCGCGATTCCCGACCTCCCCAGCCGGGGGAGGCGCTAGGGGCAGCGGGGCTGGGATGGGGAGATGGGGAGACGGGGCCGGGTTCCCCCGTCTCAATCCAGCACACGCGGGACCCCAGTACAACGCCTCCCCCAGCCCCCCAGGGGTCCATAGCGCAGGGGCGCGGAGGGATCCAGCCCTCGCCCAGATCCAGGGGCTGCCCAGACCCCGCTTCCCACGGCCAAGCCGGGCGGCTCACGGTGCGGCGGGGCCAGAGGCACCCCGGGCTCGGCCCTTCCCGCGCCGGCCCGGGTCCTGGGCGGGTCGCGGGGCTGCTCTGCCAGTTCCCTCGGGTCCGGGCAGGGGGCACCGGGAGGCCAAGGGCCGTTCCCCGGGGACCGGGCAGGACACCGGAGCCGGAGCGAGCGGTCACAGGGATCGCCGGGTCCAGCGGGGCGGACACAGACTCGGCCGGGACCAGGCGCCCTGCTCCGCGCAGCCACCAACTGAAACCTTCCCGGGGAACGGGGCCCCCCCGGGGCTGGCCCCGCGCCCAGTGCCCCGCGGAGCCGGGCGGAGCCGGGCCGCTCACCTGTACCAGTCCAGCCCGCGCTCGTAGTGCCGGTCGAAGAAGTGGGGCTCGGTGCCCACGGCGCGCACCTCGGGGTGCACCCGGATAAACTCCAGCACGGCGCGGGTGCCGCCCTTCTTCACCCCCACGACCAGGGCCTGCGGGAGCCGCTTGCTGCCCAGCTTGGCGGGGCCGGAGCCGTTCCCCGCCGGCGGCGCCTCCTGGCCCGCGCCCCGGGGGCCGCCCCACGCCGGCTCGCCGGGCTCCCGGCCGCAGGAGCGGGACTTCTGCAGAAGTTTCTTGGCGCCGGCGCTGCGGGCGGGGAGGCAGCGGCGCTCGGGGCCGGGCAGGGCGCCCCCGGCGCAGCGCAGGAGGCTGTAGCACAGGCAGGTGCCGGACAGGGACAGCGTGAAGATGAAGAGGAAGCGGCGCGTCAGCCTGCGGGAGGGTGGCCCGGCCCGGCCGCTCAGCGCCCTGCACGCCATGGCTCCATGGGGCCGGGGGGCGCGGCGCTGTGCTGCCCGCGGCGCATGGGGCTGGGCGCTCGGCGCACCGAGGCGAAGGCAGGCTCCGTGCCCGGCTCCCCGCGGCTCCGGGGAAGCGGCGGCGGCGGCCCGGGCATGTCCCGCTCCTAGGAGGAGGGGCGGCCCGGGGGGCTCCGCACGCTGCCCCTGCCTGCTGCCGCCGCCCCAGCTCCCATGGCCGCCCCTGCAGCCCGGCAATCCGCGGCGGCGCGACTCCGAATCCGGGGCGCCGCAGCCGGCTCCAGCGTCCTCTGTCCCCGGGAAATGCCGGGGCAGCGCCGGTGCGGCTGCTATTTAAGGGGCCGCCTGACGTCAGCGCCTCCCGGAGCCCCCACGAACCGCCCGAGCCAGAGCCGCCCGGACCTGTGCCCCAGAGCCCCCATCCCGAGCCCCTCACCCCCAGCCCGGACCCCGACCTCTCACCCCCCCCTCCCCCGAGCCCAGAGCCCCCATCCCGAGCCCCTCACCCCCAGCCCGGACCCCGACCTCTCACCCCCTCCTCCCCCGAGCCCAGAGCCCGCATCCCGAGCCCCTCACCCCCAGCCCGGACCCCGACCTCTCACCCCCTCCTCCCCAGAGCCCCCCATCCCGAGCCCCTCACCCTCAGCCCGGACCCCAACCTCTCACCCCCCCCTCCCCC